>CM072808.1:28847168-29365327 GCA_037013495.1 Hippophae tibetana | reverse complement strand
AAATGGATTAAATCTTCCAAACAATTGGACAGATAATAAGACCAAAAATATTGATAGATTTTAAAATACTAAGAGAATGTAACTTAGATGTAGAGAAAAAATCTATGATGCAAAGAAGAAAAATTAATGTATCAAGATTTATATGTTTATATATTTTGAAAGAGAGTCATCTAACAAGAATAAAAACTTTAATTCTTTTAACAAAAAAAAAAATGGATATAGCATAAGAATTAAATATCAAGTTCTTTCAAGACATAAATGAGATACAAAAAGAACTCTTAAAAGAAATAAAAAAAATATGGTTATAATAAAAAACTACAACAAGACATACATAAAAAAATTTATAGAATCAAAAATGAATTTAAATAACATAACTTAAAATAATAAAATTATAGGTTATAAGTTTGATCTATTTGTAGGATTAAAAGAAAGACTAACTAAGAGATCAAATGTATTGATACCTAAGAATGAGAAAATGAGGAATGAGAAAAAACCAAAAGATAAAGAAAAATATATAATATGTGTTTAACAGAATATATAAAAGAATCAGAAGAAGAATATATAGATCTTGGGAATAGAGACATTATGATAAAAAACTTTGTACAAATAAAGAAAAAGATGATATGACAATAATTAGTTAAATTGATTCTTAACCAGAAAATTTGATCAAAAAGCCATATAAAACTAATTTCATTACCAGTTTTTTACCAAGAAGGAACATCTGATCCACATAGAGAAGAAAGAAATAGGCAATGGCAAAAAGAATCTGACATTCCTTATAGAAGAAAATAACTCCTCAAAATAGAAGAAGGATTACATTGGAGAACTAGAGGTAGTATTCCACTAGAATTCAAATTTCATAAAAATTATAGATATGATCTTTTAGATTTAGATTGTATAACAGATAGAAAAAAAGCCGTAGATTAACGGTCCAATGGTATGAGTATAATCATATAAACTTTCTTTAACCACACAATCATATCCTTCAAGATATAGTCTTGATAGCCCACAAAATGACAATAAATATTAAAATTTGATTTACAAATTTAACAAAAAAATAACATTTATAAATGCAAATGAATACTTTTACAGGTAAAGAATACCTAGATATTGTATAAAAGTAAACATAAAGATATTGTAAAGATAAACCAATATTTTAAAAATTTATCTTTAAATAATAATCTATATGAAATAACAACTAACGTTTTAAACAGTTAATTATAATTAGATATCTGAATTATAGGAAAAAATATATTATTAGATGAAAAATTAACACTGTTAATTATTTAAAAATATTAGTGATATTAACTATAAAAATTGAATGTATTACATCTATTTTTTATAAAAATTAAGAAAAGATATGTTAAAAGTAAAAGACATTGATAATTTCTAGAAACCTTGTTTTGTTTGTTAGTTTCTTTATTTCGTGAGTAATAATACGTCAAATTATGAATAATCCTTAAATTTAATAAAGTAATTGGTTGAATTAATCTTTCTCATTTGTTATTCTGTTTATTGGTGAGGCATTATTGGTTGTTACATATTATTAAAACATTTTGATGAAAGAAATAAAAAAAAAATAACTTGCGCCAAGTATGCGCTTGGCTGAGATATTATATACTTTCGACTTTTTAAGTGATAAGGCTTTTGAGTCTCAATTAATAACTTATAATAAAATTATTATTTAAATTAACTGTTAGTTAGCTAAAATTTAATAATAAAACTAAAAATTGTTATTACTTGAGTTTTAGATATGATTTTTTTTATCACTATGACCCACTCAATTAATAAATTTTAATTTAAACTCTAATATCATTAAATTATTATTAAAGTATAACCCATCTCCATTTGATTTGGGGTAAGCTAAAATTCTAAACCATCTAACAATCAAATATTACTAGTGTTTATTAAAAAAAAAGCAATTATAATCCCATCTTGATAATCTAATGAACACTTTAATAAAATTGTAATATACTCATGTTTAAAAACATATATAATATTACCTTATATGATTCCATTATAAATAGTTATTTAATTAGAATAAATTTTATTAATTTAATTTTTTCTTATATTATTAAATTGTGATTGTGATAAATTATCTAGCTTAAATATTTTAATTTAAATTTAAATAAAATACTCATTTGTTTTTCAATTACAAACTATTTATTGGAGTCCATGATATTTTGTTGCTATTTTTTACGAGAGAGCAACACATAATAGCAATTAATGCGAATATACATTGCTATGATTATATTAATAAATAATTATGAATAAATTTATAATATATTATATATAATTATTATAACGTTAATTCCTATAAATTTATTATCCAATAAAATATTGGTAATTTTAAATTAGAACACACATCCTAATTGTTAAAAAGGTAAGGCATTTATTACAAAATCCGTGTATAAATAAAACACGAACAAATAAAATAAGATATTATTAAATTGATGATGCGGGTACAATATAAAATAAATATTTTAAAAAAACACAAATACTTGATTTTGATTATTATTATTGTTATAACAAAACACAAATGATCACCAACTTAATTATCAAAGAGAAGGAAAAAAACTTATATTATATATATTTATACTATTTTTTATTTTAAAAATAATTTTAAAACATCTCATTATTTAGTATTCTGGGTACAAAATTAAATATAAATTTGTGTCATCTTAGTATTTATTTTAAAGAAAATTTTTAAATTCATTTAAATTTATCCTTCTATTAATTATAGTATAGTATGTATTATAATTTCCTTGAAAAACTAATCTTTCTCATTTTTAAAAGTTATTTTAATATTTATACGTCATAATTAATATAAATACAAATATGTAATATATATTCTTATTAATCCTCTATGTTATAATAGCAACTAATACAATTAGAAATGAAATATTAAATAATAGGATAAAGTATACAAATGGTCTATTTTAACTCAAATATGCTATTTAATCTCTTAATTTAGAAAATATGTTTTTAATTTTATTTGTTTATAAAAAAACGTGTCATTTAATTAAGTCATTTTATTTGTGAATTTTTCTATCAATTTTTTTTATTGAATATAATAAAATAACACATCTTATATAAATATCTATTTTTTTTTATGTTTATACAAGATCACAAACACCTTCATTTCCTTTAACAATTAGGTTTAAGCACTTTATGCAAACTTTCCTTATCTCCCACAACACCATATTTACCGGTCTAAACTTCCATTATCTATCAATTCTTTACCTTCATCAAATTTACTTATATTACCTACTCCTTAACAAGCTAATCATGCTGCTCATTGTTGAAAATTGGTGTTGAAAACGCCAAGGCCAAGGCCTAAAGACCTAACTAAATAAAACAAGTTCTCTCAAAGTTGTATTATTTTTTCATATGTTCATTACAATTATATAGTTATATATAAAAAAAATTACTCCTTCAATTACTCTTTAAATTAAGCATTCCTTGATTTACTCATTAAATTAAGGATTCCTTGTTTTATTCCTTGAATTAAGGATTCTTTGTTTTATTACTTAAATTAAGGATTCCTTATTTTTCTCTTTGAATCAATCCTTAAATTAAGGATGACGACTCCTTGATTTACTCCTTAATTTACTCCTTGAATTAAGGAATTGACACTCCTTAATTTACTCCTTAAATTACTTCTTAATTTTATCTCCAATACTCCCCCTTAAGCTGGATTCATAAGGTTTATGGATCTAAGCTTGCACAAAAGTCGTTGAAACTGATGAGAAGTCAAGACATCAAAGGTAAAACTAACAAAAATGCTAATTACGATAGCAAAAAAAATATTGTTGTCAATGTGAGACCTTTCCTTTTACCACAATACTTCCCCTTCACATCGGGCAGGTAGGAACTACAGGAGAGATTTAATCCATCATCGCCAAGAGCTTGGTTTGGTTTCAATATGTGACATTTTACCACAATACTCCTCCTCCACATCAAGTAGGTAGAAACTGTAGGAGAGATTTAATCCATCATCGTCGAGAAATTTGGTTTAAAAAAAAACTAGAACAAGAAATCGCTCTGATAGAGTGCCAAATGCACTTTGAGACATCACAGACTCTGCTATAAAAAGCAGAGATAAAATTACAAGAACTACAAGTATATGCTATTTCGGTAGAGGAATACTAATTTTTTCAGAAAGATCGACTTGCTCTGATACCATGTTAAAAATTGGTGTTGAAAACGCCAAGGCCAAGGCCTAACCAAATAAAACAAGTTCTCTCAAAATTGTATTATTTTTTCATATTTTCATTACAATTGTATAACTATATATAAATAAATTTTACTCTTTCAATTACTCTTTAAATTAAACATTTCTTGATTTACTCCTTGAATTAATGATTCCTTGTTTTATTCTTTGAATTAAGGATTTTTTGTTTTTTTTCTTGAATTAATCCTTAAATTAAGGATGACGACTTCTTGATTTACTCTTTAATTTACTCCTTTAATTAAGATTCTTGATTTATTTTTTGAATTAAGGAGTTGACACTCATTAATTTACTCCTTAAATTACTTCTTAATTTTATCTTCAATCAAATTATGGTTATCTATTCAACATAAGATAATGACAAACGTAATGTATGACACTGTAAAACACATCATGTGACATCAGATCTGGCTAATCTGGCTCTTCAATATGAGTTTGGTGGTAATGAGAAACTTCTCATAGGTGATGATAATCGATTAATTGTATCAAATGTAAGTTCCAATACTTCTTCAGCACAATCACATATAAACAAAAAATTAACTTTGAGTAATATGTTTTAAGATATCATTAAAAATTTGCTTAATGTATCAAAAGCATCTCAGTCTAAAAAAGCACAACCCTTTAGGAATGTTCTATCACTTTTTACAAACGCAAAATCCACTTTCTCTTACACCAGTTATTGGCAATCCTACTTTTTCCTCATCTACAATAATTCCCATTATCCAGTCAACTCCTATTGTTTATTCAAAACATGCTAATGTACCTTCTATTTCCTCACATTTTCTTCTCGCATTTGAGGCATATACTGATTTATCATATAACTCTTTATCTTGTACCTTAACATCTCCTAAAAATCCTTTACTCTTTATAACGTCAAAACCTTTAAATATTATTTCATGTTCTCTTAATTAAATATATTGAAATGTATTTATAATCACACAATTACAATAAATACTAATACATGTTTAAATACATGAAATAAGAATCTACTTTTTGAAAAAGTGCTTTTAGGAAAAATATATTAGTTACATACAACTAATATACCATTAATGATTTATTAACACTCCCCCTTAAGTTGGCCATAGATATCGATCATGCCCAACTTGCTTAGTGAACCGTATAATGCCTTCTTGGAAACTCCCTTGGTAAGCATATTTGCAAGTTGTTCTTCTGTGGGAACAAAAAGAAAACTAATAAGTTTGGCATCTAACTTCTCTTTTATAAAGTGACGATCAACCTCTACATGCTTAGTGCGATCATGTTGTACTGGATTTTGTGATATATCAATGGCTGCCCGATTGTCACAATACATCTGTATAGTATTTTTGAGTTCAAAACCCAAATCCAATAACAAAGTTCTTATCCACAGCAATTCACAAACCCCATGAGCCATACCTCTATACTCGGTCTCATCACTAAATCGTGCCACCACTTTCTACTTCTTACTTTTCCATGTAACCAAATTTTCTCCCACAAAGGTGAAATAACCCGATGTTGACTTTCTATCTGTAATACTTTCTGCCCAATCTGCATCTGTGCATTCACTGAATTCAAGAGGATTGTTGTGTTTAGAGAACATTACTCCCCTTCCTGGAGCCGATTTCAAATACCTTAAAATTCTCAAAACAACATTCATATGGTTCTCACTTAGATTATGCATGAACTGACTCACCACACTTACTGTATATGCAACATCTGGTCTAGTATGAGCTAAGTAAATCAAACGTCCAACCAATCTCTGATAGCGAACTCAATCAGTTGGTATCTGATTTGGATACTCTACTAAACAATGATTTTGCTCAATAGGAGTGTCAATAGGTTTACAATCCAACATACCTGTCTCTGTTAGCAGATCAATAATGTACTTCCTCTGACACATATATATTCCTTCTCTTCCCCTAACTATCTCAATTCCTAAGAAGTACTTTAGTTCACCTAAGTCATTCATTTCGAATTCAGAGGCTAGCTGTCTTTGTAATTTATCCATCTCAATAGTATTATCACCAGTGATTACCATATCATCAACATAAATGATTAGGGTTGTTACCTTTCCTCGTTGATGTTTGAGAAATAGAGTGTGGTCTGAATTACTCTGTCTGTAACCAACCTTTTGCATGAACTGTGAAAACCTTCCAAACCAGGCTCAAGGGGATTGCTTGAGGCCATACAAAGACTTTCTCAATTTGCATACAAAATTACCAGGAGAATCAACTACATACCCAGGTGGAAGACTTATGTACAACTCCTCGGCTAATTCTCCATGAAGAAATGCATTCTTGACATCAAACTTCTGAAGTGTCCAGTTTAGGTTAGCGGTAAGTGAGAGAAAAACCCGAATAGTGTTCATTTTGGCAACAGGAGCAAAAGTCTCATCGTAGTCTACACCATACGTTTGAGTAAACCCTTTTGCTACAAGACGAGCTTTATACCAATTTACGGATCCATCACCATTATGTTTTATAGTAAACACACATTGACAACCAACTACCTTTTTTCCTTGTGGTGGTGGCACAAGTTGCCAAGTATCGTTCTTCTTTAACACATCCATCTCTTCAGCCATTGCCTTCCTCCATATTGGATCTCCCAACGCATCTTGTACTTTGTTAGGTATTGATACACCATATATTTGATTCACAAATGATTTATATGACTTAGATAATCTTTTAGTGGACATGTAATTGGCTACTGGGTATTTTGATTTTGCATGAATATTTGGTTCATACCTTTTGGCTGGTTGACCTCGAGTAGACCTATTTGGTAACACATACTGTCCAACATTAGACTCGATGCTATTAGTATCAGTAGGTGTACATACCTCAGATGAGTGACCTTCAGTACCAGGGAGTTGTTCATCTGGGGTAGGAGTAATGCCTGAGGGTACAATTGTGTCTTCAACTTCATTTACTGTAAGTGAATTTGGTGCTTGAATACTTGGAGCATCTGCTTCTGCAATGACTGGATTCAATGAATTAGAAGTGTCATCTGATCTCATTGAAACATCAGTTGGTGATTCTTCTAATGCCTCCCCTCACTATGATACAGTTCTTCGAAATATGTATTCTCCCCCTGACGAGCAGTATTAGGTGAGGAAAAATAACTCATGTCCTCAAAGAAGGTAATATCCATAGTGACATAATACTTTCTGGTCAGTGGATGGAAGCACTTTTACCCTTTCTGATAACTTTCATAACCAACAAACACACATTTAATTGCTTGGGCATCTAATTTAGACCTTTGATTTTTAGGAACATGCACAAAAGCAACATAACCAAATACACGGGTAGGAAGATTATGGAAGGATGATAAGGAGACATAAGATGCGAGAATTTGGAATGAGATTTTTCCGTTAAGGACACTAGACGGGAGATGATTGATAAGATGGGTGGAAGCTTGTACAACATCACACCAAAGGTATTTTGGCATATAAGCACTAAATAAGAGTGCACGAGCCATATCAAGTAAATGACGCTTTTTTCTTTCAAATACTCCATTTTGTTCCGATGTTTGCGGACAAGTAGTTTGGTGAATAATCCCATGTGTTTTGAAAAAATCTTGAAAAACATGATTAACATATTCCCCCCATTGTCAGAACGGAGGATCTGAATGATGCCATTGTATTGTGTTTGAACGAAGGTATGAAAATTTTGAAAAACTAAAAAAACTTCATCTTTTGTTCTAAGAAGAGAAATCCACGATAACCTTGTACAATCATCGATAAACGAAAAAAAATATCTCATACCCGATATAATGGGCTCTTTATATGGTCCCCAAACATCAAAATGAATTAATTCAAAAGGAATAGTACTTTTATTAGAAATACTAGGAGAATAAGTAATACGATGACTCTTGGCCAAAACACAAGTCTCACAATGTAAAACAGTCTCACTAACACCAATAAATAAAGTGGGCATGGTTTTTTTCATAAGACTAAAAGACGGATGCCCTAAGCGGCGATGCCACAACCAAATTTCACTTAGCTTATCGAAACTAGAAGTCAATGTAGTGCGTTCCCGTGCTCCTGGTTTCTCCCCTCCGTAGTTCTGATCCAAATGGAACAATCTGCCCCTCAGATACCCTCGACCAATTATCTCCCTGGTAAGAAGATCCTGAAAAATCACATACATAGGATAAAAGGTTACAGAACATTTAGACTCAATATTCAACAGTGGGACATATATTAAGTGATGAGATAAGTCAGGTACATATAAAACATTATGGAGCTGTAAAGATGAAGTGATATGAACTGACCCCTTTCCTAAGACAGGAAAGACCTCAACATTAACATTCGTAACATAAGACACTGGTGGGGGAGATAACTCATTAAAATAAGATTTATCATAAGTCATATGATCAGATGCACCAGAATCAATAATCCAAGTATTAGACCCAACAAAGTGAGAAACATTTAAGGTCATACCAATCTTACCACAACCAGCTATTGAAGTTGTAGGGATACCTCCACATTCCATATGATGATTCTGTCCATAGTAGTCTGGTTCTTGGACAATTTGCACTGCAGCTACTTTTGCTTTAGAACAATGCTCTTGTTGTCGTTTTGCTCCATAGTAGTCTGCTTTTGGTTTCAAATGTGGATACAGTTTCCAACAAGTCTCACGAAGATGCCTCTGTTCATTGCAATAAGAGCAGTGAGAACGAGGGCGATTGGTAAAACCTGGTGGAGGTCCCTGGTGATAAAGTGGAATTGAATTTTGTTGTTGGAGGAAATGTGCCTTTGATTTGGCTTGAATGGCTAGGCTTGATACCTCAACATGTGCCTGATAAAGACTCTCTTACTGAGATTCATCTTTACGGATGTATGTAAAGGCAGTAGTCAAGCTCGGAGAGTCTAACATTCGAAGCAATTCGCCTTTAACACTATTATGTTTTGTATCAAGGCCTCTTAAAAAGGTATGTACTCGTTCAAGCTCCTTCTTCTTCTGGTACCACAAAAGGTCTTCTGGATTTTTAATTTTACACGGGCGTTTCTGGTCAATTTAAGCCCATACATTTTTCAACTTGGTAAAAAAAAGAGATACTGGTTGCCCATTTTGCTGCATCCCAGCAGCTTTGCACATGATTTTATGAACTTGAATAAATTCAGACTCATTTGTATAAAGATCGCTTAAGGTATTCCATATGGCCTCAGCAGTTTCACATTCCTCCACCAGTTGTAATATATCATCAGTGATGGCTATAAATAGAATTGACATGACAAAGCCATCATCATCTTCCCACCTAGTATAGACTTCTATATCATCTTGACTAGGAGCCCTAATTGATCCAGATACATGTCTCATCTTATGCATCCCATGAAGATAAATAAACACAACTTTTTTCTATGTTCGAAAATTTGTACCATTAAGTTTAGTACCCTCGAAAGAACCAATTTCTGAACTCTTAACAGAAACTTCAAAATTTAGAACTTCATGAATTCTGGAAACTTGATGTTCTCTTGAATCTTCCATTGAAATAATAATAAAAAATATATTGTGCAGCGGAATAAAGATTTTGGATTTTTTTTAGGCTGGGTTGTGCTAATAAGTGGGTTGATAAGTGTTTGGGCTGATGGGCTTGGGTTGATTAGGGCTGGGCTGATGGGTTGATTAGGGCAGAGCTTAAAAAACTGAAAAGAATGCAGGGGTGAAGTAGGAGCTGTGCGAACTCACAGAGAATGCAGGGGTGAAGTTGGATGGCATAGGGCTGGTGCGCAAGTTGGACGGCGCCCAGGGGTGCGCGAGCTTGACGACACTCAGGGGTGCGCGAGTTGGACGGTGCATAGAGGTGTGTGAGCTAGACGACACGCAGGGGTGCGCGAGCTGGACGGCGTAGGGGTGCGTGAGCTAGACGGTGCAGGGCTGGTGCGCGAGCTGGACGGCGCAATGATGGACGATACGGATCTACAACTGCGACGCAAACTGAACAGTGCGAGAAGATTAACGGCACTGCATAAAAAAAAGACGATGGCGCTAGGCGGCGCTGCTTCTCAGAAACCGGTAAGAATTTTTTTTTCTTCTTTCCTGCTCTGATACCAAATTAAATATATTGAAATATATTTACAATCACACAATTACAATGAATAGTAATACATGTTTAAATACAGGAAATAAGAATCTGCTTTTTGGAAAAAATGTTTTTAGAAAAAATATATTAGTTACATACAGCTGATAAAGTATATTAGTTGTATATAACTAATATACCATTAATGATTTATTAACACTCTTAATCAATATAACTCTCAAATGTCTACAATTCCGATAACCAATATTCACTCAATAATCACAAGATCGAAGACTGGTATCTTTAAACTGAAAGACTACATTACTTCCATCACTGATCTACATATGCATGAACCTACCTCAGTCAAGCACGATCTCAAAGATCATGAATGGAAAGCGTCTATGTATTTTTAAATCAATGCTCTTCTTCACAACAACACATGGATTTTAGTTTCTCCACCAAAAGATAAAAATGTTATAAGAAATAAGTGGGTTTTTTCTAACAAGAAACTTTCAACAGGAAAGGTAGATAAAAAGAAATCAAGGGTTGTTACAAAAAGGCTTTTCTCAAAAATATGGTTTTAATTTCTTTAAGACATTCAGTCCAATTATTAAACAAGTGATCGTTAGAATTGTGATTACCATTGCTTTATCAAGAAAATGAAAAATGCATAAGCTAGATATCAATAATACATTTTTCAATGGAGAATTACAAGAGAAAATATACATGGTTCAACCCTAAAGACTCTCAGTTTCTAAATTATTTTTGCAAACTAAATAAGCCTATGGACTACAACAAGCTTATAAAGCCTGATTTTCTACAATGAGTTCATTCTTATTCTCTAGGGAGTTTGTACAGTCAAGAGCATATACTTTACTCTTTTTCAAAATCACTAAAATTGGTACAATATACCTATTTGTTTATATGGATGACATAATTTTAATAGGTAGTGATGAAATTGAGATTCAAACCTTTGTTCAAATTTTGAATTCTCATTTTGCTTTAAAGTATACGGAACATCTTAATTATTTTCTTGGTATAAAGGTGAATGAGTTAGAAAATGATGATTTACAATTCAATAAGTGCAAATATATAAGTGAGCTTTTGCAAAAAGTTAAAATAAAGGATTGCAAACCCAATGACACACTAATGCTTGCTAATTATATTATGTAAGTGCACGAAGGAGATGCGTTTTACAATCCTAGTTTTTATAGAAGCATTATAGGAGCATAACAGTTAATAGACCTGATATTGCTCTCACAGTAAACAAGGTGTGTCAGTTTATGAATGCACCCAAAGACACACATTTGCATGTAGTGAAGCGTATTTCGCATTATCTAAAAGGCACAATTTATCGTGCAATTGTTTTTCAAATTTTTAATGATTTAATCCTACAAGGGTTTTTTTTTATGATGATTGCAGATCCGATCCAAACACAATAAGATCAATTTTAGGTTTAATAGTTTTTCTTGGTTCTAATCCTATCAATTGATCATTTAAAAAGTAACATTTATATCCAGATAAGTACAGAAGCAGAATATGGAGCTTTGGCAAATATAACTGATGATATTACGTGGATTAAAGCATTATTGAATGAGTTGAAACTTAACTACTCTACTTTTCCTATTGTGTGGTGTGATAATCACTTGTTACGAATTTCATCCTCCACTCAAAAGTCAAACATGTCAAGCTTGATTTATGCTTTGTTTGTGAAAAAGTGTTTGCAAAACAATTAACAGTACAACACATAGCATCAATAGAACAATCAGCAGACTTATTAACAAAACCTTTAGCTGGTGCTAAAAAAGATGATTCACAATGCCAACCCAACAAAATGTCATGAAGTAAAGTTCTGAAGCCTTTGCCAAAATGTGAAGTTTGTTAAAGCATTTTGCAAATGTAATCGTTTTCTGCTACAATGTTAAATGGTGTAATTTGTTACAAGATCTTATATTCACTGTGGTCAAGAGTATAATAACTAACCTAGAGAATCATCTACCGAGCATATAAAACTGTAATACATTGAATACTGAGAATAGTAATGCTTTTGATACAATGAAAGTCTTAAAGATTTTATGCACTTTTTGCATTTTTTTTGGTTGCTTTTCTTGTTTTTATGCTTCATTTCGTTCTTTTAACTGGTACACATTTAACTCAAGTAATTTTAGGATCAGAAAATTACATAAAATAATATATTTATAATTTATAATAATAAAAATAATATTTTAATAATATTAAATATGATTAAATTGAATAAAATTAAATATTAAATCAATTTAAATAATCAAATTTAAATTAAACGGGGTTAAAAAGATCTAAATTTGATATAAATAATATAATTTTTATTGTTATATGTTTTAGTAGGTTATATTTCTTTTTAAAACATTTTTTCCTCCATCCACGAATATATTTGTTACTTGACATTTCAAATTAAATTTTTTTATTCCGTTCCTAAAGTCAGTAAGGGTCCAACATATACATTAATTAGTTTTTCTTATTCATTAATGAGAAATATATATTATAAATAAAACAATATGTTATACCTTCATTGCAGTGTTATGTTATTGCAGAAATTGATTGGTACGTATTTAAGAGGTGACAATTATGGGTTTACTAAACTATAAGTCTGTTTTAGGTGCCAGACATTTGAGATTCACCTACTACTTTTTAAGGGGTTGAATATTTTTCACCTACTAGATTTATAAGAATATTACAATATGCTAATTAATTCCATCATAAAATAATAAAAAAAGCACGTTTTGTAACAGGCTGTGTTGAGGGAGGAAAAGCTTTCTCCTTTAATTTTATCTGCATAATATTATTCTTTTTACTTATCAAACTGCATGATTGTTCTTGATAAATGCTGTAGTTTATTATAATTATATACAAACAATTAGGGATTTAATCTGATGAATATAAGATGAAAGTAGATGGTTTGTTGGTGTTATATGCGAGGTGTAGGTTAGGGGTTTACTCTGTGTCGCCAGGACAGCTTTTTCGCTTAAAGCAATCCTTTTATTTATTTATTGTCATTTTACTTGTTTAACTAGATAAATAATATCTATATATTTATATATTTTAAATTTTAAATTTTAAATTTTGATTTTTTATTATTTATTTTTAATTAATTTAATTTGTTTAATTGTTATACAATTTAATAGTTTTATTTTAAATTTTTTAAATTTTGATGTCTTTTTTTATATAATTATTTTGAGATTTAACTATACAAATATTACACCTTATACTTTCTATATTCTACGTTATCTTATTATTTTTCTTTTAATTTATTCTCTTTATTTTTTAATTTTCACATTTTAGTATCCTATCTTTCATTTTTTTAATTTGACTCTCTATACTATTTTTTTTTATATATTTAGTTTAAAATTTGAGTCTAATTTGAAAATAAACTTTAAAATTATAAAAACAATTATAGGGAATTAAAGTGTAAAAAATAAATAAATAAAGGAACTAAGTTGTAAGAAAAATTACAAAGATTAAAGTATAAAAAATTTAAAATAAAAAGGATGAAATCATAAAAAAGAAGAAAAAAAATCTAAAATGAAGAATATGTAAAAGATATAAAAATTATTTATATAAGTGAAAATATTGTAAATATAAGAAAAATATTATGTTTATACTCTTGCATAAACATTGTATATATTTTCTTAATTAATATACAATTAAATTGTACTTTTTATTGATTCGAGATGCCGTAACTTTTGATAAACAACATTTTAGTTATATATATTTTTTACTTAATTAAGTTTATTTCATCGAACTTTTTAAAGATTTTAGATTTAGTGTGCTAATATTTTTATTAAAATTTAATTTATGGTGATATTAAATATATTTTTTATATTTTGTTCAGATTTTATATATCTAAATATAAATTTAATATTATTATTAATGTTGGAAGAAAATTTAATATATTAGAAATTTTTATGATTTTAACGAAAAATATAAAATATTGATAATAAATAGATACTTTGTTCTTTATACTAAGAATTGATATATATATAACTTATTAAATAGGTATCGAGTTTAGATAGATTGGTACTCTTATTTGAGTTATTAAAATACATACATAATAGTTTCATATAAAATCAAGTCGATATCTTCAAGTCATCATATATATGGTGCCTGAGGTCTTGTATGCAAAAGTGATTGAGATCGTTAAGATTATGTATCAGGCTGTTTAATTAAGCTAGGTCATGTTCTTCATGTCTTGATCCTTGGGTCTTAATCGACTGCTTTTAAGGATCAAGTCATTATATACAAGTTGCTACACGAGTGCTATTTTTACCATATATATGAACGAGGTACCTCAGGTCATTATGGTAGTGCACCTGCTACATGAATAATACCAAACATTAACTCTTATATTTCCTTGAGTTTGAGAAGTCAAGGGAATTAATATTTCATCGTTTGGTCTTTGTATACTTAGGCCATTATTAACATGAGGTCTGATTCAACAAGATCTTTAATAGATAACGACCTTCTCATGCGTGTTATGTTTGACATGAACTCCCCTAGTCGAGAGGTTCTAGGTCATTAAAAAGTATATTCTTATAATTAATTTGGGATATCCTTAAACTTCTACCCTTTTTATAAATAGTAAGAAAATTTACTTTTATCATGTCCAAATAACTTAGTCAAATTTTGTTTTCAACGAATCTCAACTCGGTAAATTTTTCATACTATCCTCCTTCTTTACCATTTTGTTTGAAAATACACTTAACTTGTATGTCAGTCCGTTTGACTAATGACATTAGTTGAAAACCAGTCCATTTTCAACCACTAGGTCGTTTATTCTCCAACTACAACATACAAGTTAAGTGATTTCTTCCTCTCTATTTTTTATTAACCATGTCTCTTAAAGGAAAAGATGTGGTTCACTCCCCTTCTAAAGAGACCTTTCCATGTCGTACCAAAAGTGTCCATTTAAGGATGGATCCTCCAAGAGAAGGATCATAAGATTCAGGTCATTTCGCGATGAGTTTGTCACAAAGTAAATGACCTTTTGAAATTTATAAGCATCATGAAAAAATGCATATTTTTGGTGCCAAGGAAAGTGTCTTTGCTCTCCCTACTTCATCTAGATCCCATGTAGCTTCCTTCTCATCATCACGAGGTCCAATTCCTATTATTAGGATCGTTGTATCCGTAACTACTAAGGTACCCCGACCAAAAAAAAGTGTGAAAACTAGGGTGAACATACCTATAGGACCAAGGATAAACACCAAATAGAAAAGATGTCTAGCGTTCTATCTGTTGACGACTTGATTGAGATTAAGCACAAATTCGGCATCCCATACCTTGTAGGTTTGATGCATGTACCTTATCATTTGTGTGACACTGATGATCCTCTATTAGGGCGATGGGTGATGCAATCTCTGGTCCAATGACGTGTGTCCTTGTGGAACACACAGTATTTATTGGGGTTTCTTAGTAGAGCTTTCATGGGCAGTGACCAATTGACATTATTAAGACGCTCTATTCATTGCACAGCTTCAATCAACGAAATAAATAAGGGAGGACCTCTAAAAAGGGATAAAGCCCTATCACGAGTCCCCAAATTTTCCCTAGGAGTGATCATAGGTTTAAAACGAGGAGGGTTAGGGCGCATATCCCCGATAAGCCTTTTATTCTCTTCTTGTTTAACTATTATAGGTTAAGTCATGTTTATGTTGATCACTTCTTTAATGAATTTCATCTCCCTTTCCACGTCTACAGATTTCTAGGTTTCTTCATAGACTATTAAGGAATGGTTTTTGTCTACTCGATGAAGAGACCAATATCTCGCTTAATGCCTTTGCGGAAAGCTTCGATTGCTAAGGAATCGAGACATTACAAAATTTCTATTTTTTTGGTCTTGAATCTCCTTATATAAGCTTCAATTGTCTCTTCGTCCTCTTGGATGATCAACAATAAATGGTGAGACTCTTTCCTTATGGGCTTATTGCATGCATAAGTGGTAATAAACAACTTTACCAGAGCATCAAAGCTTTTTATACTCTTAGAAGCTAATTCCATGAACCATTGTTGCATTATTTCTTGGAAGATAGCGGTGAATAATTTGTAATATATCACTTCTCTTTTGTTCTCAAGAAGTATCACGACAACAATAACCATCTTAAATTGGAGAACATGAGCCACAAAATCATTTGTCTCTTTATAAGTGGGACATTTGGGGGCATTGAATTTTGGTTATGGTAATGTTAACTCTATGGCATTCAAAAAAGGTGAAGTTGACAGTTGATCACACACAGTTCGATATCACCCCAAGGTCTTAACTTCTCATGTCCTTTAAAATAATCGTTCATTTTAGCCCACATTGTCTCCGTCATGTCTTTCAATTTTATATCAAAGACATCCTTCGGGTTATATGATGGGGTTGGAAATCCAATAGCAGTAACATTTCCCAAACCTGAATGTGTTGGAATTGAATGAGTGTCTCTTATGCTAAGTGCTCATAAGTCGATGGATTCATCTGTGAAGGTCTTGGAATGAGGTTGAGGTTTGGAACTATTAGTGGGTATTGTTCTATAACTCCCACAGGTCGTTGTGAATAAGGAATACATGATGTACGTGCCCTCTTTGGAGGGTGATTATCCATTATAGGTGGGCTAGGAGATTGGAATGAACTCTGAGCCTTTGCCTTCGAATATTTCTCTTGTGCCAATCTGGACCTAGGTTTGTTTTTCTCTCTTTAAGATTCAATAAACGCTTGATGTAGCTCATTTCTTTGTTTTTAGACTCTTCATCATAGCATCTTTTTCAAGAGAAGTGCTTTCAGAGCTATAGTTTAATGAACTTTCAAGCTATTGGGTTATCTTGGCAAGTTTGGTCGTATTGTGACGGGATGGGATTTGGATGCCTTTATTAACTAAAGGCGATGGGCTACGTAGTTCATAATCATGTGACGTCATAGTTGGTAAGGAGCGATGCATTTGGTTTTTGAGATCAAATTCTTGAGTTGGGCATAAGATGTTGCACGTAACTGACATAATATATACATAATAGTTTTATATAAAATCAAGCGATTGTATTCAAGTTATTATATATATATTGTTTAAGATTTTGTATACAAAAATGACTCAAATTATTAGAGTGATATAATATATCATTTACTTAAGCGAGTAGTTAAGCTCAATTCCAATTATTCATACAAATATATCCCTATATTTCTTATATTAAAAAAATCAATTCCAAAACTACCATGAAGTATATCAACAATATAAGCAGTAATAATAACGCAACAAATATTTATCGTAAAATGAGGTTGGGTAACGTTAGGAGCATCCATCCATTTTAAAGTTTTTTTTTTAATAAATGGAAAAAATCTAATTATGCCCACACTTAAAAGTCACATACTAGGCATATGAGATCTAAAAATTAAATATTAAACCTACCTAAATTTGTTATTAATCGTGAGTTACAAGATTGTTTATTAAACCATAAATGAGTGCTTTACCAACAATAACAAATAATAAGTGTAAAATAAACCATTCACATTCTATTATATATTTGCGAAAGAAATGACAAAAGAAATAAGACTCACACATGGATTATTTTTTATACCTCCTTTGATATTTCCTAAATTGATAAGATACTATTATAAAATTATTTATTATTTTTAATAAAATATTTTTATTTATTATCTTTTTAATAAAAAAAAGAAACTGTGTATGTAAAACAAGATATAGTAAAACGACTCTCTTTCTTTATTATTAAACACACACACACTTAATTCATGCCTCTTGAATTCTAATTCTGGCTTTAATTTTGAAAATGAATTGGCATACAAACGACTGAAAATCAAAATCACCCAAAAACAAAAGCGTAAATATAAAGGAGTAAAATAAAAATAAAGTGAAAACAGTAGAAGGAATCCGAAAAAGCCCAGACCCACGTCCACCCACGTCACACTCATCAAGGCCTCAACAAGAAGTAACAAATATAACATCTGTAAACATCCCATACACTACTAACTGGAATCTGCTCCGTCCCTTCTTTCGCCTATATAAATATACTATTCCTTATTTCTCTCCATTCTTCTTTCTTTTCATCCCTCCCTCTCAGCCACCCTCGTACTCTCTCTCTCTCTCTTTTAATTCTCTACACGATTTTTTTCTATTTCTAGAAGATTGTAATCTTATACCCTATCCTTCATCTGGAGTTCCATATCTATGGCGATTGACCGGTGGATTAGGGCAGCTATGTCAGACGATATGCTAGTAGTAGAGCTACTGGTGCATCTCAAGCAATCCCAAGCTTCGTCGCCTTTCAAATCTAGCTATCCTTCCACGGCCACGTCTATGCCACCTCTCAGGTGGAGTTTAAGGCTACCCAGGTCCAGAGCTATCAGGTGCGACGCCGTTTCACAGGTGAAGAAGTCGGATTCTGCGAGATGTAGCCCTACCACGCCGCTTTCGTGGAGTACCGGTGCTTCTCCCTCTGCCACTGCCGATGGCTTCGAAGAGTCTAGTTTCCCCAGATCCAAGGTTTTCTCTCCCCCTATCCACATTTTTTTTCCTTCTTCTCCTTCTCTCTCTGCCACTTTTGTTTTCGCTTATGGTTTCAGATTTATTGCCATCTGAGCGGAGTTGTGACGGTCCTTTTTTGAGTTTTGTGTTATGTTTTAGTCGAATATCAAATTCACGGTTAACTGACTAAGATTTAGTGCTAGTGGTTAAGTCAATGGAGCTGGTCAGTGGCTAGTAGGCTCTGCCTTTTGTGGTGACATCCAACGACGAGTTATACGTGTCGTTCTGACAACGTTTTCCTTTCTTTATTAGATTTTTTTGGCTCTCTTCAATGCCATGTTCAACTCGTTATAACAGTCTCTAATTTGTCTTCGAATATATTTTTTAACTTCTAACCTACGTTTACTGTTTCCGATCATTATACCCGTAATAATTCAGATGGCTAAGAGACATGTCAGAAGGGTAGCCAGATTCTGATGAGGACAAATATGTCTTTTTGTACTAGCTCTTAGATTTTCTTTGCCGGTAAATTCAACGTTTTCGTCACCAGTCTAAGCTTAAGGCAGTGAAACTGTGTCGTTTGTAATCTTTATAACCAAAATGTCCCTATCAAGATTTGTACATTTCGTTCACCAGACGTAAGCAGATTGAAGCCCTTGCGTTCCCTCCTCGGTTTTTCTTTTTATCATCTGTTATTTTTGTTTGGAGTTGAGATTTACTGTAGTGCCCTTTTTAGTGAGCGGTGATAACTGATAGACACGGGCGCATCTCACGATGTACATTCCGGTCAGGAAAAGATGTATTTTATTGGCTAGACTTCTCTCTTCTGTGAGCAATATACTCGAAGCTTCCCTCGCACGATCCCTGAGTTCTGAGACACTGACTGAGTATCGAACTCATCTCGGTCACATAAAAGAAGTTGGATAGTTGGGTGCGTCGTGTGGGTCTCATTATGAAAAACGAGTAGGGCCCACAAAGAGGAATTTGAGTTCTTTTTTGGTTGGTTGGGGTCGTTGACTAGTTAGTTGATTTTGTATTATTCTTAATTCTGGGGGATGTATGATATTATAGGTGGTTTTATCATTTTAATTGAGCGGCCATATTTTTAAAACAATTTTTTTATCGATGATACTATATATATATATATATATATATATATATTTATAATATAAATATATAAATATATAAAATATTTATTTTATTTTTAATATAAATATGTAAATATTATTACAATAATAATAATAATAATTCAACATTAATAACATTAAAATATAATAAATTATAATAGTAAAATAAATAATTTATATATTTTTATTATAAAAATAATAAAAATAATTATAATAATATCATTATCTTTATTTATTTATTTTCTAAATTCTTTTATCTCTTAAGTTAAGAGCTGCTATCTTTATTTGAGTTTTTTGATTTGTCTTTTTCTAGGATTATTCGTTCTGTGGGCCTTGTCTGCGCACAAGGTGGATCTTTATCTTATTTGTATTTTGTTTTTGTTACCACCAATATTCATTTTTTTTGTGGTATTCAACCGTCTTTTTCCACTGCTAATGTTTCATAATTGCTAGCCTGAAACTGGGATTTAAGTTTGGGAATTGAAATTTGGATTGTGGATCGTAGGATGACGTTGGTTTCTTGATTTGAGAGATAAGTGTTTATCTTTTTTGTTTTGTTTGTTTAATTTATTTTGGAGGATTTGGATTCGTCGTGGGAGATGCAGCGCGTTATCAGCGAGCGTAGCCAGACAATATTTATTTGGAAATAAGGAAATCGGATGTCACGTGAGTATTTCAAAATGGCAACAAGGGAAGTGGAGTTTATGACGTGTCATGGATATCGTGGATTGATAAATAGGACTTATGGGCAGTTACATCAAAACTGACATTTTGTTCATGTAGTATATAGTGTCACACCAAGACAAAAATAATGTAATAATAAATGAAATTTAGAGAATTGGAACCCAGCTGTGGCCTATTGTAGATAAGATTAGAGAACTAAACCCTCCATTATAGTTTTTTTAATGTAATGATTTAGTATTTTGCGTTAATAAATTACAAAATTAATATAACTATTTCTTCCTTTTAAGGAGAGAGAGAATTAAAAAAGAAAAAAAGAAAGCATCTTGTCTTTCCTAATGTATTTACTATTAGGTCTCCTTTATCTTATTATTCTTAACCCTGGCCCGCACATAATCTTGCTCGCTTTTCGTTGCTTCAGCTTTTGCTTTATACCAATACTAGTCATATGTTGTATGTATATATTTTGAGTAATAAATGGCTCAATAATCTGAGCATTGGCATTGGTATTTCAGGGTAATACAACAATTGAATCCGCCAGTACTGCCACCACTATAGCCGAGAGGTCAAGACCGAAAAAGAAGGTAATGAAAAGTGATTTCTGTGTTTCTTTTATCGTAGATTTTGATTTAGAATTTCGTTTTGCTGCATTTGAGGTGTTGAGTCTTTGAGGGGTGGGTCATGGAATGTTGGGTTTTATGCTATTTTGTTAGTGGACTTCCTTCAAGTATTAATATTTTTGACATTCCAGACATTTGCTGAGCTTAAAGAGGAGGAAAATTCGCTTCTCAAGGAAAGGACATATTTGGAAAAAGTATGATGACGATCTTTACTTTCTTTTCATTGTCCTTGTCTTTATTAGCTGTTTTCTTTCTTTTTATACTAATTAAACATGTTTGTTGAACAGGAATTGGCAACATTAAGAGCCACTTTTAAGGAACAAAGAGCAAACAATGTGAGCTTGAAACGGATAAAGGTGATTTAACGTTAACCTTGTGAAAAAAATTAAAGTTGGGACATTTTTAAAGCTGCAAATAATACTTAAAATGTTATCTTTGATATTTCTATAAGTGTTTTTATTCTTGGATTTTATTGAGTGATTGTTTGAATGCCTCTTTGTGTAGACATATGAATTGGTTATTCTGTTTCATATATTATGGCTTTGTTAGGGGGGCAGATATTGATGTTTGGATTGGGATTCTAATGATCCCAATTCAAATAAAACTGAGGCCTTTTGAGGGGACAAAATCTTCCACTTTCCCATAGTTTGTTTTCCCTAGCAGCCTTAGATATTCAACGTATCTTGAAATTGATTTTATAATAACCAGAAAATAGCTTCTTGTTTTGACCGAGGCAAAGAGGTGGAGGGTAGTACATATCTAGTTCTCAAATTCTTTTAATGTTTAATTCCATTGCAATGCCATTAAGTCTTGACAGAGGCTCAGAATAGGAATGAACCTACCTTTGTTCCTTTCCTTTTGGTAGCTTTCCGGACAATTAAATTCAAGGAAACAACAAATAGAATTATAGTGGATTGTTTTTGGTTCTTTCATAAGTTTTTGGAAAAAAATATATTTCTTTTCAGTAAACATTTACATCATTTTGCAGCTCGACTTGAATTTTCATTCGGCAAAATCTTTAGATGTAAGTTCTTGTGGACCTGAAACAAACCAATGGCACCATAGAGCAATGTCAACGGTCAAAAAAACTAGCTCAAGCTTGTGCACAGAGACCACGCAAGATGATCATTCCCAGAAGAATTCGTCTGAGGCATCCGAGGTTGTCCCAAATAGAGACAGTTACTTGTTACCTGATCTAAATATGGTGCCTTCAGAGTTGGATCATGGTTCTGAAATGTTGTGTGAAATGCACTGAGGAAAGCATTTTATTTTCCTTATCCCAACATCAGATAAGCCACAAAGGTCAGTGGAGCTATGAGATATCGCCACATCCACATTCAGTCAAATGATGGGCTCTTCTATTGGTCAATAACTAGCTGGCTTCTTAAAATTGGAAGGAAATTGGAAATGGAGTAGTGAAAGTTCTGAGGTTGCTTAGGGTAAAGACCCTAACCTAGTAACTGTTGAAATGTAAAATTACGTATGCGTGACCTAGTTCTTGGGTAAACAAACCCTAGTTACTTCTCGTTTTAGATATTCAAGGATCTGCATTCTGACTATCATTCTTTGTAGGATATCAAAACGAGACAGTTGGAATCCTTTCTTGGATGTGGTTGAAAATTTCAACTTGAAATTTAATGCCCAATTTTTTATTTATTTTTTCATAAAACATTGCATTTTTGAACACTTATACGTCAAAAGTATTCATCAAATTTTACTCTCAGATTGTATCAATTATTAACCTACTATTTTTTGACCATGAAAGTCCAAAACTGATGGTATAATATTCAATTTGTATGTACAAAGCTGATTATTTTAAGTTTACTTGCAAAACATCGCTTGTGACTTGTATTATGGCACGAGATCATATTCAATTTAAGTTGGATCATAATCACTTTTGTTCTGTCATTATGCATGTAACTAGGGTTCGAAGAGGAAGAAGCCATTCATTGTAAGCCTTTTGTAAATTGCTTTTAGAAAGTACCCGTGTAATTCGTTTTTCCTGTTCAATATCTCAACAAACACAAAAATAGATTTCAATTTAAGCATAAGTCACAGTTACTCATCATTTTATGAAATATCTAGATTTCCTTGAAAATTAAGCCTACCTCAAAACAATTTTATGTATTATTAAGGATTTCAAAGGTTGAGATTAGATGACATTACCAACTGATTTTGTCAATACATAGCGGTAAACGTTGAGGGCCGAGAGAACCTGTGCGATACAACACAAAACAGTCACAAACATATTATGCAAAATTATTTGGTGTCATAAACAAATCTCAAAAGCTCTACATGTTAATAAATACCGTATCAACATTCTCAGGAACGCGGGTGGAGGTCCTCCCTTAGGAGGGCTCAAAACATTCTCCACTTATTCAAAGACACTACTAATTCGAAAAAAGAGGAAAGTGTGTTGTGGTTCTATGTGGTTTCCATTTTAGCATCTGTTGTTCTATTTCTTTGGCGGTTCTCCATGTATATTTCCTGTCTGAAAATGTCTAAAGGATTGCAATCTACAAATAGTTGAGATAATCACATTTTTTTAACTTCAAAACTAACTTGAAAGATTTTACTTTTTGAGAAAATCCTACGAAAGGGATTACAATATCTGATTGTCTAAAGAGTCTTGATAAAATTTGAGTTCTTACCTATTTATACAACAAATTCAATCCACATGGTCAAATTTGATTAGTTTAAGTACAGGATTTAGGGTACACATTGAGCCACATGTACAACTCAAGGGTAGGTCTATCCCTCTAAGGCAAGGTATACTCAAGTAGGTATGAACATACAAGCTAGGGGTGAATAGATCGTGGAATAGTGTATCGGGTTGATGGCATCGAATTGAGTATTAAGTTGGCTTACGGGCTTATCGAACTGAGTAGTAGGTTGGCTTACAGGCTCATTGAACTGAGTATTGGGTATGCTTACGGGCTCATCAAACTGAGTATTGAGCTGGTTTATGAGCTTATTTAATTGAGCATTGTGTATATTCATAGGTCCATCGAATTGAGTATAATACTCACAGGTTCATCAAATTAAGTATTGGGCATGCTTATGGGCTCATCGATTGAGTATTGAGCATGCTTAAAGGGCTCATAGGACCGAGTATTGGCATTGCTCACGAGCTCATAAGCTTGGACCTTAGGTTGGTTCGTGGGTTCAAGGGCTATTTGTCAGAATATCAAGTCTCTTACTCATTTAGTTTGTATCAAACTAGAAGAGTAATGATAATTGTTGGTATTCCTCTTAATGATGGATTAAGCTTCCCTAAGTATTGACTCTTTAGTACTTTTTACTCATTTATTGTTTGTATCTCTTATGACCATTGGTTTTTTTCAACTCCTTTCGTATCCCATCAATGCCATTTTTTATAATTTACAATTTTTGTTTTTGGCGTATATATAATAAGGGATCTATTCCACTCCATTTCACATTTTCAGAGAGCTCTTCTATTAAGAGAAAACTAGACCGAATAAGAAAGAAATCATGCCATTTGTGGGGAAGTTAGCTCACTACAGAAGGTTTCAATTCTTCGTCAGGGATTTCAGGCCGTTCAAAAGGTTTTCATATATCTTCTTAGATCTTAGCCCACGTTGTGAACTTCAGGCCACTCCATTTCTAAGGTAACCACTCATACTTTCTTTATCTAATCCGGATAATATTTTTTTTGGCCTAAGATTCCATTTTATAATGGCTACTTGATTCTCCCGATGTTTTGAGTGCTTTATATCGGGCTCAAAGTTGTTCTTTTGATCGAGATGTCTCAACCTCAAATTCTGGTTATTTGAATGACCTCTTAGCTACGAACTATTTGAAAAAAGGTGCTATTTCGACTTTTAAACTCGAATTTCCTATGAATTGGATGAGATGGGATTAAATGGATTGAAAGTATGGTTAATAGAGTGAAAATATGATTGTAAATACTATTGGACATAAATTCTCTTGTTTCAGACTGACTCAATATATTTCACAAGAGCTACAAAGTTCCAACATTAATCTTCAGTCAAAAAAGTTTGTGGCCTCACGGTGGGTACCAAAATGTTTGAGTGACTCTTACAAGAGGGGTTTCAATATCTGATGGTCCAAAAGGTCTTGGTAAGGTTCGATCCCTTGCCTATTTATACAACAAATCTATTCCACGTGGTCAAGTCTTACTGGTTTAAGTACAAGACCTAGGGTGCACATTGAGTCATAAGTACCACTCAAGAATATATTTAGCCTTTTAGGGCTAAGTATACTCAAGTAGGTATAAACACACGAGCTAGAGGTAAATAGACCATGAAATAGTTTATCGAGTTGATGGAGTCTAGGCCTTCAGATGGATTACGAGCTCATCAAAGTTTATATTGGGCTACCTTATAAGCTTATTAAGCTGAATATTGGGCTAGCTTAGGGGCTCATTGAACTCAATATTAGGCATGGTCACAAGCTCATCAAATTGAGTATTGCACTAGCTTATAAGCTTATCAAACTGAGTATTGGGCATGCTCATGAGCTCATAAGATTGAGTATTGGGATGGATAATGTAGTGCAAAAATTAGAACAAGAATAATAAAGATACTAGTATTGAAGTAGAAGAACAAATCTTCGGCGGTTCTTAGAAAAAAGGTTTACAAAATACTAAAATGAATACAAATTGGCAGAGGAAATTGTGTGTGTCCACCAGCCAACACCAAGTATAGCTTTATAGGCAATGTGCCTAATGGTTTCCATGTGCCTAAGCACTAAGCCATGTATCCTATGTACGCTAACGGCCAAGTGGGCACTACACAACAAAAATGTGGTCCTAAATATTTCTGTTATTTTGTTACAATGAAAAGAAAATTTAATTTCTAAATTCAGCTCCTATTCTATCCCATATTCATCATAGTCCCCTTCTTTAGTATAATTCAACCCTGAATGTAATGGAATTTCCTCAGTTGCATCAATGGGATAATACTTTTGAATATCGGTGACATTGAACGTGTTGGAGATATTCCAATCTTCAGAGAGATCAATTACCTAAGAATTGTCGTTGATTTTTTGAGTAATTCTGAAAGGGCCATAGTTCTTGAGCTAAATTTTGGGGCAAATGTCTCGAATTTCCTGATAAAATTGAGTGTAATTAGGAACCCATATACTAGCATCTTTGCTCTTTGGATTGTGTACTTTGGTGTAAAAACTCAAGAAGGGTGAGTGATTTATGGTGCGATTGGTGATGCTATTGAGAGAAAATTCAACTTGAGGAAGGTAGATGTCCCACTCTTAAGATCGTTCATGAGTCAAACATCGAAGCATGCTTCTTATGGTTTTGTTGAGCACCTTTGTCTACCCATCATTTTGAGGGTGGTAAGTGCTACTAAAATTCAACGTGGTATCAAACTTATGCCACAAATCTTTCCAAAAATGGCTTATGAACTTTACATCATGATCATAAGTGATGGTTTTAGGGATTCCATGCAACTTTACAATCTCTCAAAAAAAGATAGTTGCTATATTGTTGGCATTATAGACCTTTTTGCATGGGATCAGGTAGGACATTTTTGAAAACCTGTGCACTACCACAATGATGGAGTTTACTCTTATTTTTCCTAGTGGTAGCCCAAGGATGAAATCCATGCTAAGATCCTTCCAAATGGTTATAGGAACTGGTAGAGGGGAGTAAATGCCAATGTTTTGGCTGCCTTCCTTAGCTCTTTGGCAGATAGAGCATTTCTATACAAATTTGGCTACATCTCTTTGTAAATGAGGCTAGTAGAATCTTTCCTCAACCAAAAGTAAGATTTTTTCCCTACCAGTATGACCATTAAGTCCTCCAACATGAAGTTCTTGTATCAGGTATTCCCTTAAAATGGTTGTTGGGATGCATAATCTTTTATCTTTAAAGAGATACCCATTTTAAAAATGGAAATAAAACATAGGTTTATGGTTGTTGCATTGGGTCTAAACATATGCAAAATCTTCATCTATTATGTATAGTTCAGGGATAGTGTCAAAACTGGTAGTTTCAGTTTAGAGGGTAGTCAGTAAGGTTTCCTTCCTCCTAAGTGCATCAACGACTTTGTTTAATTGTCCCTCCTTATGCTTAAACACATAAGTAAACCTTTGTAGATAGATGACCCACCTAGTATGAGCTCGTGAGATGTATTTCTGGGAAAGAATATATCTGAGTGCCAAGTGATCAATGTGAAGGATAAATTCCTTTGAAATGAGATAATACTCCTAGTGTTTAAAGGCTCAAATGACAATATAGAACTCTTAGTCATAAGTGGAAAATTTCTGGCATACTTCACTGAGTTTATCGATGAAGAATTCAATAGGTTTTCCATCCTGAGATAGCACTAGTCCAATACCCACCATGGATGCCTCTATATCAACTTCAAATACTCTGTTAAAATCTGGAAGAGATAGAACTAGGGTTGTGCATAGTTTTTCTTGGATGAGTTGGAAACTATCTTTCTACTCTTTACCCCAAACGAACTATCATTGCTTGAAGTAATTGGTTATGAGTGCTACAATTAGACTGAAATCCCATATGAATATTCTGTAGAATGTTGCCAGGATATGAAAGCTAATAACTTCCTGTATTGATGTGAGGTTAACTCATAATTGGATGGCATCAACCTTCTTAGTGTCCACTAAGATGCCCCCAAAGATTATAACATACCCTAAGGAAAGGAGTTTGGTGGTCATAAACTAGCACTTTTTGAGGTTGAGAAAAAGTTTGTGCTCCCTTAATATATCTAGGACAACTTGTAAATACTTTAGATGCTCGTCAGGGTTCTTACTTTAGATTAGGATATCATTGAAATACACTACCACACAAGTATCATTGAGAGGCTTCAAAACATGATGCATCAATCTCATGAAGGTGCTGAGAGCATTGCACAACCTGAATGGCATGACAAGCCATTCATACAGGCCTTCCTTATTTTTAAAAGCTATCTTCCACTCATCTCCTTTTCTAATACGAATTTGGTGATACCCACTATGAAGATCAAGCTTAGAGAAGACTATGGAACCTTGTAGTTTGTCAAGCATATCTTCCAAGCTAGAAAAAAAGAATCTATACTTGACCATGATCTTGTTAATATCTCTACTATCGATACACATTCTCATCGTGCCATCTTTCTTGGGTACAAGTAGTGCAAACATAACATAAACTCTTGCTTTCCTGGATGAGCACTATCTCTTATAGAAGCTCATGGTCTTCGGGATTCACTCAATAGTTGGGTAAATTGGGCAGATTATGATCTAGTATGAAATCTATGTGGTGCTGAATAACTTAGCCTTTCTAAGTTCATTTTCAAACTCGTTGAGTTTACAATTAAGAAGCATTTTTTATTTGGTAGGGGAGAGGAAGCTTTCCTTTGCAATGAGTAGAGCTATCTTTGTTCCTTTCCAAATGAAAATGATGATGTTTGACCTGCCCTTATGTATTTCATCCACTTTATACTTCCAAGGCCTTCCCAAAAGAATTTGACAAGTTCACCACATCACAATGTACCACATCTTTGTAAAACATTTCAATGAAAAATAGTACCCAATATACCTCTTGCACTTTAACTTCACTATCTTTCTTAATCCATCATATTTTGTAGGGATGAGGGTGGGGGTGAGTGCTTAACCTCAATGAATTCACCAATGCGTGTGAGATAATATTTTCAATAATACTACTATAACCAATAATGTTGCATACCTTCTATTGAACTATGCATATTGTTTTGAAAATGGCATGCCTTTAAGATAGTGGTGGCTATTTTGGTGATAGAAACACCTTCTGTACTATGTAGTTTAAAGCCTTGTCACCCTCATCACCTTCAGTATGAGATCCTTCTAGGTCTTCTAGAGACAGTGGGTCAAGCTCACCTTTGTGGAATGTTCTTATTACATTCAAATCCTAAAATAAAAGTTAGAGAACTAAAAATAAAATAAAAATATCTATAAAGAAGTTAAACTAAAACAAAATTAAATAAAAAAATTGAGTAAACTAAAAAGTAAAACAAAAATCTAAAAAGAAGTTAAAAATAAAAATTGAGAAAGTTAAAATAAAAATTAATCTAATAGTTAGTGAACAAAATCTAAAACATAAAATAAAATAAAATAGCAAAGATAAAATTAAACTAATAATTAATGAAAAAAATTGTAAAAATAATCCCCAATAACAGTGCTAAAAACTTGATATTGTTAATTTATGAAGTTAATAATGCTGACAATTACCGACAACGATGCCAAAAACTTGATATGCTTGGAAACATGTAAGTATACATGTTCAAACTGTACAAGTGATAAGTAATTTAAGAACAAATGTTATTCATCCCACGATGATTGTTGCAATAAATATAACTAATTATTAATTTGTTAGTAAATTAGTAAAAGGATTTTAAAATTTTCTTTTAACTAAAAATAAAAAAGAAAATATTATCTAAAATACATGAGCACACAAATTACGAGAAACCTATCATTATGTAACTATCCTCACCTCTAGCCTATAACCTATTCAATTATATTATGAGTCAATATTAGAACTATCCTTCAATTCTTAACTATAACTTTGGAAATTTATGCACTAAGGATAAGACTTCAAATGCACATTTTTTTTTACTTTTTAACTAAAGTAAAATATCATAAAAAATTAATCCTAAATCATAATAACTAAGTCATAGTTGTTAGATAATTCATTCATTGTATTACGTTTTAGAAAAGAGATGACTAAATTTCGTAACATTACAATTCTTAGTAACCTTTAATGAAGACATCAACTCTACTTGTCACACTATCACAAAGTAATAAGATACCACTTTGAATAATAATATTAGCAATTATGTAGTTGATAAGAACAAATAAAAATTTATTTACTCAAATGATAATCTAGTAATATCTTAAACTAGCATTAAATATATACATACAATAACTTACTTGATCACTCTAATTTACACATGCATAACTAAAGAAAAAAAGAAGAAGCTAATGAATAATATCAATGACAGAATTTCAACTCCTTAATTACCTCTTTAAACTTTATCTTGCCTATATCTTTCAATTTATATATAGATCTAAGCGTATTTTCTCTAAAATTTGTATTTACAATCTTGGATGCTTTTGTTGTTAACCCGAGTTATATATTTATAGTGAAAGAATTACAATGTAATTAGGATAAGAGTTGTATATGTTTAAAACAATTAAAATGCTAATTTAACAAATTTGGAATACTTTGGATAAGAATTACAATGCAATTATGTAGCTAATAAGAAAAAATAGAAATTTATTTACTCAAATGATAATCTAATAATATCTTAAACTAGCATTAAATATAGACACACAATAAATTACTTGTTCACTCTAATTTATATATTCATAACTATTGCATTTAAACATAGAGCCAAAAACATCAAAGATCATTGATTGAATCCAAAAATTATTGTAAAATTTTATTAAATAAAAGCATAGTCTAGAATTTGAAAATTTCCCACATTCACATAGATGAATTAGCTAGGTATGAATTTTGAAAAAATCATAATTAAAAAATAGAAAACTAAAGAGAAAAAGAAGAAGATAATGAATAATATCAATGACTGAATTCCAACTCATCAATTACCTTTTTAAATTTTATCTTGCCTATATCTTTCAATTTCTCTATAGATCTAAGTGTATTTACAATCTTGGATGCTTTTGTTGTTAACCTTAGTTATATATTTATAATGAAAGAATTACAATGTAATTAAGATAAAAATTGTATATGTTTAAAACAATTAAAATGCTAATTTAATAAATCTGGAACACTTTAGATAAAGATGTGCTAAAAATCTAGAGATTAAGTGCATATTTGAATCACAGGATGCAGATTACGCCAACTTATACCATGATGTCTGATTGTTTCTAGTTCTCTGAAATTCATCTTAGATTAATATGTCATGACACACGTATAATCATATCATGTCGTGCCCTTAGATTTACCAATTTAATGTAATGATTCCTCTTTGATATATCTTGTATAACTATTTGCATTTTCATATTCTATTATATGACAATTATGTTTGTTAATTACGAGAAATTATTTGATCCTTTTTTATTTGAATATTTTAAGTTTAAAAGTATTTGAAATACAACAAAATATATCCCGTAATTCAAAAAAAATAGTTTATGCAATAATAAAATTAAAATACGATATTAAAATTTAATTTAATTTTTAATTCAAATAAGTTACAAAATATGTATGTTTTTAGGTACCTATCGATCACCCATGTTTTGGGAGACATTTCCACTTGTAATGGAAATCAAAAATTGACGACTTGTTTCTATAAATCCTATGGCAGACTGATCGAAACAAAGATGTGTTTCAACGTGCCAATCGCTTGCCATCTTTTTGTCTGGTCATCTCGAAGTTTAGCCATTACAACAGTCATGTCACCCTTGATAGAAGCAGCAATAGTCTTAGAGTTATAATCCCAAATTACTTCAACTTGCAACCAAAAGAAAAGTAAAATCTGATCAATGAAAACTACATCATCACGAGAAAACTAAGGCAACAAGAGCTACAGATGTTTGTTAACACACAATAAAACCTAAAAAGCAACCCCATGCTTAATTTAGGATAGAAATTTCATAATATCATCTTCTTTCTCTATGGTTATGTTTAAAATGAGTGTTAAAGTGAAACTAGATACAACATCTTATCAAGCATCATATTCACAGAAAAATATATCTGATAAGAACTTACCCCAAAGAGTAGTGATTGTCAGTTATTAAACCTAGATAAGATAGAACACATGGAAAGAAACTTGATAGTTGTGACACCAAGGGTGTGTCCTTCTCGATCTTCCCATACTAGGAAAAAGTCCTCTCAATGCTCTAACGGTCACATCGAATATGGATAGAACTGTCTCATGAAATTTTGAACTCTACTCACAGTCGTTTAAATGATCAAACAACCCAACCTTTGAAACATACTATAGCTCCAAGTGGAAAAAAGTTGACATTGAGTAACCAAATCTTCCCATCGATGTAAGCTCTTGGGAAAGATCAACATATTATCCCTAGAGTAACTTTTATTTATTGAGTGACGGTCGTTTCATTCTGTACCGTCGGATCATTAAGGCCGACTTTCGTCCTTAATCGACGGATGAATCTTGCTATCAAGCTCCCTTCTGCCTTTGCACTCAAGGGCCAATCTCGGTTTGGTCCAAGGAAACCTTTACACACATTCGTTACCTTTTGGGAGACTTACATCTCATAGACGTTGTCTACCTAAGACTATCACAAGATTAGAATTCTAACTATTCTAAAGTATGTGGTATTTCACTGATGGCTTAGATCCCCAAAAAGAAGCTTTCTTCACCTTTTACTTAAGCTATGCATGAAAATCCCAAAACCAATCCAAAGAACATTGAAGCTTCATATGGTATTTCTATCTAGGTGTAGGTAGTCTGCATATTTACATACATGTTTATTTCATCAAGCTTGAAACCTTATAATTCATGAATGAAAAACAACTTGCATTATCAGCACAATTTAAGACACTACCACAAGCATCTAAAAATCATAAAAATTAGATGGTAAATCAAGCAGTCAAACACATTGAAGAGAGAAGGAACACATTAAGGCAAGAATGCCAGAAGGGAAAATTGTAGTTTTAGAATAAACGAAAAGTGCGAAAAATCAACAAGGAAAAGAAATTAAAAACCAGAAATATCAATCATGATAGAAAAGAAATGTAAGGTATTGATAGAGTTCTTTCAAAGGGAACCTTTAATTTTTCATCATTGTCATCGTACTCACTTGATATGGTCTTTATGTCAAATTATGGTATTTCTCTGATAATTATCAGTGTATTTCATTATTATTTCTGTTATCTGTTTTTGTACAATAGTTTAGATATATGTATACAAAGAAAACGAAAATTAAACAATAACCATAATTCCTGCATATCCATGTTTTATGGATCCACTACCATTATTGTATGCTCCATGTTTTACTCCACTGAGTCATTGGTGTCTGCCACAACAACACACACCAACACTCCTCCTCAAGTTGGTGCATATATGTCTCTTATGCCCAACTTGTCAAGTGAGTTGTAGAAGTTCCTTGCAGACACAGATTTTGTGAGTATATCAGCCAATTGATCTTCTGATTTAACAAATGGAAGCTTAATAATCTTTTCTTCAAGATTCTGTTTGATGAAGTTCCGATCCACTTCAACGTGCTTCGTGCGATCATGTTGAACTGGATTGTGAGCGATGGCAATGGCTGCTTTGTTATCACAAAATAAATTCATTTCAGAGTTAGGAGCAACACCAATCTCAGTTAAAAGTTTTTTCAACCAAAGGAGCTCACATATTCCCTTGACCATTCCTCGAAATTCAGCTTCAGCACTGGATAAGGCAACTACATTTTGCTTCTTGCTTCTCCATGTAACAAGATTGCCTCCCACGAAAGTAAAGTACCCAGCAGTAGATTTCCTATCCTTCATATTCCCTGCCCAGTCTGAATCTGTATATCCAAGGACTTCCAATTGGCCATTCTTTGAAAATATAAGTCCTTTCCCAGGGGAGGATTTTAAGTAACGAAGTATTCGCATGACCGCATCCATATGGTCTTCACTTGGGCAGTGCATGAACTGACTCACGACACTCACAGCATACGCAATGTCAGGTCGAGTATGAGATAAATATATGAGTTTACCTACTAACCGTTGATATCTCTGTTTATCTGCTGGTACTTGGTCCACATATTCTCCGAGTTTATGATTTTGAACCATTGGAATATCGACAGGTTTACAATCTAGTAGTCCTGCCTCTGCTAGTAGGTCCAGAGTATATTTCCTTTGGGAAAGACATATGCCTTGTTTTGATCTTGTTACCTCAATACCTAAGAAGTATTTGAGCCCTCCCAAGTTCTTCATTTCAAACTCATTTGACAGTTGTTCTTGAAGCTTAGAGATTTCTTCTTTATCATCCCCTGTAATGATCATGTCGTCTACATAGACTATAAGGGCTGTTATCTTCCCTAATCGATGTTTTAGGAAAAGAGTATGATCAGAGTTGCTTTGTTGGAACCCATATTTCTTCATTGCTGAACTCAACCTACCAAACCACGCTCGAGGTGATTGTTTTAGTCCATACAATGCTCGCTGTAATCTACATGCAGTTTCGTTTCCTGATGTAACAGTATATCCTGGTGGGATATCCATGTAAATCTCTTCCTCAAGGTCACCATGAAGGAAGGCATTCTTCACGTCAAGTTGGTGCAATGACCAATCTAAATTTGCTGCAAGAGATAACAAAACTCTCACAGTTTTTAGTTTAGCCACAGGTGAGAAGGTTTCTTGATAATCTATCCCATGTTTCTGTGTATATCCTTTTGCTACAAGCCTCGCCTTGTAACGATCAACTAACCCATCTGCTTTATACTTAATGGAGAAAATCCACTTGCATCCTACCATCTTCCTCCCTTGAGGCAACTCACTTAACACCCATGTGTTATTCTTTTGCAATGCCTCAAATTCCTCTTTTATAGCTTGAGCCCATTTTGGATCAGATAAGGCTTCTTCAATGCTACTCGGAATTTGACACGAGGAGAGTGTTTGTGCAAATGCCCTGATAGGTTCTGATAATCTTTGAGTAGATACATAATTTTCTATTGGATACTTGGGTTGTCGTTCTTCTCTTTCTGGGGAGTATCGATTTGGAGGTTTACCTCGATTGTGTCTGAAAGGTAAAACATAACCAACAGGTGTATCTATAGCATTAGTTTGTAAAGGTGTGATAGGATAGCTTACCTCAGGAGTGTTCTCAGCAGGAGGATCATTGGGTACTAGAGAATGGAGGGGTACATCAACCACTTCATCTTCTGGAGATTCAATTACTATTTCAGCTTCAGTTCTTGGAAGTTCAAGCTCGGGTCTAGATACGGGCTCCTCCATAATATTGGCACGATCCGAGTATGTTGGACTAGTGTCTAATATTTCAACATCAAGCCAATTTCGTTCTTCACCATAACTCTCCTCCTGAAGAGTGTAATTGGATACCGATGATGGGAAAAAACATTCTGATTCGAGGAAAGTGACATCCATGGTAGTATAGTTTCTTTTAGTAATTGGATCATAACATCGGTACCCCTTTTTTTGTACACCATACCCCAAGAATACACATCGGACAGCACATGGATCCAACTTAGTTCGTTGATTTTTATGGAGGTGGACAAAAGCAACACATCCAAAAATTCGGGGCGGAAGCATTAAAATAGTAGGTAAGGGAAGATGATCAGATAACACCTTTAATGGAGTCTGAAATTGTAAGGTCTTTGTGGGCATTCGATTCAGTAGATACACAGCTGTAGTAACAGCATCACTCCAGTATTTATTAGGCATATGTGCACCGATTAGTAAGGCCCGAGCCGTTTCTAAAATATGCCTATTCTTCCTCTCCGCAGTCCCATTCTGTTGTGGGGTTTGTGAACATGAGGTTTCATGGAGAATACCATGGTTGTCCAAGTATGTCCGGAATTGTTGATTAACATACTCCCCTCCATTATCAGACCTAAGTATCTTAATTTTTTCAGAAAATTGTGTCTGAATCATGGTGTGAAACAGGTGAAATGTAGCAAATACTTCATCTTTATGTTTGAGAAGGTAAAGCCATGTCATTCGTGTACAATCATCAACAAAAATAACAAACCAACGATGACCCGATGACGTAATAACCGGGGAAGGTCCCCAAACATCAGAATGTACCAAAGCAAAAGGAGTCATACTTTTATTCATGCTCATAGGATAAGACGCCCTATGACTTTTTGCTAGGATACAAGTATCACATTTGAAATCTGAATGTGTGATATTTGAAAATAAACTAGGGAGTAGGTGCCTTAAATACCCGAATGATGGATGCCCAAATCTACGATGACATAGCCAAATCTGTCGTTCCTTGTTACCAACAGTACGTTGCATGTGATTGGCTCTTCCTGAACTGAGGTCATCCACATAATATAACCCTCCTCTCCTAGTACCACGCCCAATGATCTCCTTGGTGAGAATATCCTGTAGAAGGCAAAAAGTAGAATACATCAATACTACACAGTTAAGGTCTGAAGTGACCTGACTTACAGACATTAGTCGGTTTGACAGAGAGGGTACAAGCAAAGTATTAGATAATGATAATGAAGGAGATAAGGTCACTGTTCCAGCTCCTGTAACTGGATAAGTGACCCCATTTGCATTGGCAACACGACTCCGTCTTGGCTGGGTTGTATTGGAGAGATCGTTTCGGTCAAATGTCATGTGATCTGTAGCTCCAGAGTCTAGAATCCACTCATCTTTCTCACTACGAGTAGAGATGTGAAATGCTTTACTTGAAATACCTGGATCTTGGGAAGATTCGGCCTGAGAAGTAAGGGATAGTGAGGCATTATTGGTAGCCACAGCTGCTCGCCCAGTAGTGTCCCGTTTCTTCCGTGCTTGAAGATCATTCCACCATTCTGGATACCCATGTAGTTTGAAGCAGTTTTCACGGGTGTGTTTGGAGTTTCCACAATGGCCACATTTCATGTCAAGAGATGGTGGATTTCCCGTGGATTTCTTGCTACCCAAGGAAGTTCCTGTTTTTGGTGGCATTAGGTTATGGTGTCCCTTGACCCCTTTAAAAGCCATAACAACTCCGGGTGTCGTATCTACACCTGTGATCATCACGGTCTGCCTGACCTCTTCCCTACGAACGAATCCATAGGCTTGTTCCACCGTAGGGAATGGTTTGATCTGAAGCACATCACTTCGAGTTTTATCCAATCTATCATCAAGTCCATCGAGGAAGGTATACACTCGATCTTCCTGTACGATGGAGTTGTATTTTTGTATATCAATCGCACACTCCATTGGATTAGGACGACGGAAATCAATTTCATGCCACAACCCTTGAAGGTCATTGTAGTATTTTTCAATGGATCCACCCGCTTGTTTCGTACGAGTAACTTGACGTCGAAGATCATACACCTGAGACGTGTCTGTCCCATCATAGTAAGTGGTAGCCACCGAATCCCAAACCTGTTTTGCAGTTGGGAATCGGATAAAATTTGCAATTAAGGAGGGGTCCATCGAATTGATCAACCATCCTTTGACAATGGCGTTTTCAGTACGCCATCTCCTAAATAAGGGGTCGGTTTCAACAGGTTGAGGAAAATCCCCATTAATGTATCCCAGTTTATCTTTGCCAGAGATATACATCTCTACCACCTGGGACCATAAGGCATAATTGGATCCTCCCAACTTGATACTAATGGGAGCAGTCGACGCTTCAGTTGGCGGAGGTTGTGAGCTGATCTGAGCTCTAGTTAAAACTTCCGTCATTTTCGCCGTCAAATCTTCTAATATGAAATTGGTAGTTAAATCTCTAGATTCCGCCATGAAAGAAAAATACGTAACCCTAAACCCCCCTTTTCACATTCGCGCAGCTGCTAACCCTAAAAATTTCCCCTCTTTTTTTTTCCAATCTTTTTTCGCAGCTCCTTCTTCCTCCTTCTTCTTCCTTCTTCTTCCTCCTTCTTCCTCCTTCTTCCTCCTCAGCGCAGCTTCTTCTACTGCGTTTCTCAACGCAGTTTCTTCTATTGTGGCTTCACGCAACTTCTGTTATCGTTGTGTTCTGTTATCGTTGTGTTATGTTTCTTTTCCAGACAAGAAACTGATGGTGAAACCGGCCACTCTGTGAGGCAACCAGCGTTGGAGCCAACCAATTAGACCAGTACGGTTTCAATGAGTAAGTCAGACCGACCACATAGGTCGAACCAATGTCGAGAAACTGTAACCAAACTGGCCACCCCAGAAATCAGATTCAGAGGGTAAGTGTAAACCAGAAATCAAAAAATCAGCAACAGGAAACAGAAATCAGCTGAAATTAGAAATCTGCAGCAGAAATAGAAATTTGCTCTGATTGCGAATCCCTTGACTCCTTGTAAGTTGTATGCTGATATATTTTTTTTTTAAAAGTGTAACCCGTAATCTTCTATTGAATTTCTGAACAAATAATCGTGAAATAACTATCTTGCTTTCATTTCTGAGCTGCACATGTTTGGTGTTTGAAACGGCTACAAGAGCTGAAGCAGAAATCAGAACTCAAAAAAAAAACGAAAAACTGCAGCTACAATCAGTAGCCACACCAGAAATCAGAAATCAGAATTTAGAAATCAGAAACCAGAAATCAGAATTCAGAAATCAGAAATCAACAAATCAGCAAGTCTGCAGATTTGCAAATCAGCAATCAAAAAATGGTAGTTTCGTCATAAATCAGCAGGTAGTTCATTAGCAATATCCTGCTTTGATACCATGTCAAATTATGGTATTTCTCTGATAATTATCAGTGTATTTCATTATTATTTCTGTTATCTGTTTTTGTACAATAGTTTAGATATATGTATACAAAGAAAACGAAAATTAAACAATAACCATAATTCCTGCATATCCATGTTTTATGGATCCACTACCATTATTGTATGCTCCATGTTTTACTCCACTGAGTCATTGGTGTCTGCCACAACAACACACACCAACACTTTAAAGCTTGAAGGATAGCGAGAACATCCACTTTAATTTGCTCAAAGTGACGTCTCTGAATGGAAAGAAAAACTGAATCATGAAAATAGTAGTATTTGACAGCAATAGTTATCTCATATATCTGCAGAAGAAGAGGGCATTTTAAACCATCTAATTTACTTATAGCTAGTTCATTGCATATGGTCTATGAAATCAAAAATACATGCAGAGGCAGATCACCCAAAAAGGAAAATGCAACTTGAGTTTGTAAACATAAAGACGATGATGGAGAAAAGAAAGAAATTTATTGTTATTATATTGTTGTTTTCCAAAACAATATAAAAACCTCTCTACTTTGAAAAACATGCAATTATAACAATTGAGTTATTACTATATTACAATATCCTTCCCATAATATCTTAATTTTATCATTTTCTTATTGCAAATACCTCCCGAGAAAGTAAAAGATTTATTAATAGCATTTTTGGTATAGATATGTTAAAGTATAGTTATATTGAATTGAATTATACTCAATTATATTACAATTATTTTGTATCTTAATTTATTTAAAATAATTTTATATTATAAATTTTATTGAAATTAATATTTAATTTTTTTTATTACATTTTTATGCAGAATAGAGCCGACTAAAGAGATGGTTGAGCTTTTGACAAGTGCTATGGTGCTAAATCCTTGAATGATGCTAGTGTTAGGGTCATATTATGATAAGATAGCTTGCTTATATGGTACTCTTGGTTATAAGCAAAAAATTGTCATCTTTTCAAGGAAGATAACCCAATTATATTTTGTTGGGAAATTATCCAAATTCTCGATAAATTAGATTTATGAGAAAATAAGAATAGAAAAATAACACACAAATTTGATAACGGAGTTCGACCAATTTTGCTTACGTCTCCAGAACTGTTGTAGATCTTTTTACTGAAAGGGGAGAAATTACACAAGGTGTTTACAACACTCACAACTCACAGCCCACGACCCAATTACACCCAAGAAAATTACTCTCAATTTTCTCTCACAAAAGTTTTTTTCTCAATTGGAATGAACACTTTGGATAATTAATTCATTATAATTACACATCTATTTATAGGAAAATTCACTCCTTGAATTACTCCTTAAATTAAGCAGTCCTTGAATTAAGCTTCTTGTTTTGCTCCATATTTTGCTCCTTAAATTAAGGAGCTTTATAGCAATCTCCAACAATTCTCCCACTTGAAGATTGATTTCAATCTGTCTTCACACCTCGATCAATGCAACAACTTTTCTAGTCTTGTTACTCTAGCAGACAAACTAAAGTTTAGCACAACTTCAGTTTATCAATAGTCACCACCTTTGTTAACATATCTGTTAGATTTTTACTTCCTTGAATCTTTTCCAGTATTAACACATCATCTTCCAATATGGATATGATGAAGTGATAACGTCTAATATGCTTGGTTCTAGAATGAAATGTTGAATTCATCGCCAAGTGTATTACACTTTGACTATCATTGTGCAAAACATTCTTCTCCTGTTTGAATCCCAGCTCAGTTAACAAACCTTGAAGTCATATAATCTCTTTATTGGCTTCAGTCACTGCTCCTTTGTAAGGGATATAGTGACAATTTTCTGTATTTGTGACATCCAACTAACAACTGTAGTTCCAACAGTAAATATATAACCGGTGGTGCTTCTTCAGTGATCAACTTCACCTCCAAAGTCTACGTCTACGTAGCCTTGTACTTTTAATTCTCCTTTACTAAAATACAAGCACTTTTCTATGGTGCCTCGTAGATACCTCAAAATCCACTTGACTGCTTCCCAGTGAGTTTTCCCTGGGTTTGACATAAATTTGCTAACAACTCCCACTGTATGGCCAATGTTTGGTCTCGTACAGACCATTGCGTACATCAAATTTCCAATGGCTGAGGCATAAGGAGCCTTAGCCATGAATTCTTTTTCTTCCTCTGTCTGAGGGGTCTGATCCTTGGATAGACGAAAGTGACTGGCCAAGGGTGTGCTAACTGGTTTGGCGTCGCCCATGTTGAATCTCTATAAAACACGATTGATGTACTCTGCTTGAGATAATTGCAAGGATCATTTCTTCTTATTTCTTGTTATTTGCATTCCAAGAATCTTCTTTACTGGACCCAAGTTTTTCATGTCAAACTCTTTTGACAATTGATGCTTCAACCTTCTGATATCATCCATATCTAAACCTGCTACTAACATATCATCAACATAGAGTAGTAAAATGATATAACTGGACCTATATCTCTTGAAGTAGCAATAGTGGTCGGCATTTCACTTATGGAAACCTTTCTTGTGCATGAAGTTGTCAATATTTCTGTACCATTGTCTCAGGGCTTTTTTCAGGCCATACAAACTCTTCTTAAGTTTGCACACCATGTTCTTCTTCCTTTTTTTTAAGAAACCTTCTGGTTGGTACATGTATATCTCTTCGTCTAAATCTCCATGAAGGAATGCAGTTTTCACATTCAACTATTCAAGATGAAGATCTTCAATGGCTACAATACTCAACACTGATCTGATAGTATTGAGCTTCACAACGACAACGAAAATGTCAATGTAGTCAACTTCTTTCTTCTGTTGAATCCCTTTGACAACTAGGCAGGCTTTGTATCTCTTGGAACCATCATGATCCTCTTTCACCCAGTACACCCATTTTTTGTAAAATTCCTTCTTTCCCATAGGTAACTCAACTAGTTCCCATGTCTGGTTGGAGATGAAAGATTTCATTTCTTCTTTCATGGCAAGCTCCCACTTGCTGAAATCTCAAGTCTAACAAGCTTCATCATAGCATTCAGGCTCCCCTCCATCAGTTAGAAACATATAGTTCATGTATCTATTGTTAGGCACATGAGGTTGAGAAGACCTTCTCAATACATGAGCTGGAGTAGTAGGTTGTAGTATGTTGGACTGTTGCGTACTGCTATGTCCAACAAGTTCCTCTGGCTGAGGACTTGTTACAATTGGTTCTATTGCGGAAATAGTTGGGACATCATCTACATCTGCAAATACTGACCATTCTACTGAGTCATTGGCATCTATTTTATGCATGTCCTTATACATCATCCTTTTGTTGAAAATCACATCTTTACTACGAATAACTTTCTTGTTTTCGTCATCCCAAATGCGGTAGCCAAACTCATCCTCACCATAATCGATGAATGTGCATTTCTTGGATTTGGGATCAAGCTTATTTCTGCCTTGATCACTGATATGCACAAATGCTATACAATCGAAAACTTTTAGATGTGATAGTTTCATCTCTTTTCTGCTTCATACATCTTCTAGTATTTTGTGTTCCAATGGAACAGATGTGCCTCGGTTGATCAAGTAAGCTACCATGTTGACTGCTTCTGCCCAAAACTACTTCGATAGACTTGACTCTATATGAATGCTTCTGGCTCTTTTTGTCAACGTTCAATTCATATGCTCAGTTACACTATTGTGTTGAGGCGTGCCTCACACAATTCTTTCCATTATGATCCCGTGCTTATAGCATAATTTTTTGAATCTAGTGTCTTCATATTCACCACTATTATCGATTCTGAGCTATTTGAATCTAGTGTCTGAATGTTTTGGTTCATGTTTTGCTTTTTAATTTGCTCCTTAAATTAAGGAACTTTATAACAATCTCCAACGTATTTGCAACAATAGAATAGACTGGCTGTTATTAGTGCAATGCAAGTTTAGGCACTGACCACAAAAGCATATCGTGTTCAAAGTATAGCATATGCTTATAAACAATTAAATGACAAAGTGAGTACTTAGAATTACCGTAGGAATTTTTCTTAAAAAAAAATTACTATAGGAATTACGGTCAATTTTGGGTTTCGTCTATCTATATACAGGGGAATTTCGTAGCATATTTTTGCAACAGTTTGCTTTTGTTAAGGAAAATGTTATACTGGAAATGGTAGTTATTTTTGAAGTTGCATTAGATAAAAATATTAGTACATGATTTTTATCACGTCTGGAAAATAGGAATAGGGGTGCGTGATTTTTATAAAGAAAATTATATTAAAAGAAAATAATTATGAAAATTAATTAAAAATCATTTCTTATAAACAAATGCGATATCCTTTAAGGATTTTTGTTCAAAAGAAAAGTTTCAGTATAATTTCATAAACTTAAATCTAAAACATTTAAAAATCCAAATAAAATTCATTAAATTAGAGTGTTATCAATCTTACATAAACGTAAATTATAACAGTCAATAAATTAAACAAAGTTTTAAATCAAATCTTGTAATATCTGAATCCTCCCTAAAAAGTATTCTAGGTCTTTTTTGTAATTTTCTTTATTATCCTAACTAAAAAGTGAGAGATTAGGAGTCTACTTTAATATATTATTATAACAAACATTCATGATCCATATTATTTATTAATAAAATACATGAATGGAAGTAATAATCATCAGTATATATTTAGTCATAAGACCCAAATATACATATACTTTCTCGCTTTTGGGGGATTAAGGGAGTGTACATTTCAAGTATCTTAATGCATACTCATGTAATATAAAATATGATATTTGATATAAATCTAATCCATGATATGCAACTCCATATGTATTAATCTCCAAAAACATGAATACATATGCGGTTTAACTTTAAAACCTATGTGGGTCTACCTCCGAACCCATGTATGATCATGATACATACATGTATTGATCAAATCAACATCATATAGGCCTTTGTCTAAGGGTCAAAAACACAATGAGGTCCAATTTCAAGGCCCATATGCAATCACACTATGAAACCCACTAGACGTCAAACTCCAAGATACAATAGGGGTCCAACTTCGAGGCTCGTATACTTTTAATAATCCAAGGCATTATAGACGTAAAAGCTATGATAATACATATGTATGTGATGCGTACTTATATTTGTAGAAAATAATTTGCTTTAACCAGTAGCCTATAGATACCATACTCTGCAATACAATGTATATATATATTCCACACGTATAAAATCATTATCATGATGCATGTATAAAATTCTAGAATGTCATGTAATATTTTTAGTGCTCATTTAATATATAAGTTAAATACTCATTTGTATACAGAATCTCTCAATGTCATGCTATTGTATGCCCAATCTTTTTACAGATTTGGCATTGTACATTCTCAAATTTGGAATTCTTGTTTTTATCAACAATATTTCTATTATTATTAGGAGCAGATGAAGTCATAAAAGCATTAGAGTGTTGAGATGGTGCAAATTGTTTAAAATTGGCATAAGATTAGTTAGGTTGTGCATGTTGAGCATAGTTAGCTTGAATTAAATAAGAATCAGGCAAGCACATACAAAACCTTTCTCTATCAGTAAGTGTATCATCTATAGCTAAGATATGATCAATCAAATCTTTAAACGTATCTATATATTACTCCATCGTCAGATTGCCTTTGCAAAGTGTCTGTAAACTTCATCTCATATCCAAAAGCATTGCTTGTAAAGCATTATCTTTAGCTGTGTTCTTTCCTATAAGATACTTCAGGAAGCTTATAGAAATTGACAAATAGATCCAATTTTTCTTAGTATTATTCTTTCTATACCACAAAAGATAATCAGGATTTTCTCTAAGAATTTATCTTATAGAGACTGTTAGGTCAGATGAAATTGATGTGATTGTTTTCTTCATGAATTATTATGGTGTAATAGAAGATCCTTCAACCAAATTGTGTAATTCAAATACTGTGATTACTTGCTTGAGTTGTTCCTCCCAAATTAGATAGTTCGACTCATCTAATTTGACAAAAAAGTTTACATTGGTAGGATAAGTTTGACAATTAGGTATTGTTGTGTTCATCAAAAGTGGTATAATAAAACTTTGTATTGCTTGTTGTTGTCAAGATGTTTGATGTGTAATTTTAATAGCTACATTGTTGTTGTGATCCGAGATACCAGAATGAGGTAGAGAAGCCTTGAAAAGCTTTGATACATGAAGAACTTAGGAGAAAAAGAAGAAACTATGGATCAAGAACAAGACAAAAAAAAAATGGAGGGAAAGAGAGAATGAAAGACCTGCTGAAATACATTGAAAAATTCATATGTATATTGATGTATTAAGGGGTATTTATAGTGAGATATTTGTAGCTAAGCATATGGCTAGCTCTAGCTAATTCTTGAAGTAGCACATGACACTACAACCACGTGGCCCTAACTAACTTTAGAATGAGCACATGGCTCTACAAATATTGGAATATAATCTAATACAAATATACGTTGACGGCAAGAGTCCTTAAACTTTTCAAAACTCTTAATTGTTTTACAAAATTTGAGATATACTTATTTTTCAATATAATTATGTAATTATAATAATTCCATGCTTTTGTGACTTTGCCCTCATTCTGAAATAGAATTAGCCTTTTTGGAATTTTATATCATTTTTATATATTTGTTAATATTTTTTTAATTAAAATAATATTTACTTCACAAAGTTTAGTATTTCATTAAGAAAATATAATATTTTAAATAAAAATAATTTTATTTTATTATTTAACCATCAAAGTACAGAAATTAGTTATATACATTAATTTTACCTAAATTTTCATATTTATTAAAAATTAATTTTAAAATATTTTTTAATATAAAATTTATTGATTTAAAACATACAAATTATAATAAACATATATGTTTCATGAGTAAATGTATGATCCTCACAATCCTTCAACTCGGATAAATAATTTCCAACCCGCTTCATAAACATTTAGTGCACCCACCCATTGATAACATTGTTTTTTTAATATAGAATTGAACCAAGTACAATAGTATTTAAGTGTAATAAGAGAACACGAATTTGAAATTAGTTATTATATAATAGATAGTGACTAAATATAATAATATTTATAATATTGAAATTACAAGATTGAAAGTTAATAAGATAAGGATGTAATTAACCTAGAAAGAGATGAATAGTTTATTTTTTAATTTTTATCAATTTATAATTTAATAATCTAAATAAAGTTATCAGATATATAATCATGTATAAAAATAAGTGCAGAAATAACAGAATAATACACGATATTTTTAGGTGGAAACAACTTAGGCCACAACCATGATCTAAGAGAAAAACTACCGGTCCACCGGACCACCTAACTTTCCACTATGAAAATCAAATGTTCAAGTACAAATTCGGTTTTATGCTACCCTCTTTAGGATACTATCTCACTGTACTTTACATATGAGTCTCTGCTCTATTTTCACAGTTTCTAAAATTAGCGTAAACGGTTTCTAGACTAACGTTCCAATAAGCTACCCACCAATCAGATCGTTCACAAATCAACTGTAAAAAGATTAGCACAAAAACACAAGTGTTCGTGTGTGTTCTAGAACGGATTTAATAATAAATAATCTTAACTAGATGATTCAAACATATATCACTTAAATCAAATCAACTAGAAAATTCTAGATAAAAAAGATTAATCCCATATTCAATAAAAATAACTCTTTTAAAATTTAATAAATAAATCTAAATAATCATGATCTTTTATATAATTATTATATTTAAATATATAAGATCTTAATAAAAACGAACTAACCGAATAAATAAATATAAAACTAAAATAAGCAAATAATAAAACTTTATTATAATATATTAATAGAATTTGTTTTTGGAATTATTTTCTTTGCATTAATATAAACATTGCCAATAGAAACATTACCTAACCATTTACTTGTCAAATGTCAATTGCGTAGAGAATGATTTTCAGCTTTTTGTTCTGCAACTTCTAGCACCACCCATTCTTATATATATATATACTAATTAACCTTCCTTTGCTATGAATATTTTGTTAGGGTTGTGATGCATCCATTCACCTTAGCAAGGGTTACCGAAATTCATATATGTACATATTAACTCTATTCGGAAGTTTTTTCTTTCGATCAGTAGAATTATTTTTTGCACTACAATTAACCCTAACCCTATGTGTATATATAGAGATAATGATAACTTAATACTATTAGGGTTAAATTATTTGGACTTCATTATTCAAGGCTCATTTAAAGATTTAATTAAAAAAAATATTTTTATATCATATCTTAAAAATATTAAGACACATAAAAAAATATTTAAACACCAAAAATAATTTTAGATTTATAAACATGTACTTTTAAATGTATAAATGAAATCCTATGTGTCACAGTTATAAAAGATATACCTGAAATACGATTATCTGAAACTTGAATATTTGTTGGGTTTTTCTTGATAGACTTGATAACCGACCTAAAAACAACTTTACAGGTAAATATTTTGTTCACGAAAATAGCCAACATTCTTAGTCCTTACAAAATCCCCCTTTCGAATTTTTGTGTGGCAAAAACTCTCTCTCACTACATGACACTTATAAAAATAAGATAAAAATACAATGATGTCTCAGACTCCATAGTGGAACTATCCTATGGTCTGGTAGATCCATCTTCGCTGCAACTTGACAAGCTTGTAAGTAACTGAAATGACATTGAAAAAGAATAGGACAACTTAGCATGAAAGTCTCATTATACATTAGTTCAGTTTACATAAAAATAAGCAAAGTGTAAAGAATAATCATGTAGTGTGCATTCATACCAATCAAGCTTAATTAAATATGTTCTCCCCTATATGAATAACAAAATAAAAACATAAAAGTAATTATTCTCTACTTCTTTTTGACAAACGAGAAGGACAAAACATTAGACAAAGAAATGAAGCTAAACTCCTCCTAAATATATAGCAATGTAAAAGTATAGTAATACAGAAGTACAATATGCTTTAAACTCCCCCTAAGTTCTATGACTCTCTAACTTATAAACGAATTAAAAAGGTAATAAATAAAAATGAATAAAAATATGATTTTTTTTGTAATTTTCTTAACTAGCCACATTAGGTATTAAACTCATTTAATTACAAACAAGCACATAACCAATTGAGAACTCATCATTTTTTTAACTCCAATTTTGATTATTTATCATATAAATAAATAAGTAGAATGGAAGAGGTGCACACGCACACTTTGCACATATAATGACATATTGACATTTACTTAAAGTAGTATATATGTTTGAACTCTACAAATATGTCAATTAATTCATTTATGACCTATCAAGAAAGACTCAGAAGAAAAAATTATCATCTATCATGTAAAACTATAATCGAGTCTTCAATCCTACGAAATAAAGTATATCCACTAAAGGAGGACTTTTTTTGTATTTTTTTATACATATGAGGTAAATGATATATATATATATATATATATTTAACCTCTATTGGCTCTTTATTTTTGTGCATTCAATGTACAAGATTTATATGTAATCGTTTGTTACATAATCTTTTTTTTTGTACTAGCCATAAACCTAGCATGATGAATTTCACACTAGTTGTGAGGTAGCCCTCTCCGCTCACTACGGTAACTTCACACATCACAGTAGGTAATCCTTTTAATACTAGGTGCCTTCATGAGATAAAGTTTTTGAAAGCAAGAAATATAACTCAACACAATTTTACAGTCAAGATTAGTTGAATTCCTAGAATCTTTCAAAAAAATCCATAAACTTCAAGCATAACATATATGTGTGTTCGTGAGTGTGTGAATAAGTTCATGTCAACACCGATCATCACATGTACAAGAATATGTGTGTGCGTAAACCAAAATTGTAAAATAATTTATACAATAAATATCAAAATGACTTGAGTCACTAAAAATGAGATTATGTGTATGTAAGTATTAAATAAGTTGAATATTATGTTGGCCAAACAAGGATGCTATTTTTTTTTTGGTAATAAAATTTGAAATTCAATTTGAGGGAGAAATTCCCAAAGGCACTTTTGAGATACTCAAATCTTTGAGTATTTATGGCTTTAGTGAATATATTAGCTAATTGTCTCTCAGTAGTTACAAACTCAAGTGTCACTATTTTCTCTTCAACTAATTCTCGAATAAAGTGATGCCTAATGTCAATGTGCTTAGTTATAGAATGTTGAATCGGGTTCTTAGAAATACATATAGTACTAGAGTTATCACAATATAAGAGCATCATACCTTGTGGTTGACCGTAGTCCTTGAGCATGTTTTTCATCCAAAGCATTTATGTGCAAGAGCTTTCTGCAGCAATGTATTCCGCTTCAGCTGTAGAGAGTGAGATAGAGTTCTGCTTTTTACTATGCCATGATACTAAGTTGTTTCCAATGTAGAAACAACCACCTGATGTGCTTTTCGTATCATCTTGGTTGCCTGCCCAGTCGGCATCTGTAAAACCACTTACTTCACAAGTAGTGTCAGTAGTTAAATATAAACCATAATTACTTGTTCCTAAGATATACCTGATGATTCTCTTTACATTCTCTAAGTGTGATTCCTTAGGGTCAGCTTGATAATGGGCACACATACCAACACTAAAACATATGTCAGGTCTACTTGTAGTGAGGTAAAGTAAACAACCTATCATACTCCTATAAAGGGTTTGATCAACACTTTTACCTTGAGTGTCCTTTGTAATTTTTATGCTGGTACCTAAAGGAGTTCGTAATGGCTTTCTAGTTTCAAGAAAAAACCTTTTAACAAGGTTACAGGCATACTTGGTCTAAGAAATAAATATATTATCATGAGATTGTTTGATTTGCAAACCAAGAAATAAAGTCATTTCACCTACCATGGACATTTCAAATTCATTTTTCATTACATGCATAAAATCATCCACTATTGTACTAGATGTGGATCCAAAAACTATGTCATCCACATAAATTTGAGCAATAAATATCTCATCACTAATCATTTTAATGAATAAAGTCTTATCAACTCCCTCTCGAATAAATCTCTTGTTCAAAAGATAGTTGGTAAGTCTCTCATACCATGCTTGTTGAGCTTGTTTCAAACCATAAAGAGCCTTTTTGAGTTTATAAACATGATTTGGAAATTTTGGATCAAAAAATCCTTTTGGTTGTTCCACGTACACCTTCACATTCAAAAAACCATTCAAAAAGGCAGACTTAACACCCATTTGATATAATTTGAACTTCATATGACAGGAAATGGCAAATAAAATCCCAATTGACTCTAGTCTAGCTACAGGTGAAAATGTTTCATCAAAGTCAACTCTTTTTACTTGCGTGTAGCCTTGAGCTACTAACTTAGCCTTATTTCTAACAACAATGTCATGCTTATCAGATTTATTTTTGAACACCCATTTTGTTCCAATAACATTTTTGTTTTTAGGCTTAGGTACTAATACCCACACATGATTTCTTTCAAATTGAGCTAACTCATCCTGCATGACATTTATCCAAAATTCATCCCTAAGGGCTTCATTCACATTTTTTGGTTCAAATTGAGAAATATAGCATAAATGGGTTACCTCGCTTATTTGTCTTGTTACCATGCTTCCATTAGGATCTCCAATTATATTCTTAATAAGATGATTTTTGAAGTTCGAGTTGGATTTATCATTGATGAGGTTGATGCTTCTTCCTTATTTTCTTCTCTTTCCTCTAATTCTTCTTCTTTTATTCCAATTGTGTCACTGGTAATTATTAATTGAGGTGTTGTGAAATTTTCTTCATTTCCAACTTCTTCACTTGTAATCTTCTTACCTCCATCATCTATAATGAAATTTATGGATTCCATAACTACATTAGTTCTACAGTTGAAGACTCTATAAGCTCTACTATTTAGGAAATAACCAAGAAATATATCTTCATCACTTCTTGAATCAAATTTACCCAACTGTTCTCGATCTCTAAGTATGTAGCATTTACTTCCAAAAACATGCATAAATTTCAGATTGGGTTTTTTACCTCTCTATATCTCATAGGGAGTTTGGTTTGTACCTCAGCGAAGATATACAAGATTTATAATATGACATGCAGTGTTTATAGCTTCAGCCCAAAACCTTTTGGATACTCCCTTAGCATGCATCGTTACTCTTGCCATCTCTTGAAGTATCCTATTTTTCCTTTCAACTACTCCATTTTGTTGAGGTGTGATAGGAGTAGAGAATTCATGCAAGATACCATGTTCTTTGCAGAAGTCAACATACTTGGTATTTTCAAACTCTTTTCCATGGTATGTTCCCAGTCTCTTGATGGTTACTATTTTTTAACCTACTTCAACCTGCACCCTTGTACAATATGAGATGAAGAACTCAAAAGCATCTGACTTGTCTCTAAGAAAGTATACCCACGTGTAGCGAGAAAAGTCGTCTATTACAACTATGATATATTTCTTACTTCCAATACTTTCTGTTCTCATAGGACCCAAAGGTCAATATGTATCAAGTCTAATACCTTGTTTGTATTTATACTCTTGATCTTCTTATGAGCAATCCTAGTTTGTTTATCCAATTGACATGGTCCACATACAGGTGTTTCAATTTTTGAAAGAATAGGTAAACCACGCACAGTCTCAATTTTACTTAATCTAACCAGATCTTTAAAATTCATATGACCTAGTTTTTTGTGCCATAAGGTAGTCGAGTCATTGCTAGCTAGATTACATGTTACTGTGGGTGATGTATCAATACAATAACAATTGTCATGTGATCTGATTCCCTTAATCATACATTCACCCTTTTTATATGTTACAATACAGTGATTGTTTGTAAATTGCACATTAAAATCACTATCACATATTTGACTTATGCTAATCAAGTTTTCCTTAAGTCCTTCCACATATAAAACTTCATCAAGTTTAGGGATACCCTCTATTTGAACAGAGCATTTTCCAATAATTTTAGATGTTTTACCATCACCAAAGGTAACCGTCCCTTCATTGTATTCCTGAAAGGTTTTAAACAAAGAACGATTCCCCATCATGTGTCTAGAGCATCCACTATCAAAATACCAAGCGGTATTTGATTTAACTTTAAATGCTATATGGTCCACAAAGCAGTGCAACTCAGATTTCTTAACCCATCTTTTTTTTTAATTTTGGACATTTGAGTTACCGGTTTCTTATATTCCTCTTTTTGTGTAGTTCTTGTAGTAAAAACTTTACGTTTTGAAATTTTTTGAGGTGCTTTAGAAACATTTGTATTCGTGATAGAATCATAAGCATAAAGAAATCTACACTTAGGTCTAATATGTCCTTTCCTATCACAATGATGACAGATGAGAACAAACTAAATTTTCTTAGAATGATAAGGTGCAAAAACTACCTTCCTTGTCTGAGCAATAGTGGGTTTTACAAATTGAGTTTTGGATGATGAAGGTGTTGATTGTTCATCTATGTATCCAAGACCTCTCTTATCTCCATGTTGCTTTCAATAGTTTATGACTTTGGTTAATTTTTCAGCACCAATGGTCAAATTCTTCATCGTTTCTTTAGCAATACTAAGTTGTTGCCTAAGATTTTTGTTTTCCTCAATGGTTTCTACAAGTCTCAAATTCAAAGCATTAAAATGATCAGACAATTCCTTTTTATCTTTCTCTAGGTTAGAGGAATTTATTTTGTGAACATTGATGATATCATTAAGTTTAGTTACTTACACAAGCAATTTATCTCTCTCTTCCCTGGCATCTAGACAATCCATGAATAGTTCCTCATAATTCGATACATTAAACTTAGATAGTAATAGAGAAGAGCTTACTTCCTTATTTTCTTCATCCGAGCTAAGGTCAGAGTTATTGTGATGTGCATTGGTAGTTGCGGTGAAGGCATAATAATTAGTGTCATCCTCCTCTGAGTTACTAGCATTGTTCTGCTCACTTTCTGTGACACTGAGTGTAGCATTAAAGGCTTTTCCAAATTTCTTTTTATTGTTAGCATAATCTGTAGAAATATGACCAAATCCCCCACAAGTAAAGCATTGAGGACTAGTGAGCTTACTTTTCTTACCATCAAGGCTAGGAGACTTGATTTCCCTTGACTTTCGGTCATTCGAACGACTGGATTGTCCCTTGTTGGAATGATTATTCTGTTGACCCTTTTTCTTCATGAACTTCTTAAATTTTCGTGCTAACAAGACTAGTGACTCATCATTCATATCATCATTACTATCAGAGATGTCCTTTTTGGAGCTTTTGAATGCCACATCCTTATTTTTCTTGGGTGGATCAAGAGAAAGCTCATATGTTTGGATTGACCTAACAAGTGCATCAATTTTTAGTGTGTCTACATTCTTGCTTTCCTCTATCGCTGTAACTTTCATCTTATAGTCAGCTGTTAAAGAGCTTAGGAGTTTGCATACTTGTATGGGTTGTGGAATTTTCTCACCAAGGTTAAAACAAGCATTAGTGATATCACAGAAACGATCATAGAATTGACCAAAAGTTTCGTTGTTGCTCATTTTAATAGAATCAAACTCAGATGTTAGCAATCTCAATTTTGTTTGTTTTACTTGGGAAGTTCCTTCATGAGCAAGAGCAAGTGCATTCCATGCATCTTTAGCAGTCTCACAGTCAGAGATGCAACATAACTCATCCATCGACACTACAGCAAATATTGAGCTTAGACCTTTTTGATTTGCCCCACTAAGGGTACATTCTTCAGTGGTCCAGTCTCTTCTTGGCTTTATGATTGTTACACCATCTTTCGTTACCGAAGATGGTTCCCAACCATCAAGAATAACATCCCATACTTTTTCATCTTGTGTGAGAAAGGCTTGCATACGAGCCTTCCAGTAAGGGTAATTAAACCTATCAAAGAGTGAGGGTCTAATAGATGACCCACCTTCTTTCATTTGGTCCATAAGTAAGTGTGTGTGTCCCTAAGGATCAATCTCACTAAGTGTGTCTAGTGTCGGCTCTGATACCAATTGAAATTTTATAAGATATGGACCTAATTAACCTAGAGGGGGATGAATAGGTTATTTTTTAATTTTTACTAATTTATAATTTAATAACCTAAACAAAGCGGTCAGACATGTAATCATGTATAAAAATAAGTGCGGAAATAATATAATAACACACGATATTTTTAGGTGGAAACAACTTAGGCAACAACCATGAGCTAAGAGGAAAACCACCGGTCTACCGGACCACCTAACTTTCCACTATGAAAATCAAATGTTCAAGTACAAACTCAATCTTATGCTACTCTCTCTAGGATGCTACCCCAATGTACTTTACTTACGAGCCTTTACTCTTTTTTCACAGTTTCTAAAATTAGCGTGAGCGATTTCCAGACCAATAAGCTCCCCGCCAATCAGATTGTTCACAAATCTACTATAAAAAGATTAGCACAAAAACACAAGTGCCCGTGTGTGTTCTAAAACAGATTTAATAATGAATAATCTTAACTAGATGATTCAAAACATATATCACTTAAATCAAATCAACTAGAAAATTCTAGATAAAAAAGATTAAGTCTATATTCAATAAAAATAACTCTTTTAAAATTTAATAATTAAATCTAAATAATCATGATCTTTTATATAATTATTAGATTTAAATATATAAGATCTTAATAAAAACGAACTACCCGAATAAATAAATATAAAACTAAAATAAGCAAATAATAAAACTTTATTATAATATATTAATCGAATTTTTTTTTGGAATTATTTCCTCTACATTAATATAAACATTGCCAATAGAAACATTACCTTACCTTTTACTTGTCAAATGTCAAAATGATTTTCTGCTTTTTGTTCTGCAACTTCTAGCACCACCCATTCTTATATATATATATATATATACTAATTAACCTTCCTTTGCTATGAATATTTTGTTGGGGCTGTGATGCATCAATTCACCTTAGCAATGGTTACCAAAATTCATATATGTATATATTAACTTTATTCGGCAGTTTTTTCTTTCGATCAGCAGAATTATTTTTTACACTACAATTAACCCTAACTCTATTTGTATATATATAGATAATGATAACTTAATATTATTAGGGTCAAAATATTTGGACTTCATTATTCAAGGCCCATTTAAAGATTTAATTAAAAAAATATTTTTATATCATATCTTAAAAATATTAAGACACATAAAAAATATTTAAGTACCAAAAATAATTTTAGATTTATAAACATGTACTTTTAAATGTATAAATGAAATCTTATATGTTACAGTTATAAAAGATATATTTGAAATACGATTATTTGAAACTCGAGTATTTGTTGGGTTTTTCTTAATAGACTTGATGATAAGCCTAAAAACAAATTTATAAGTAAATATTTTGTCCACGAAAATAACCAAAACTCTTAGTCTTTATAAAGATTTTCAATATCATCGATTAAATAATATTAATATAAAATAAATACAAATTCATATATATTTAATATTTACCTTTTAAATAATCATTTCTTCAACTCCATTTATCTACTTTTTTTTCAGCCACCTTACACCGTGTGTATTCCCATTATTTGCGGCATATGCATTATGTGGTGACACACTTAAATATAATAGGAAAGCTTAACCATCTAAAAAAATGGAAAGTACACAAATGAGATTAGCAAAGGGGAAAAAACACAAGCAAATAATCTCTATTATTATATACATTTATTTTTGTCGAAAAAAATGGAGCCTTATTAAAAAAGAAAAATAATAAAAATACCTATAAAATTTGTAATTATAATACATAATTGTTTATATCCAATTTATATATTTTTATTATTAATAAAAAATTAAACACATCATTTGATATTAAATAACATCTAATTAGATATCATGCAAGTTGAATTATAATTATTTAAATATATTAAATGTTAAATATCGTCTAATTATATATCATTTAATATTATTTATTTATTATTTTATTGTTATAAGTTTTAGATATTTTATTTTAGATATTTTTAAAACAAAAATTAATAATAGAAGATGGGCCGAAACTTGTTTCTCCTATGGGCATGTACTAATTAGTTAATGAGATAGAGAACGATAAGCATCTATGCAAGGCCTAAAGGGTATGTTGTTGCTAGATTATGATAACGTAAATTACAAAAAATGAATAAGAAAAATAAAAAAAGCATAAAGTTTAAGGGCTGAGTGTAATTAATAAAAGATTAATAGTTGTAATTTTTTTATATATATAATATGTTATATGTTCTCTTTTAATATCGATGTTTATACTTCATTGTATATAAAATTATCTTGTTAAACCATATATGATTATACATATAGACTTCGAGATAATTATCTTAATCCATAATTTTAATTAATTATTTTAATTATATAATAAATTTTAGAGTTAAAATTCCATTTACAAGTAAGTATATGAATTGACTTATATAAAAAACCCAAAACTCATTATAGTCATAATTTATAATTACTTAAATTTCATCCATAATTATAATCAATGTTTTTAATATAAAAAATAATTGTTATTATTTTATTCATAATTATATATATTATAAAATCTCTTGATATAATAATTAAATAGAGTTATATGTTTTTTACGAAGAAGAATGTTATTAGATGCAGTAATTAATAGTTAAAAAATGTGTAAATTAAAATAATTTAGAGTGAAAATAGAATACATTTTAAAAAGCAATTACCATTAATGTTATTAAAATCACATTTAATTGTACAAATTCTTTTAATACCCACATTGTATCTATAGCTTAAATTATGATAGATTTTTAATTTATAAATCAAAATAATTCTATAATGTAAGAAATATTATTATTATTATATTTTACAAATTTAAGGAAAAATAAATTACAATGGTGTATTAAAAAACTAGTCTTATTGTAAAATGAGAGTAATCACTTCCTAATCTTACAAAAATAAATTATAATTATTTCATATATGTTAATTTATTTAGCTAATTTTTATTGAAAATAAAAAAGAAGATAATTTATATGTATTGAATATTAATAAATTATTTTAGATAAAATATTAAAATATATTCGAGGCAGATCTAACTTATAATATGACTCTAACCATGACAAAAGTGCATAATTACTATAAAATGTAAATAATTTAATTATTAGATATGATTAATGGGTTAAAATTATGTATTTATATGTATATATTTATATATGATTGTTTTCATCTAAATATTCACGAAACCTTTATAGGTATGTAAATTTCAACCTGTTTCGATCAAAGCTTAAATAATCCAACTCGAAGCATAATTATGGTCAAATAAGTTTGGCATAGTCTTACTTGAATAATTCAAAGTTTAACAAAATCAGGTCTAAGCCTATTTGAATGTTTTAAGGCCGAAGCTTGCGTTTAATTTAAAAATTCCAATTCAGCTTGACTTGAAAATATATATGGCTCGACAATGTCAGGCTCGAGCCCACCTACCCAAATTTGAAGTTTCAAGCTTATACTAGCCCTACCCTCTCAAATTTATATCCTAATCCATCTTATTGCAATCTTCGATTAAAATTAGCTTTTCTTTTTTCTTTCTTTTTTTCTTTTACTAGGAAAATAAAATAGATAGTAATATGTTAAATAATATTGTCACATATATGAATACCAATATCTGCATTCTTTGCATTAAAGGAGGACCAAAACTAGAAATAGGGCCATTTAAAGCGGACAGAAAATTACTCAAACTAATTATGTTCAATTTTCGTCTTCGATCCTTTTGTTTAGTATTTTTCATCTTTGATACATAATTAATTAATGTTTAAATATAAATACGTGTTTTAAAATAAATATTTTTTAAATACATATGTTAAAATTTATTAAAAAACTAATTATCTTACAAATTTAAATTATTAAGAGAATAATAAATAATAATTTTATACATTTATCATTTTTCTATAATAATTATTGGTTATATATACTATAAGCATTCATAAATCAAGAATTAAGATTATTAAAGTTTGAATATTTCTAAAATGTAACACGATATTACGATATTTATATATATATATACTTTCAAATACACATATAAAAATATATGTGTATTTTCAAGAACACGGCCTAATTCAGAAAAATTTCAGAATATATAACATTTAGATTAGCAATTTCATATTCACGCCAACGAGTATATTATTAATATTGTTCTTTGAAACAATTTTAGAGACTTGTAGCTAATGCCTATTTTGTCCTTTTCATATATATAATTATTTTAATTCAAGTTCAAGACATTAATTAGTGCAAGTTATATCAATTTTCTTCATTTTCAAACTTTGAAAACAAGTTTTTGTCTAATTCCACATTTTTGACTTTTATACATACTGAGTGTGCGTAATTAAAGCTCCAAAAGAAAAATAAATGGTGCAGAAAAAAATATCATTATTTTATTGTTCATCAAAATTTGAATATATATAGTTCATGAACTAATTGGCAGTCCCATGAAAAGTTATGGACTTTTTCTTTATATGTAAAAGTGTGAAGTGACATTTTCATGGTTTTTACTCTCTCGATTTGATGTCAATTAATCATTTTAGTCGTAAAATATATGAATTAGTCTCTCTTTTTTTCAACTTAACCACCCAATTTCAATGTTACTTACACATTTTAATCATAATAATCACTCTTAATACATAAAAACATATTTGACTAGTTATAATTAATAAAAAGCATGGTCTATTTTCAAAATTCAGATCTAATTAAATCTAATAAGATCTTATCGATTTAAGAATTATTTAAGCTTATAAGAAATATTATTGTCGAACTACTAATCAATGTGAGATTTAAAGAAACTTAATAACTCTCTACACACACAGAGGTGAACTGTTAAGGACAAAACTCAAATCATCCATCAAATCAAATCTAATTTTGATGTTATGGTAGAAATCTAAGTGTAATTCAATTTAATAAGATTTTATTAAATTAATAATTGTTCAAATTTATAAGAAACATTTATATCAAACTCTTGATCGATATAGAACTGAAGAAAACTTAATACGAACAAAAAAGAATGCTGAAGTTAAAAGCATAATATGAAAACATAAGAAAGTAATAACACATATATATATCTCGTTGTTTAATTCATTTTTTTAATAACGAAACATAGATTAAGGGATTTGTGTGTTTGGATTCAATTTAGGGTATGGGTTGTAACGGGGTGCTCGGGATTTAGGTTTGGATAATGGGGATTAAATATTACTGTTTGTTTTGAAAAAATGAAATGAATTGTACTAGGGATAATGGGGATTCAGTGTTAGTGTTAGTGTTACAGTTTTTTTTTTAATCTGAAATCGTAGAAATAACATTTAAAAATTTACTTAGATTTAAATTTATATTATTTTAAAATAAAAATTATAATTTTTCCTTAATAAACATCAATTGTATATTTAAAATAACTAAATAATGACTTTAAAATAAAGGGAATAAATAATACCTAAATAACAAGCAAAAAGACTACCCTAATCCTTTTCCCTTTTTTTTTGTTCTTCTTTAAGGTCAAAATCTTGGGATTTTGAAGATAATATAATATTCGATATATTAATCAATTTATACCTAGACCAATTTCCTAAATCAAAGCAGGAAAGACCATTTTGTCCTCTATATATATACATGTATGTATCTATATATGACCCTAATCTCATAATCTATATTCTTCTTTTTTAACAACGACATAAATTTTACAAGAGAATGTCAACAATCATTTTGTAAATAAATTGGAATCCATTGTCATCATGCCAATATTACTTTAAAACCTTGGAGACATATATACATACATACTTTAAAATAATTTAAAACAAAAATACTTAAAACACCTATGTTTAACATCAAATCTAAATAACATTTTTTATTAGAACTTATAAATGAATTTTAGGCATATATCTTAATAACTTAAAATTTCCCAATTACACACTTTAACATACTCATAGGATTCCCACATTTGAGAACATTGTTATAATCACTATTATAAAATTTATTTGCATCATTTTGTGTTGATTTTAAATACATACAGCATAAATTTCTTAAAAAATGGTTTCTACTTACTCAAATTTGCATTGATTGTTCTATAAAATAGACACCAAAATAAGTTAAAAAATAATTGGGTTACATTTGTAAAAACTCGACATAGATTTGAGTCTTTTTTTTATAATAACCAACTTAAATTTGTTTTAATTATACCAAATATCTTACCCATCCACACTTTTTCCTCACATCTCTTTACTCTCTTCCCGATTCTCCCCACGTTATTGCGCCTACACCAAAACCTTACCACCACTAACTTAGCCCAACCTAGCCTGCTACTACTCGATCTTCGATGTCTCTTCCTCCCTTGTACAGTAACCACCACAATTTCGGTAGACTTTCATCCAGTCCAATAATAGGTATTTTTCATGTTTTCTATTTCTTTCTTATTTTTCTTCATTTTCTCATATATAAATGTTTAAAAATTGTGTAGAAAATGCCAAGGCCAAAGGCTAAGGCCTAAAGGCCTTATTAAATAAAACAAGCTCTCTTAAGATTGTATTATTTTTTTTATATTTTCATTACAATTTTATAGCTATATATAAGGAGATTTACTCTTTAAATTAAGCATTTCTTTATTTACTCCTTGAATTAAGGATTCCTTTTTTACTATTTGAATTAAGGATTCATTATGTTTCTCCTTGAATTACTCCTTAAATTAAGGATGACAACTTCTTTATTTACTCCTTAATTTACTCTTTGAATTAAGGTTCTTGATTTACTCTTTGAATTAAGGTTCTTGATTTACTCTTTGAATTAAGGTTCTTGATTTACTCTTTGAATTAAGGAGTTGACGCTCCTTAATTTACTCTATAAATTACTCCTTAATTTTATCTTCAATACTCCTTCTCAAGTTTGATCCATAAGGTTTATGGATCTAAGTTTGCACAAAAGTCGTTCAAACTGATGAGAAGCCAAGGCAGCAAAGGTAAAACTAACAAAAATGCTTGTTATGATAGCAATATATATATATATATATATATATATATTGTTGTCGATGTGAGACCTTTCCTTTTACCACAATACTTTCCCTCCACATCCGGCAGGTAGGAGCTGTATGAGAGATTTAATCCAACATTGCCAAGAGCTTGGTTTCAATGTGGGACCTTTCCTTTTATCATAATACTCCTCTTTCATATCAGGTAGGTAGGAGCTGTAGGAGAGATTTAATCCATCATCGTCAAGAGCTTGTTTTCAATATGGGACCTTTCATTTTACCACAATACTCCTCCTCCACATCAAATAGATAGAAGCTGTAGGAGAGATTTAATTCATCATCGTAAAGAGCTTGGTTTGAAAAATAAATGGAATAAGAAATTGCTTTGATAGAGTGTCAGATGCACTTTGAGACATCACAGACTCTGCTATCGAAAGTAGAGATAAAATTTCAAGAGCTATAAGTATATACTATTTCAATAGAGGAATAACAATTTTTTTCACGAAGATTGACTTGTTTTGATACCATGTTGAAAAATTGTATAGAAAACGCCAAGGCCAAAGGCCAAGACCTAAAGGTCTTACTAAATAAAAAAAGCTCTCTTAAGGAGGTTGTATTGTTTTTTTTTATATTTTCATTACAATTATATAGCTATATATAAGGAGATTTAGCTCTTGAATTAAGGATTATTTTATTTACTCTTTGAATTAAGGATTCCTTGATTTACTTCTTAAATTAAGGATTCCTTGATTTACTTCTTAAATTAAGGATTCCTTGATTTACTTCTTGAATTAAGGATTCCTTGATTTACTTCTTAAATTAAGGATTCCTTGATTTACTTCTTGAATTAAGGATTCCTTGTTTTACTTTTTGAATTAAGGATTCATTGTTTCTCTTCTTAAATTACTCCTTAACTTAAGGATGAAAACTCCTTGATTTACTCTTTGAATTAAAGAGTTGACACTTATTAATTTACTCCATAAATTACTCCTTAATTTTATCTCCAATAATAAAACACTAATATGAAAAAAAATTAGTGTTGTTGTAATATTCTAAGTTATTATTATTAAATATATTAGTATTTATATTAATTCAAATTTATAGTTTTTTATAATGTGATTTTTTCCTATAGCCATTTATGTCATAAATTTTGTGTAATTAATCAAATAGATGAATGTTTATTTCAATTCAAATAGTTTTTATTTTTTTGATTAATTTATAATAATATTAACATGAAAATTGTGGAATTTTTTATATTGTTTTAATAAAAAAATCTCATAAATATGTTTTACAATTGTTGTTGTTACTTTATATTTTAAGCTTTTTTTTAATTCATGTATTTTTAATTATTTAAATAATTTTTTATTTTATTCCTAAGAAAATCTAAATTTTTTAAAATTTAAATTTTATTGATATATTTTTTTTAAAATTATAAGATTAAATTAATCCTTTACTAATATATTACTTGCATATTTCAACCCAAACCCTTGTATATAATACGAGGGTATGTGACCACTTGATGCTTATAAACTAGTGCTTTGGTCAGAATTAAGAACTCTGACGCCTAATCACTATTATCATTTTTATCGCCATCAAGTACTTATAAAAAGAAAAAAAGAAGAGTATATTCTAGAAGAGTAGGGAAAATTATGAGTAATGCAAGTAATCCCATTATATTATTAAAATTGAAAATATTAATAACCTAGAAGAGCAAGTAATGAAAAGATTAACGTAACGACTAACGAGCCTTTAGATTGTACCAATTGAAAATTTTAAATAATTACATAATTTATAATATTTTCAATAGTACTTTATATTATAATGGGAGAAACACAATTGCATGCATCCATTAAAATGCAAGACAAGATTTCAGTAAATACTACTTATACACAGTACATTGAATGAGATGGTTATATTTATGTGAATTTCAACAATTAATATAAAAGACAATAGGTAATTAGGTAAGATAATTGATTTTTGTTAGTACTATATTTTAGTGATTTTAACTATATTAATTATTTTTAAAAAAATTAGAATACTTTAGTCATCTTATTATTGTATTTTTATACACTTTAATCATTTTTTATCAATTTAGATTTTTTAATATTTTTTTTGGATGAAAAAACTTAATTTAGATTGAATTGAACTTTACTATTAGTAGATATATGAAATAAAAATTCTCAAAATATTAAAAAAAAAGTAATTAAAATCATTATAATTGATCAAAAATAACTAAAATATCTAAAAATATAATAGTAAGATAATTAAAATACATCAATTTAAAACAAAATGATAAATATATTCATAAAATAACCCAAGTTTAAATCTTTTTTTTCTTTTCCTCTTTCTTCTTTGTCTATTCTATAGTTATCTACAGAAATATCAACACACATCAACTTAATATATTTAAATTTTTTGTATAAATAAATGGTATATTAATTGAATTTATTGTTTTAAAGCAAGAAAGGATGATCTAGTGGTAACCAATGGACACATGTAGCATACATCTTCGTATGGATGGATGATATAAGTAGATAATTTTTAATTATATTTATGACTAGTCCGCGTTAGATAATTTCTAATATATTGATATAGTCTATTAACTATATATGACTCAACTACTACTACTTCTTCTTTTTTTAAATAATGACTCAATTGTTATTGACCAGTGAATAAAACTTGTAGTGGATTTGAAACCCAAAAAAAAAAAACAATCCACATGTGAGATGATGAGACTAAGGGTACATGCCTAGAACCAACCTAAACGTTATGCTTTCCCAAACTTGCCTATAAATAGATATTCTTTCACAACCTTAAAATTTGAAAGATTTGCATAAATATTCCTAGCAACAACAAAAAAAGTAAAGGATACACTTGATAAATACTACAAGCTCTCGCCAGCTTACTAAGGCATTAAGACTGAAATGAAGGTATTCAATTATGTAAAATATGTTTATCAATTCAATTGTTTTTATTAAAATAAATAAATTTAATTTATTCAAATTAATGTGAATTAACAAGTTGATTTTTTGCGTGGATTTTATTGAAAAATTGACAGCAAAAGGTGGTAATCAAGGTTTTAATGAAGGACCAAAAGTCCCGCACCAAAGCCATAAAGACAGCAGTTGGTGTTGATGGTAAGCAATAAGCTAACACCTTTGTTTGCATGTAAAGTAAATTAATCGTATGACTTGTAAGCGATTTGATTTTGGTAAATAAAAAAATTAACTAATTTATAAAATATTGGTTAGAGTATTTGAACAATATTTTATGTGTGTTTGGTTTATGGTTTATACCTATTTATTTTTTAAATAAATTTAAATAATTTTAGTTTATATTAATGTTAAACTAATAAATAATATTTATTATTTAATCAATAATTAAATTTAAAAAATTATATATAGCAATTAAATTATAACGGTGCATCAATTTTCAAGTAAGAATAACTTTTTAAAATAAGTAATTATTAAAAACAAAAAATAACTTAGATTTTTTGTTAGTTATAGTAAACTTGTTTAAAAAATAAATATAAAGTAATAATATAATTTGTTTCATCTTTTCAAATGACATGAATGTTTAATTAAAATTAGATAATTATAGATATATTTAATATATGTGTTATAAATGTATAAATTCTTTTTAAAAAAAATATATGTATTAATAATATGTCAATTGCTTCGATTAAGTATCAGTTTCTATATATTAATAATATGTCAATTGTTTCGATTAAATATCAGTTTCACATAAGTTTATTTTTGAATTTTTAAAACCAAAACCAACCTATTTGAACTTATAAAACATAAAACTAGATTGGATTTGACTTGATTCAAATCGTGTAAGTTAATTTATCGGTTATTATGTTCATCTCTACGGCAGTCCAAATGATATGACCTAAACATAAGTATGAATATTTGATACTTTAATTTAATGAAAATTTATATAACAATAAATGAGAATAATTAGTATGTCTGATACTCTCTGATACACCTTTAAAAATTCAAGAGTATTCTAAATTATGTTAATGCTATGCAAATGTAAATCCCATTATAATTGGTTTGAAAAGGGTGTTAAAGTAAAATATTCTTTTAACTTTTTAACTAATTAATTCAATTATATTTGATTAGCTTTAAGTGTAATTTATAATTTTGTCATTTGAAATTAATCCCATGGAAGATAATTGTATTAATTTTAGCATTGAAAAGTTCAAGTTTTTGTAAATTTTGATTGGTGTGATATGTACAGGTGTGATTGGAGCAACACTGATAAACATATAGGTTTTGATTATGATGCAGAGCCAACTGAACATCCAATTTTTGAGGTTAAAATTCTTAAGCTCTTTTATGCTTTTCCGTTCAAGTTGGTTCTTTTCCTAGCTACTTTAAGTGGTTAGTTTCTAAGCATATTTATTACTTGAGATTCAAATTAGACTTTCTACAAATCTATCTTGTCTTGTTCATTTGTCATTGATGAATTAATTTAATATGTTGTAAGCATGCAGTGAATTGATTTAGTAATTGGTATTTGAGGTGCCTAATTTAGACAAGAAAGAAAACATTATGTTTCTTTGAAATGAGTGAATTTGAAATGATTTAGTTGTGTGGACGATTGTGATGTTCAAGGTAGTTCCAATTTTATGTTTTGACCTTGATGTTCAAACGATGGAAAGTGATTTGGAAGGCATTCCAAAGTCATTATATTTGATTGTATATGATGGGTTTTGCCTTATATATCATTACTAATTGTGTTTTGGTCATAATGTAATGAATTTTCTTGAAATTGGCTTATGAGGGAACATAGACTAGAAGATCCCTTCCCTAGCCTTCATCCATTTCTAGCTTGCCTAGTTCTTTTGCTTTTACAATGCAAAGAAAAAAAAAGTCAAATACATAGGATTATTTTTCGTATGAAATTTTTGTGACACTTCATCCCAATTTTTTAATTTTATTTTTATAATTACTTTTAAATTTTAAACTCAATTTGATTACCCAATCCTTATGCACCTTGGAAAATTTCAAGTCTTTTAGGTAGACCATCTAATGAGAATTTCTACTTTGGTAAGATTGCCCCATCAAATACAAGGGGCTTGTTAAATACTCTCTCATAGTTCAATGGCTTTGGTGCCTGGTGTTAGTGTTGGTGCTAGTACTAGTATTTGTGTGGATGCCTAATGTCGGTGCTGGTGCCTAGTGTTTATACTGGTGCCTGGTGTTGGTACTAGTGCGTGTGCTTGTGTTGGTGCCTGATGCGTGTGCATGTGTTGGTGCCTAGTGCCTAGTGCTTGGTGTTACTGCTTGATGCCTGATGCTAGTGTTGATGCTTGGTGCCTTATGTCAGTGTTGGTACCTGCACTGGTGTTGGTGCTTATGCATGTATTAGTGCCTAGTACCTAGTGTTGGTGTTGGTACTAGTGTTGGTGTTTGGTGCCTGAGAATCAAAGCACTGATCCTATTATCTCAAAAGCTGAAATTTGCTTTGGTACCTCATATAATTCAATAGAAAATGAGATAGAGGCTTTTCTTAATACCTTTGCTGATCAGGTATTTTTTTCTTTATTTCATTCATCTTAGCACACGTGTATATGGAAACGAGAGAGGCATGAAGAGGGTAGGTAAATGTCATATTTGAAAAAAAAAACTTTTGTCAAGCTTGTTGCAAATATTTCTATTAGATTTGGATGTTTCTTCCAAAATCAAGATAAATACATAAAAATTATTATGAGAAACCTTATGTTGCTTAGAAGCAGAAAGGTTGTGATAAATGTTCTTTCTTCCTTTTGGTATTGGTGAGTGGTTGAAAGACTTTTTTTTGAAACGTAGAACTAACAAATAATGTAGGTAGTCGTCTATTGTAATATAATATATCATTGTGGTATTCTATTCAACTTATCCATATCTTTTTAGTCTTTGTAATCGTGTCACATGCTTTAAATCTGTAGGTATGTAAGCCACTATAGGTCCAAATAAATTGAGCTCTTTTGGAGGATGCTCATCACTTGGCTCACAATTATGATAGATTGTGACACAATGTGGAATCACAACTAATTTAGATTGTGGTATAGATTATGGATAGTATTTTTTTGCAATTTCATATGAATTTATTATCTTCTATTATCTAAAATATTTATTAACTTAAATATTTATGCAATAGCTATTATATTCAAATATAATATTTGTAGAAGACAATAAAATGCTTTAGTTGTGTTCTTAATGCATTAAATGTTTCTGTGGCTCTTCACTTCCTTTTATATTTGCATTAAGTATCCATTGCATACACATTTCTTTCGCTTTAATTTAGCATTTGGTTGATCATGGAATGTTAGAGAAATTCATTTGAATTAGTTTTCCATGTCAATACTGAGAGATCATATTATGAACATGCTCTGACTATTTTAAAGGGACTACAAACTGAGGTTTGTTTTATAGTATCTTTTTTCTATACTTTTTTCTTATGTGTTTTATTCAAGCAGGAACTATGTCTCTGAATTTTATTTGTCTAATAGTTGGCTTTGCAAATTTTTTTATCTTGATTAATGAGAAAAGTTATCATAGGCCTACTTACTCAAAATGCTTCACTTTGTAGGTTATCCATCGGTTTGATGCTTAAGTAGAAGGAGAATTAAACCTATCACTAGATGATTATGTTGTAATTCGTCAGGTGTTTGTGCCTGGTGTCTAGTGCTTGATATTGATGTTGGTGCTTAGTGCCCTATGTTGATGTCTGGTGCCTATACCTGTGTTAGTGCATGTGCCTGTGTTGGTGTTGGTTTTGGTACTAGTATAAGTGCTAGTGTTGATGCCTGGTGCATTATGATCCTACATTCTCTTAATTGGGTTAGATGTATAGGACTCATTTACCACTAAATTGGATATTGGAATTCATATTGGCAAACTTGATAAATTAGATGGGAATGAATTTGTGGTGCAGTATTATGTTCCTTCCTTGTTTGGGATTTAGCTATATGTTGATCCATCAAAGTCCACTCCGAGTTTAGGGTGAGCATTTGCAATATATGTTTTGCATTCAGCAAACGTGTCCTAAGGAATGTTTGTTTGATAATTGCTTGGTATTTTTCCTACTATTATTTTGCTTTATGAAATTTATATTGGTTTAAGCAATTTGTAATGTATACCATTTTTTAGTGAAAACTCTCAGTTTGCTTTTTTTTAATAAACCGAATCAATACTCCTTTAAATCTTTTTGAGCTTGGGTCATGTTACCCATCAAATGTTTGTTTCTTAAACTGAGTCCAAAAAACATTTTATCAATTTGGTTATCAATAGCACCAGCGTAAGCACATCAACACCAACAAGTTATATAACCTGTTTTTATGTTGGACAGTGTTAGTATTTCATATTTTGGAATATTTTAGTTAGTTAATTATAGTAAAGTTTTATTATATTTTAATGCATATAAAAACTTTCAAATGTAATTTCATTGTTAATATTAATATAACAATTTTTAATTTTCTTAAATTATTAATTTATTTTAATTTATATTGAAAAATGAGGTTAAATGGTATATCTATGACCTCGATTATTAAAAAATCGAGATCATAAACATGCCCTATGGCCTTGGTTATTAAAAGACCGATGTCATAGACATATCCTATGACCTCGATTTTTGAATAACCGATGTCATAAACATGTCTCATGGTCTCGATTTCTCACTTAAATCTCGATTCTTATAACCGTGACCATAGACTTACGATCACGGTTAAAAACTGAAACTATATGTATGTATTATAGTAGTGAATGTAAACTGATATTTTTCATTTAAAAATTATATATACATATTTTTATATTAAAAGATATTATTTTTGTTCAAATATATCACATCATAGACCAAGTGGATTTGCTATCTTATGAATTGAATAGGGTTTTATTTTTAAACTCAACATGAGTGCTTAATTATAGCGATACTTTTGCACCTTTAAAGCAAGAAAAATGAAGTTCATATTCAGGATAGAGATTCTGCTGTGAGTAACGAAGCAGACGATGTAACAATATAACTAATGGCAGAGAATGAATTAACTAAGTGTAAATTTGTTTTTCTTTCATCAAAATTACTTTAAAATTTTGACCATATATTATTATATTTTTAATAAGAATAGACCATACTCTTAAACATTATGTGGCCTCACATCTTGCATTATTATAGATTGATTTGAGTCACATAATTTTACCTAAAAGTATTATAAATTAGTGTACTTTGTTTCATAAATTATACAATTGTTTATCAATACACGTAAGGAAAATTAAAATTATTATGTTTATTATTGTGAAAACGATAAATAACTTATAAGGAAAGGAGTAAGGACTAAGAGGTACTGGTACTACATTAACGGGGAGAAAAGAGTCAACCACTAATTAAGGTGATCCTTTTTCCATAATTAAAAAGGAAAAACAAACACTAATTAAGGTTGTCCTGAAGGAAGGAAAGCCATTGGAAGCTAATTTGTGTGACGCATCACATTCACAGACCACAAGGACGATAGGGTAAAGAAAAAAACAGGAATGGGTCCTTTCAAATTCTCAATCTAAATCATAAAGCAATTTTATATAGGTACATTGTACATAAACACCAGTAACGTGGATATATATTTAATTATTAATTAATTTTAATTAAAATATATATATATATATATCGAATAATTAGATATTTGATATATCTATGGTATAGAATAATTCAATAGTGTCGTAAAATATTTTGCATACCTATATGCATGAATGTCCAATGATATGCATTACAGTGGCCATTTTACTTTCCTCCATCCATCAAATCATATGCATTTAGGTAATGTAATACTGCTGACTTTTTATGCTTTATTCATATTCTTAAATTGAAAACCTAATTAAAAAAAAAACACTTTCTGATAGTCTTGGTTTTTCTCAAATTGTCCTTGCATCTTCTGGATTTTGGATAGGTAAATTAGACTTTGCACAATCAAGAAGTTCCACCATATGCAAGTAGTTTACTTAGGACATGGTTAGTAATGATTTTGATATATATATGTTTTATGATTTTTGAAGAAACAATTTATTTTTAATTTGTGGTTTATTTTTTTAAGTGATAACAACTTCTTACTTTGTTATTTGTTTTTTTAAAAGTTACCATTAAATTATTTGCTGATATTTTTTATTTATGAATTTTTTTTCAAAACAAAGAGAATTAGTTTTTTTAAATTATATATACCTTTATTTTCTAATAATTTTGTTACAATAAATTTATATGTACGACTTGATTTATTCTTTAAAATATCATTTTTGTGAAAAGTTGGAAAGAAAAAAATCAAAAATCAAAATATCTTATTAAAAAATAATTCTTTTCAAATATTTATATCATCTCATATTTTGTTATTAATTTCTTAAAAAAGTAAAATAAAATTGGAAATCTTCATCAAATATACTTGAAAAAAATCAACAATCAAAAATAGTTTCCAAACCCTCTCTTAACAAATTATTGAATAATATATGCTGTCCATCTTTTTGTTTTTTTTTTAAGAAAAATAAATAAATAGTAAAAGAAGAGGAAAAAAAATTTTGGTTTTCTGCTTTTGTCTTTTGAATATATATAGCTATTGTGGGGTTGGAGCTAAGGAAGAAGGGCCAAGTGGCTTTGTGGTCCTTGCAAATTTGCTTAAAATTAATGTTCGTTGTTGTGGTCCTTTCAAAGACAAGAGAGCCAAGGGGGGCAAAACAACATTAAGTGGAAGGAAAAGTAATGCCACCATTCGACAAAATCATTCAAATTTCAGAAAATACCTCCTCGAATAAAAAATCTCATAGTTTAGAAAGGGGTAACTTTTATAAATTCGTATGTCTAATTCCCACTATAATACTACTAAAAAATTAACTAAATATTTCCCAACAATTTAACAGGGAAATTCAGGCATTGCAATCAATAAAAAATAACATATTGGGGGAGGATACGGACACAAGGGAAAAATTTTAATCTATTCTTTTGTAAAAATGATATTTAAATTTTATATTTATTTTTTATAACATATTAATTATATTGTTATTAAAAACTTATCCAAGATAAAATTAATTTTTTTAAAGTGCATTAAATATATGTTGTTTTAATAAAAGAATAGAAATATTTTTTAAATAAAAAAGAAAAATAACATAAAATGATCATTTATCATTATATGGTCACTTTTTAATAATAATAAGACTAAATTTTTAAAAAATGTATGAACTAAATATCATTTTGAAAATAACTATGTTACCTCTACATTTATTATTCCTAAGTACAAATAAAATCTCTTTAAAAATGTATTATTATGCTTTAAACATATTGCATGTGGTATTGTAGTGTATGACGCTAAAGTGAAATGTGCAAATTTAAAGCTAGTGTTGGATCACCATGAGTTGTATAATATTTGTTTAAATATGATTGAAAATCACATTATTCATACATTGAAGAGCATTTGTACGGGCCCATAGATTTATGTTCATCGTGTAACCTATTTTTTTAGTCATTTTCCAACCTCGAACTTGAGACCTTAAGTACCTCATGTTCTTAAGGGCTAATAATCCAGATGGTACCAACTTCTAAGAACTTGAGATATTTAAGGGCTAGATCCTAGGTTCGAGGCTGGGGAAGGGCAAAAGGAATGTGTTATAAGATGAACATAGATCTGTGGGTCTACCTAGATACCCTTCAATGTGTGTGAGTAATGTGAATTTCAATAATGCTCAAACATTAAAAGGCATCTTTTTTACCAGCATTTTGTGTTGGGTTTAGATAATGTCCTCGTTGGTCTCCTAGGTTTTATGGAATCGTGGTTTGTTCCTATCTAGTTTACCAAGTTTTTTTCGCACTTAAGGGTTAGGTCTCAAGTTCAATGCTGAAAAATGGCGAAAGGAATGAGTTACACTGTGAACATAGATTTTTGGACCCGTCCAGATACCCTTCAATGTGCAAGTAATATGAATTTCAACCATGTTCAAACAATATTATTTTTTTAAAAATACTTTAAACATATTATTTAGTATAAGAATCACCTCATAGCTTAATTAGTTGAGTATAACAAAAACGTAATCAAATCATATCAATTTCATTGCTTGTTCCCTTCCCCACAACCATATTGCACTTAGATTTATTTTTTCTTTTTTCAAAGCTACTCTTAATCTAGCATAAGGGATATGAAAAAAAAAATAAGCCACCACTACAAATGGGGCAAAGTACAAAGATTGCCTAAAGTTTTTCAATAACTTATAATGTTATGATAGTAGAGCTAGAGATCCTATATTGAAATCCCAATTATACCAATTTTTGGATTGTAAATATTTGGCCTACTTGGTATATAGAGATAATATTTATGAGACTGATATATATATATATGAACATATGGTTCAACTTGGAGCATGACTTATGAACAGCTCGAGCCATCAAATGTATTTCTCTAGGAAACCCAATATGTGCCCACACCTACAACAATAAACATAGGGTGCCCTCACTTATGATCAGAGAAATGATTGAGATTAGCGAGAACTAAAAGGTAGCATCAACATCGAGCCATATCTTTCCAGTCCGTAATGAGGGCCAGAGTGGAGACAAATCCCCATCAAGAGCTGACACATCAACTCCTTAAGCTTAGAAGAGAGCTTGAGGAGACTAGTTGAGAAAACATGGAATTACCATGGCAATCAGGTTTGGGTGCCCCTAAGGGTCAAGCCACTAACTTGGTTGGTGAGATCGAGCATGATCATATTATGCCCGAGCCTACCTAAGGCGAGAACACAACTAAGGGAAATACATTTCCTAGATCGATGTGGCTTAGTAACGAGCAGTTACTACAAGACCAAAAAATCTAGAAGGCACGATTTTGAGCATTAAAGGAAGCTAATAGAAAGCAAGACCAAACCATAAAAAAAGCCAATGAAAGGAAAGACAAGATTATGGTGCATTATGATGTGGATAGGGATTATGAGAAATTGTGTGCCTCTTTCATTTCTAATGAAATAGAGCACGATGAGTCCTTAGCCAAGTTTAGTGACCCTAAGTGCCCTCACTTCAAAGAAACCAAAGATCCAGAAAATCACGTGCAACACTTCAAAATGGCTATGGCCTTTATGAACCTCAATCAAGGCAAGAGAGACACCATAATGTATAAGCTGTTTGTTGCCACCCTATATGATAACGCACATAAGTGGTTCAATAACCTAGCACCCCGTATCATAACCTTCTTCTCACACTTTGTTAGGTTTTTCATCACCAATTATGTTTGCAACAAGCCCTTGAGGAAAAAGTCTCACCACATCTTCTCAATCACCCAAGGAAAGGGTGAGTTTACTGAAGAGTATATGAGAAATTTTAGAGAATGAAAGCTAGAGATATGATATTGTTCCAACTCTATTGCGATAGAGGCCTTTAGGTGGGGTCTGCTAAAGAATTATGATTTTTTTACAGAGTTGACCAAGGTGATCCGAAAAACTTTGGAAGAAGATTATGGAGAAGCGAAAAAATTTGTCAATCTAAAAATATAGTTAGGCCTAGATAAGAGAAACAAGGTAGTTGTGGAAGCTGCGCCAGAAAAATAGAAAGAAGAATAAGCCTAGACAGGGCAAACCAAGACAAAAGAATTAAAAAAACAAATGTTTCACGTCAAATCATAGGACGAATGGCCAATGGTTTGAGAACATGGGGCCTTGGAGGGGGTCATTGTCTCCCTTTAACGTTCTACCCTTGAGAGTGAGTCTAGCTTAAGCAGTGTTAAGAATAGAGGAGGAGCAGAATGTCAAATGATCACCAAAAATGAGGACTTTCCTTAGGGACACATCCAAGTGGTATGCCTTTGAAAAGCATGTAGTCCACGAGATGAGATATTTCAAGCATTTGATAAAAGAAATAGAGAATCTATTTTCCAGAGGTTATTTAAGGAACCTCGTGGGAAGCAACAATGGAAAAGAAGGGCGACAACTCGTACGTGAAACATTGAGACTACCTGTTTCGTCAGATAACGAGATAGACTCACACAATGAGGCCAATATAAAGACCATCCATATCATACTCGAAGGATTTGTGCTCAATGGAAACTCCAATAATAGTTATTTCTAATTAAAAATAAAATTTATTTATTTATAATAATTATAAGATTTTTAATTACATATCTTATAAATCTAACTTTTTCTAGTTGTGAATCAATCAATATACTTATTTTTAATTTTCTTAATCACTTCTACACTAATAAATTCTAATCGTGAATTACCTTGAGTTACATTCATTAACTCATCATCTATATTTATCTTAATATAATATTATAACATGCAAATCACGTATATATGTCTATGCTACAGCTTCTGGTCATTCAATAAATTCTGATTATTAATTTTTTTTTTTTTACTTTTAGCAATAATTCTCCCGCTCAGGCGCAACAAGAAGTTGTTAAGGTACTACGAGTAAAAGAAGTTTCGCACCATGAACACTATTTGGTACTCCCTACGTATATTGGGAGGAACAAATATCCTGTCTTTCGAACTATCAAAGAAAGGGCTTGGAAGCGGCTTATTTGGTGGAAAGAAAAGCTTCTATCAAAGGTGAGGAAAGAGATTCTTCTAAAGACAGTAGTTCAGGTCATACCATGTTATGCAATGTATTTGTTCATGTGGTGTAAAATACATACATTGACTCTCATGGGATTATTTATGGAGACCAAAAGAGACAAGGGGTCTCGGCTTTTAATCAAGCGTTGCTAATGCTAAAGGTTATTATGTATTTATCATGGTCTTTAGTTTAAGGCTTCTTTTTCATACATTCAAAAACATGAAATTATGATTATAAGAAAAGAAAGAAAAAAGATTAGATTGACATTGTACTCTTATTTAAAAATTTAGGAAAATAATCTTATAAGATAAGCATAAATTCACACTTGATATAATTGACTTTCTATAATCTAACAATTACTTAAATAACTTACATTTTAAGTTTACATTCAATTTAAAACTAACATATTATTTAATAAATACAAAAATTTATTAAAACGAAAGTCATGAACATTATATATCATAATCCCCAATCCTAAAGAATTTTTTTTTTTCAAGAACACTGTAATTTTGAGTGAGGACTGCAGCATGGGCTTTCATAGTCTTCCATGTTGGTTTGGTTGTAATTTTTTTTTAAAGTTCAAGATTCAAACTTCAACCCCTACTTCATATACTTAGCATAAGTGTTTATTGTTTGAAATAAAAAAAAATTTATTTAGTGAGAACTAGCTGCTAAGAACAAAAGAAAATAATTATATTGGATACTGATTGGAAAAAAATATTGTCAAGCGAAACAGCAACTTTCCTTACTCATAGTCGAAGCTGCTTTGGTCAAAAAACTTCCAGTAAAGTGCTATATAGATCATAGATTGACTTAGGAATCCCACCACATGTATTTTCAAAGTTTCTATAGCATCAATGAGGACTTCTCTACCTTTACTTGTTACCTTGGAACTTTTGGAAGTCTCTTCATAAAAGAATGCTACCCCACACTTACAAGATAACTAGTAGTTAGGAAACTATCAAAAATTACTTTTGCTTTTTAATTCTTAGAAGTATTAATTTATGACAAAATAGCTAGTGAGTTTAGTTTATCTTGAAAAAGATGGAATTTATAAAAAATTGATTGTTGGAAAATGTGAAGCTAATAAAAAAACGTATAGTCTTGTCTTTTTTACGTTATTTTAAAGAGGTATAAATAGTGAATAGTTGATTATTGTGATTGACTCCAAGAAGTACCCACTTTTGTGAAAAGGGAAAGGACTTAGGCAAATGTGATACCACACATGCACACGCGTGCCGCCGCCGTCCGACCGGCCGTGCCGAGCCAAGTGCGTGTGTGTGAGGTGGTATTTTATTTTTTGGAAAAATATTCTTTTTAAGGAAAACTTTTCCACTTACAAAAATGGTTGTTATATATATATATATATTCAGAAAAATGACCGTTATTTTCTTTTATCAAGAATATGACCGTTAAATGGCCGTTTGTCTTATTTATTCAGAAAAAGAGTCGTTGTTCGTATTTACTAACAAAAATGTCTGTTACTCGTCTTTAATCTGAAAATGGTCGTTACGCTCTTAATTCCCAGACATTACCGTTTTATCATAATTGTCACACGATTTCTAAAACCTATAAAAAGAGGACTTCAGCTCTCAGTTTTAACACAATAATCTGCAATCTCATCTCCCTACGAAAAACAATTCTCTCTACAATTCTAAGTTCTTTTTTAGTTTTCCGAGCAACAAATTTTTCAGGTGTAGCATTCTGGTCTTCATCAGTGCGGTGAAGTTCCGAGACAGAGAAAAAAAGATTCTGGGTTGTTTTATCCTGGGGACGACGGGGTTGTGTTTGCTTGCACAAATTGGCCAGAGCCGCGAAACGTCTTAAATAGAGCGATCTAGTCCGCGACTCAATCCAAACAGTTCCTTTCAAGTTATCGGTAATATTGTTCCTACACTGTTATTATAAACTTGCATCAACAAGTTGTGTATTGTATATTTTAAAATGAATTGTATTAAACAATTTTATATCAATTGTTATATAATGTTTTGATATATGTTACAAGTGCTTACTAACAAGACGAGGGTTCAAATTTCATGTAATATGTTATTAACAAAAAAAAAAGTAATAATCTATATGCAATTAAGGTGTATAGTTCAAACGAATTATTTACCAAAAATTTGGTTGTTTGTATAGAATATAAAGAATAAGCCAATCTTAATTTGATCTTGATTTATATTAATATAAGTTAGTATACGTGATTCCACTGATAATTCGGGTTGAAAAATATCACAATTATCAAAATAATGATTTTTTCTCTTCTATTTTATCATGATCAATATTAATTCTTAATGTTGCATTTCAAATCTTCAAATTCCATATTCAAATTAGAATTTTTATTCAAATCTGCAAAGTACATATTCAAATTAGAATTTTTATTCAAATCTACTCTAGCTATTTACTTTCCTTTTGTGTAGTGTTTATGTTTGTTGAAAAGTAAAATACATTTTTTATTAAGTAATAATATTTTAGGGTTTGTAGTTTAGTGGTATTTTATTTAATTAAAATTACTCGTTATTAAAATAGTATATTATTAGTGTATATTTAACAAAATGTATAACAATGTTCCCATTTTTTAAAAAAAAACTCAATTTTTAGAATGATAATTTTGTCTTTAATTATAAAAATATTTAGGAAAATTACATAGATTAACAACATTAAAACTTATAATAATAAAAACAATATCCAATAATATTAAACGTAGTTCAATTGAATGATACTTAATATTAAAAGTATCAAAATGATCATAATTTAACTTAAATGGTTTCCAATTAGACAATGTTTGATGTGAAATAATGAGTTAGATTTTTTTATTAGTAAAAATATATGAATTGAATATAAATGATATTATTTTTGTGATTTTAAGAATACTATTTATGTTCTTTTTTCAAATATTTATTATTTTATGCCCTTTCATTTTTTTTGTCTATTTCATTACAAAAAAACCCATACCATCCTAGCAACCATATCAACCTCTACCATCCTCTTTGTCCTATCCTTGACACAACTCTATTCTCACCCACCAACCACCTTTTATTATTTCTTACAAACTAATCTTAAAATAATTTTTTTATCAAAATTAAAGTTAAGTCACCACCAACTCATTTGAAGCATCATTTTAACTACAATTTAGTTCAAAAATAAAATTTTAAATTATTCTACAACAAATAATGAAAGTTGGTTGACTAATAAATGAAAAAAAAACGATATTGGAATCGGGACAAAGATGATAGTGGAAATTGAATGTGATTATTAGGATAGTATAAAATATTTTCGTATTAAAATGGATAAAAAATATAAGAGATGGTATAAAATAATAAATATTTTCATCAAAATAAAATTATCATTTTAAAAATTAGTTTTATTTTTCAAAATTAGATAATTGTTGTACCTTTTATTAAATAGAATTACTAATAATTTAGTAGTTTAATAATATAAATTTAAATAGTTTCCTTTTGTTCAGTAAATATACAACTAAACTATCAAACTCCTATTTTTTATATAGCCTTGTAATTATATTTTATATAGCCTTATAATATTTTTTAATAACAGTTAGAAAAGCATACACACTTTACAAAGGACGGGTTTGTATTTGAATCATTTCAGTCACAACTTGGAATACATGACATTGCACTATAATGCAATCAGCAATTATATACAGTGAAATGATCAATATCCATAATTTATTGTATGATTTTTTATATTCTCATATTTAAAAAATTAAAACTTATAAAGAATAGAAGATAAAAATTATTCATTTAAATCTCAATCATTAAAATACAAGAGTCTAACAAATTATATAATAAATTGAGTCTAAATATCTTATCCATTACCTATAATACTACTATTCTTCTTTCTTTCTTTTTTGGCAAGTGGCAATTGTCCATGACAACTTTTGCTCTATTCTATTGTCTTCTTCTTCTTCTTCTTTTCAAGTTTTTAAGAGTTTATTTATTTTCAACTAAGGAGTGATTTTTATTTTCACGGGAGCCATCTTTGGTATGCTTATTTTGCTCTTCCTTTTATCTTATTAGTAGATTTGATAAAAATATGTATTGTGTTTTATTACCTAAATTTTATTTTATGCTAATTTTTATTTCATTTATGATGATTTATGTTATATTTATGTTAGATAAATTTGTATTTGTTATAATCTAATCTCATAAAGATTAAAATATGATATAAAAACTATATTTTTTTCTTAAAAAAGATTAATATATCAGTTGAAGCAACCAAATAATTTATCAGAGTTCTTTATAATAGGACAAAAATCAAAGCTCAAATTTTTCTCTATTTTTAATTTTGATATACTGATTTTTTTTATTAATGATTTTGATTTAAATTGTACATTTTATTTGTTGAGTCCCACATCGATCAGGGATGTCAGCCTAGTGCTGATTATAAAGTTATGACAACACTTCCTCTTTGAGAGCTTTTTTTGAGTGAGTTAGGTTATGACTCTCTACATGGTATCAAAGCAGGTCCATGGTGCGATGAGTCCCCTTTAACTCACCTCACAGTTCCCCTGCTATGTAGTGTCCCCATCAGATGACATCGGTCTTTACGATGTCTCCGTCCGATGTAAGGGAGAGTGTTGAGTCTCATATCGACCAGTGCCAACTTAGTACTGATTATAAAGTTATGGCAACACAAACTCTTTTGTACTGAGTTAAGCCATGATTCTTTTAAAAATGCAAATAAATTCCATTTAGAGATAATATTTAAATAAATATATTTAAATAAATATATAAAAAAATCTCACTTTCATTCAGCAGACCATTCCCAAATTACAAGTACAACATGCGTTATTCAGATTCCAATTGATAAGAAGCAAAACAATTCCAATTAACCCAGCTGTATGTATGGGATATATACCAGGTAAATTTTATTATTATTATATTATGGGTTTGGAGACTCGAAAAGAAAATTCTTTAAAAGAAATGTCAAATTTTACCAACTATATTAAAATAATTGACTTAAAACTATGTTTTTAATTACTATGTAAATACGTTTAATATATTAACTAGTGCATGCTAGGTAGGTAGCATATGTTTGTAGATTATTTGAATGCTTCCACAAAGTTACACATATATGTCCAACACAACACGATCTTGTTATTTGAATTATGTATTAAATTATTAAAAAAAAAGTAATTTACAAAGGGTAAGATGTTATCGCCAAAAGGCCATTTGAATCAAAGTGAACATTTATTAAAATTTACAATAGCCACCCAAGCAGGACAAAGACAAATTATTAGGAAAGGAAAATAAAATAAACGACATCGATAAATACTATTACATTTGAGACTTATTCCACTCTCCCCATTTTCCATTCACATATTATAATTAAAAAATTAAATGATATAATACATTATTATTATTATTATTATTATTAGTATGTACAATTATATTATTATAATAATACTTTATTATAATATAAAAAAAATATTTCTCATGTAATAAAGTATTGACAAAAGTGGTGAAGGATTTCAAGGATCCTGTACCTGTATGATATAGAGTAAATAAGTTTTATTGTTTCTGAGTGGACCGCGTAAATTACATTATTTTTGTATAAAATTAATAATAAAGTAATGTTTTGATCATTAGTTAATAACTTATGCTGGGTGTCATATCTTAAAATTTATAAGAATATTTATAGAATAATAATTTTGTTAAAGTTATTATAGTAGTTATCAAGTTACATAGAATTAGCTTACAATTTTTTTAAAAATTCTCTAATAAATTTAAATTATTATAAAGATGATTAATATTATTTTTATATATTTATTAATAATAGTAAGTATTTGTTTTAAATTAAACATTTGAATTTAATAATTATAATTAATGGGATTTAAATATAAGATTTTTAATTTTGATATTAAATGAAAAATTATTAAAAAATTAATTTTTTTTAAATATTAAGCTTTTTATAAATTTGATAACATGATGAAACTCTAGATTAATTTTTGAATCAAAAGTTCAAATAAAACTTGAATATTATTTTTATAAAAATAAATATGAAATTATGTTATATAATTGCATAAACTATATCATAATTTGGTGGACCTCGTGTGAAATAAATTAAGAACAAAACTACCAAACGCAAAACCTTAAATATTATAATGAAGAAATCAAACCAATAAACAGAATTTTATATTGTTTAATTATGATGATTTTGATATAAAGGAAAGAGATGACTTTTTGTTTTTAATAATTGATAATTAGGGAGGGGTCCGGTGTGGATCGTATAAAGCTTATGGGGGCCACTTTTGAAGGCTTATGGGCAAGCTCTGATTGGTGAAGAGCGAAACAAATAGTACGTCAGCAGCAGTAATGTAATGTTAGCATAGAAGATGCCCAACGAAACCTCGACCGTCTTCACTGGATTCTCTAGCAAACTTTTGGCTTGTAGTAAAACACGTGGCGCTAACACAACCATTCACCAACTGTTTGGATATTTTCGTTTCCTGTAACAAACTTATCCTCTCTCTCCAAGTATACATTTTCGACGATTTAGAGGTTCTAAAAGTTTCTATATGGATCCACATTCTGCTGCAATGTCAAAATAATAATAATAATAATAATGTAAATTATAATTTCAATAAAATATCAAATAACGAGACAATTAAAAAAATTAACATAATAAGAATTAATATAAAAGGCAGTTATGTGAGAGTAGATTTTAAATATTTTATTAGATATGTATAATTGATATGAGATTATATATATATATATATATATATATATATATATAATTAAATTACACGTATAAGAAATTAAAAATTAATGTGTTAAACCAATCAAATAAAAAAAATTGATTGGAGCACGAGAATAAATCATACAAAAAACTACTATACATGAAAAAGAAAAATCTTAACTAATATAGGATATTATCCACACTCAAACCTTCCTACATTCCCTAGAGACTAAGGTTTTTGCCATTATTGCAAGACATAGAGAGCACAAAAAGGGAAGTGAGACGCGCGCGAGAAGCAATTCGTGGCGATTAACTTCATAGCTTTGATAGCGACAACTAATTTCCAATAGGCGTTAGCAATGGAAAAGGTTTTTTTAATTTATTTGTCTCAGTAGTCACATATTTTTATTGATTTTAGATAAGAAGCCTAATAGTAGATGAGGGTAGAGTATCATAAAAAAAATTAATTATTTTTATTATTAAATTTTTAGATTAAAAATAATATCATTTAATTTTTTAATTTTATAAAAATAATTAAATAAAGATAAATTATATTATTATTTTTTGTTAAATAATTAAAATGTTATTAAAATATGAATCTTTAACCAAGATAAAAATAAAATTTATTATGAAATAGTTTAAGAAAAATAAAAATAATAAAATTTAAACAAAATTTTTATTTAAATATATTTTTTAATTTTTAATATAATTAAAAATTAATAAAACATTAAATCAAAACATGTGTCAATTAATAAATAATAAAACAAATATTTTGTGAATTTTTCATATTAGTTGTAACTTTACCATTATTATATACTTATATTTTAATCATATTTAATCACTTGATAGAAAAATAATAATATTTTAATAAAAAATTATTTAAATAATATATTTTATACTTAATTGATTTGTCTTATAAAATTTAGAGACTAAATAATATTATTTCTAATCTAAAAAACTAAACGATACAAATGGTCTAATCTAAGAAACTCCTTTGACATTTTTTTATATTAAATAATGTGAGATCAATCAATATTTATGAATTATATAATTTAATTTTTAAATGATATGTAATAATAATACAATTGTTGTGAAAAATTAACATATTTTACATATTTTAACTAAATATTTATTACAATTGGTCACTTTTATAATAAATATGTTCTATAAAATAACATTTTTATCCGTTATAAAATGTCATATTAATTTTATATAAATCACAAACATTACTAGTTAGCAATTGTCTAATTCTCGTCACTATTATGAGAATAGACAAAGCTAAAACGGAATAACATTAAAAATATCTCTAAACTTTGAGATATTTTTAAAATTATTTTAAATTTTTTTAAAAAAATTAAAAATATCCTTGTGATATAATTGAAGTTAAATTTAACAGAAAAAAATAATAATATTTTATAAATAAAAATGAAAGAAGAAATAATCGAGAATCAAAAGGTAATGAGAAATTAAAAATAGAAAACATCTAAGGATATTTTTCACAAAAAAATGATAATTAATAAAAAAAATTTAAAGATAAAATTAAATTTTAAAGAAATATAGATTTAAAGATCCATCATTTTCATTCTTAAGAAAATTATTCCAAAAAAAGACATAATTTATTATAAAATAAGTAATAAAAAATAAGTATTAATATTATAGATGCAAAATAAAAATATGATATACCATTAATTGATAAAAAAAATTATTAAAAATTTCTCAAAAGGATAAAGAACAAATTGAATACATCAATTTAGAAAGAATCCAAATATTAATACAAGCTCATTTTAAAAAAAAGAATAAATATATCAATAAAAATAACATTACTAGATAATAAAGTAATAAACAAAAAAGATAATCTATTAGGAATAACCCATAGTAATTTGGAATATAGTAAACTAAAATTCACAATATACCTTAGGTTTTTATAATATTCATGATAAAAATTTAAACCAAATATTAAGTTTTATTTATGAATTTAAAAGATCTAACTTAATAGTGGATGAAATCATCCATTTTCAATACATTATATAGTAAGATATTTATTAACAAATTATCACAATAGTACAATATATGGACAAAATGAATTCAGAAAAATTGACAAAATATTCTAGGATCTTGGTCAAATAATAAAAACAAAAATATTGATAGACTTTGAAATATCAGAGGAATGGTACCTAGACATCAAGGAAAATTCCTAATAACTGGAAGAAAAAAATAACGTAATAAGAGATATTAACATACAAAGATTTACATTTATGGAATATGAAGGAGAAATTATAATAAAGAAAAAGAAGTCACATAATTAAAAAAGAAGTTCAAATAATGAAAGTATTAGTTCATGATATCATATTAGAAAGAAAGTAATGTTTAAAGACATATTAAAAAATATACAATTAGAAATGGATAAGAGCTTGGTAAACGTAGAAAAAAATCAAATAACATTAATGAAGGCTTTAAGACTTCTAACATATAAAATAAACTTAGTCCAAGAGTCAAATATGAAGTATCTACAAGACATAATTGAAACACAAAATGAATTATTAAGAGAAATAAAAAAATGTGGTTATAATAAATTATAATAAAGTATACATATGGAATGTACATAACTAAAAAAATATGTATATGGAACCGGACCGTTTGAAAAACGGTTTTAATAAATACAAATCAGATCGGACCATTTGATTTGTAAACCGTTCGGTCCGGTCTGGTTTTACGGTTTGATTCGATCCGGGCCAGTTTATGGACACCCCTACTCCACTCCACGTAAAGCATAAATGTCATTAAGAGCTAATAATTAACTCATCCTTTACGTCGCTTCAGGACTTCATACTTCTAACAATATAGAATGTGACTTTATAATAGCATGTTCATCTCATATTAAATCATGACTTGTTATTACTTATTGAACTTATTTCTTGGGATCTCCAGTCTTTCGAGGTTTTGAAAACTTTTTCTCTTGTTAATCCTTTCATCAAAGGATCAACCAAATTTTCATCAATACCTACATGATCCACTTTTACAACTCCTATAGAGAGAAATTCTCTAACAACAAGGTGCTTACGACGTATCTATCATCTCTTTTCATTGTAATAATGGTTCTAAATCTTTGAAATAGTCATGATACTATCGTAGCAAATCAAGACAGTCGGTATCGGTCTTTCCTATAAAGGGATCTCATCTAACAGACTTTTTAACTAACCTGCTTCTTCACTAGTAGTAACTAGTGCTATCATTTCAGACTCCATCGTAGATTGAGCCAAAGTTGTCTTCTTTTTATACTTCCAAGAAATAGCTCCACCATCAATGCTAAATATATAGCCGCTAGTTTCTTTGGAATCTTCCGATAGGGTATTTCAATTAGCATTAATGTATCCTTCTAGAGTAGCGAGAAACTTCTTATAATGTAATCCAAGGTTTATAGTTCTCTTAAAGTATCTCATCACCCTTTCAACAGCATTCCAATGCTTTTTACTAGGTCTATTGGTAAACCTATATGGTAGTTCCACAACATAAGCTATGTCTAGCCTAGTGCAATCAATAGCATAACGTAAGCTACCAATGATGCTTAGATACTTAGTTTGTCTAACACTATCTACAATGTTCTTGAACAACTTTACACTAGGATCATAAGGAGTACATGTAGGTTTGCAAATAAAGTAATTATATTTCTTCAAGATCTTCTCAATGTAATGAGATTGATCTAGAGAAAGTCCCTTTTCAGATCTAGTAATCTTTATACCAAGGATTACACTCGCTCCTTCAAGATCTTTCATATCAAAGTTAGCACACAACAAAAGTTTTCAAATTATTCACAACATAAATATTTGACCCAAAAATAAGCATGTCATCCACATATAAACATATAATAATGCAAATGTCATTTTTTTTATTTATAATAAATGCATTTATCACTTTCATTCATTTTGAATCCATGTGAGATAACTAGATTATCAAATTTTTCATGTCATTTCTTAAGTGCTTGTTTTAGACCATAAATGGATTTATCTAGTTTACAAACTTTATTTTTTTGACCTGGGACAACAAAACCCTCAGATTGCTTCATATAAATGTCTTCTTCTAAGTCATCATTTAAGAAGGTAGTTTTAACATCCATTTGGTGCACTACTAAATCATGGATAGCAACAAGAAAGAAAGCACACGTATGGAATTTATTCATGTGAATGGTGAAAAGGTATCAAAGAAATCTATATTTTCTATTTTCCTATTCATTTTGACTACAAGACGAGTTTTGTACTTTTTAATAGTACCATAGGGTTTTAATTTCTTCTTTAGTATCCATTTACATCCTATGGTTTTGCAATAAGGTGGTAAGTCAACTAAATGCCAAGTTTTATTATACTCTAGAGAGTCCATTTCATCATTTATGGTTTCTTCCTATAAGTTGACATCTAAAGAAGATAAAGCTTCTTGAAAAGTTTGAGGATCCTACTCTAAGGTATAAGCATAAAAATCAGACCTCAAATCCTCTAATCCTTAGAGGTTTAAGCTCGTTGACTTATCCTAATATTAGTGTTTAATTCCTTATTTTGTTCACTAGTTCTAGTTATGGGTAAACTACTAGAAGACGAACCCATACTATTTTTCAATTTAAAGGAAAACCTATGTTCATAGAAGTCAGCATCATTTGATTCTATAACTACATGGTCATTTAAGTCATATAATTTATAAGTTTTACTATTCACAATATATTCTATGAACACACATTCATATGCTCTACTAGCATGTTTATTTATTTTAGGATTAGGGATCCTAACATAGGCTAAAAAACCCTAAGTTTTAAAATAAGTTAAGTTAGGTTTCTTATTTTTCAAAATTTCATATGGTGAAATTTTACTAGTAGATTTAGACACTATATTTAGTATATAGAAAATTGTTTATAAAATTTATTCCAACCAATGGGAAGCAACACAAGAGTTTAATAAAATTGCAACAATTGATTCAATAAAAGTTCTATTTTTTCTTTCAACTTTGTCATTCATTTCAGGAGAATAAGGTGCAGCTTTTTCATGTATAATTCCATGAGTTTTTATAAAAAATATTGAAAATATCAGAATAATATCCAATGTCTCTATCAATTCAAAATCTTTTTATGCAAGGGGTAATTTATCTATAATAACAACAACTTGAAATTGTTTATCTAAAGATATACCTTCAGAAGTTATTTCATGTGTTATCTTTTGCAGTTCATATGATTGAGCTTCCATAGATATGTCATCAGTCATTTGATACTTCATGTATTTGCTGACAACATACTTTTTTGTTCCAGGTTACTCAGTGTCATACTTCTTTTGAAGTGCATCCAAATTTCCTTAACATATCACTTGTTGTCTCCTGCGACATAGATAAAGCCACCACATTCTCAGGTGAGGCCTCAGAATCCAAAGCTTTTGCTATACTATTCTCTAGCGATTGATCAATACCTATACATATGTTTTCGAATCCACCAGTCATTACATTCACACTCAAACTCGTTTCCTCTCTAATTTCAATACTCTTATCTCTCTACATTTTCTTATTATACAACATAACCAATCTATTCTAGGTCCTCTATTTTCGTTCATGCAAGGCCAAAATTTCCAATCTTAGCGTTAAAATCAGAATCCAACAACACATTATTGCGCTTAATACCCCCCTAAATCACAGACGGATTACAAAAATAGTGAAGATACTTAAAACCTTTCGCAATGTCAAGCATATCTCTTCCATTCCATCATCTTAATACACTTCTGATTAAGAAGTGCATCGTGGAGGCTTTTATTGGGCATTAATTCATACACTAGTGGAAATGCATCCATAGTGAACTCAAACAGAGCTAAAATGTGAGAATGATTTAGATTGAAAGCTTATTGTAAAACTCACGCTCACCTTGAATCAAGCCCTAAGAATTCATGACCTTAACCCAAAAAGACTAGCCAACAGGTAGCGTATCCTTTTAAAGAGAACCAAACTCATTATGTCCAAGCCAATTCGAAGTCAAAAATGTGTTGGTAGCTCGCCATAGAAGTGAGTAGGAGAATCATAGGGTTCCACTATTTTATTGAGTTTGATCAAACGATGTCGTACGATTATAGGAAATCTTGTGGTAGAGGAAGATAACAAGAACAAAGATTCTTATGGCCGTTATTATTAAGATTCTAGCAATTAGTGAAAGTCAGATTTGATGGTTTAAGTGGATATGATGATGGTATATTCTCTGTGGTAGTAAAATTGTTGATGGTGGAAGAGAAGAAGGAATCTATGACATTGGTTGTAAATAACTGAAAAATTGAGTGCTTTTGAAGAGCCATCGGCAAAGGACTGAAGATTGAGTCCTATAGACTAGAGATTTGTTCATCTCAACAATTAACATTTCATTAGACATGGCAAATAGAAAAACGTCTAAAAATTGTTGTATCAAGTATGTAAAAACAATACAAGAATAATGTTACCGATATATTGAAATATATTGATTAGGTTGAGTCGCGAACTAGGTCGCTCTTTTTAAGATGTTTCACAGTTCTACCCAAATTTTTGTAAGCAAATACAATCTCGTCATCTCAAGATAAAACAACCCAAAATATTTTTTCTATCTTGAAGCTTCAATGCACTCATGAAGTCTGGAATACTACACCTTTAAAATATTTATGTTGCTTAGAAAACTAAAAAGAAATGTTAACTAACTTTACTTTTCTGTTTTTCTAAGAAATGTTAAATTAAATGGCTAGTATCTTAGTTTTATCATATTTAACATTTTGATTTTTTTTTAACTTTTTACTCACTATTATGTAAACTATATTTTTTAATTTAACATAGTTAGTTTAAAGTTAAAAAAATAGATTAACTTATATTGTATTAATCGGAATTAACGTGTTAAAAAATATTTTTTATTACTTATTTGTTTAAATTTTAATGTTTAATTTATTTATTTTATTATCTTCCTAACATTTCTTTATACTATAAGTTATGATAAAACTGTTATTAATATAGTAGATAATTATTTAAAAACTATTATATATATTTTTTAAAATTATTAAATTTAAAAGGGTAATAGAATTTAATATTATGAACGAAAGTTTAAAAAATTAAAATGTTACATCTAATAAAATTTAAGTAAATATGACACAATTCAACCTTTTGAAGGCAGAGAATCACTCCCAAACTTGTTTCTATTACTTTTACACTCGGAGGATTTGATTGTATTTGATTTTTATCAATAGAAAAGATAGTGATATTATTATAATTAAATTTGTTGTTATTATAATAAAAAAAATTAATAACTATAAAATATTAATTTATATATTCTTATTATAATAATAATAATAAAATACTATTGTAAGAAATTCCTTACCTTTTAATAAACATTGCCAAAAAATATAACGGGTATTAGGATTCAGGCCCACATTCCCGATCCCAGTACATTGGATTAAAAGCACCAATTATCTTAATATAATCTTTATTCAAACATATTTATGCATATATAATATTAAAGATATTTTAATTCTGAAAATATCAAAATTAAATTAATCTAAACATAATTTTTCTATTATATTTAAAGTAAAATATATATTTTTATTACATATGTCTACATTCACATCTTATTCATCTTAACCTCGCAAATTCTTTAGCAGAAGAAGAAATTAAATATTATATTAAAATATTTATCATCAATTTTATTCGATTATATTATATAGTTTGTAATCAAATATTATACAAAATAATTATAATAAAATTCAATACAATTTATTTTATTATAATTATATTTAACATATTTGCATATTATTATTTTCCTCTGTTTTTAGTTCTAAGAATAATAAGAGAGTTGCTTGAGGACTAATAAATAATTAAATTTTATATATGTTAAGACATCATTTCAAAATTTGAGTTAATAAAAATTTCATTAGTTTCATTAACCAGATAATTTATAGAAAAGTTATCTCACAAAGTCTTGTGAAATGATCATACAAATTTCTTTTTAGCCTCCAACATAGTCTTAATATTTTTTTTATTCAGATTAAAAAATATTTATAATAAAAAAGTTGTTTAAATTTGTAGAAAACATAGCATATTGCATCCACAGTACATGATAAAGGATTTTAGGGGTCAGTAAATTTTAGAACATTTCATAGGACTAGAAAGATGATATGCTACTTGTGATGCATCCTTCACGAAAAAAAGAAGTTAAACTTTTAATCTAATTCGTGCGCAATAGAAGATGGTATAATTGGAAAATATGCTCAAATAAGTTTCAAAATTTCTTTAATAATAGTTTCTTCTCTATGAAAAGAACTTCAAACTTTAAATAACATGTACAAATTTTATATAATTAAATTCACTCAAAATATATTTTAATTATACATATAACAGAAATAATTAAATTATTTAATTATATTAATTATTATAAATAAATAAAACTTAATGATACGAAAAAAAAATTCATTGATAATTTCATTTTCTTTAATTTTTTAACATAATATTTTCTCGCATGATGACTAAAGATAGCAAAAACTAAAAAAATTATAAAATCTATAATAATAAATATTTATCAATATTTTATTAACATTATTACAATAATATTCACATTGTTTAAGATATATATTTTAACCAAAAAATAATATTTTTTCAATAATTTAACGATGATAATTATATAACAATAATTTAGTGATGTTATTAACAATTTAACAAAAATATATAAATATCAAGTTTTGACATATAAATGTGAAAATATTGATAATATCCCAATATTATCACTAATGTAGATAATTTTTCCAACTTTGTGTGTGTGCAAAGTAAAGTTAATATGATTTGAGTTAAAATTCAAACCAATTCAATATAATCGGTTCTTGAAAATTAGAATTGAATTGAATCAATTAAATTTATAAAACATATTCAAATTGAACAAAAATATTTAATTGATTTAGGTTAGATGAGTCAATTTATAACTTTTTATTTTTCGCACCATAAAAATGTGTTTCTTTGAAATGAATTTTATCCTATAAACTTCAAACTCTAAAATATATATCAAGTAAATAATATCATAATTGTTATTGTTAAAATTCTAAGTAACTAAACTTAGAATAACTTAGGATTTAAAATATATATTGTTGAAGATTAACATTAACTAAATACAATGGAAGTTTCTCAAATGTTAAAGAAAGTTTTTTTAAAGAGAAAATCTTAGAATGATGTAGAAAGGAGAAGTGTGTAGAATATGATAATAACGTGTGGTTAGAATTATTTTTTAGTTTTATATTTGTGTGTTTAGAATTATTTCTTAGTTTTATATTTGTGTGGTTAGAATTATTTCTTAGTTTTATATTTATGTGGTTAGAATTATTTGTTAGTTTTATATTCGTGTAATTAGAATTATTTGTTAGTTTTATATTTATGTGATATATATTACATGGTGAGTATTATAAATGCCTTTTTCTTGCATTTATGTTAAGCATCCTTTCAAAAACAAATAAGTGTTTGTATTCTTAGATTAAGAGTAAGTTGAGAGTTTCTTTTTGAGTGTTTGTATTTCGCTTCAAATTATGAGTGGTCTTTGAAAAATTTATAGTGTTTTTTATTGTGGGTATGATACAAGTAGTTTTTCTACTTGTTTTGATCCAATATTATTAAGTTTAGAGTTATATATTTTAAATTTTACTCAATAATTGGTATCAGAGCGTAGGCTTACTTTGAGCACCCTAATTTCTTCAAAGTAACAGCACTGAAGGCATAAACTGACCAATTAAGGCCAATAGTGCATTACCAATAGAAGAAACGAGATGACAAATGCACACCAAAGGCAGACTGATCAACTCAACCCAAGGTCAAACTATGAGCTTTTCAACTACATATGTAGACAGGACAAGAAGAAATGAGACAAAAAATCTATGGCATATGTAGTTAGGTCGTGTTAGCTATTCCAACCTAAGTGTGACGGTGAAGAATTCAATGCGTAAAGGGCTTTCTCAACTAGACGTGTGAATAGGAACGATCTGTGTAAGATGCTAGTATGATAAAGCTCACTAATTGTCATACGAGGAATCAAAGTTTAAAGCAAAAGAACCATTGGAGTTAGTTCACTATGATGTACAAGGTGATATTCATTGATGATTTCTTAAGGTATGTGTGGGTTTTTTTTTTTGAAAGAAAAATCTAACACATTTTCAAAGTTTAAAAAGTTTAGAGAGTCAATTGAAGGAGAAGTAGGAAATAAGATTCATTACTTGCGCACAGATAACGGCGGAGAATATAGCTCAAGAAATTTATCTCAATACCTAAGGGAATGTCGAATACATCATCAGTACACTTGTGTCAACACGCCACAACAAAATGGTGTAGTTGAGAGAAAGAATCGGCATCTTGCAAAAAAAATTCGAATTATGCTACATGAAAAGAATGTACTTGGGAGGTTTTGGGCTGAAACAATAAGGACTGCAACCTTTGTGATCAACAGACTTCCTCAACCAAGTTTAAGATTTGTTTCACCCTTTGAGAAACTGTGGAACATGAAACCTACAGTTAGATACTTTCGAATATTTGGCTGTGTATGTTATGTATTTATTCTTGATCATTTACGGAGCAAGTTTGACAAAAAAATTGTTAGATGTATCTTTGTGGGATATGATATCCAGAAATAAAGGTGGAAATGTTGCAATCCAACAAGTGGAAGATGTTACACTTCACGAGATGTGGTGTTTGATTAAGCATTTTATTGGTGGTCCTCAAAGAAGAAGATGTTGCTAGACTCGAGAGAATTTGGAGACAAGCTACAACAAAAGATGAAGGAGCATATTATTCAACTCCAACCAAGTTCAGATGAATTAGGAGATCCAAAGAGTAATGATGTCGAACAAAGAGTAACTCAAAGTCCTTGGGAAAATGGCATATATCAACAACTAAATGAAAATGGTGTGTCTAGTGAAATAGAAAAATCATGAACTCCACAATCTCAACTTTGAAGGTCAATAAGAACATGAAGGTCAAATCACAAATATGCCAATGCAACTATAGTTAAAAAGGCAACTATAATAGAACCTGAGATGTGGAAGAGGCATCACAAAGATTTGAGTGGGTGATTGCTATGAAAGATGAGATCGATGCACTTTAGCAAAATCAAACTTGGGATTTAGTGAGATATCCAAGAGATGTGAAACATATATCCTGTAAGTGGGTTTATAAGATACAACGTCGTCCATATGGGTCAATTGAGAAGTACAAGGCACAATTGGAATCTTGTGGTTTCTCTCAATAGTACGGACTAGACTATGATGAAACGTTTAGTCCGATGGAAAAACTTATAACTATACGAGTTCTACTTGTACTTGCATCCAATAGAGATTGGAATTTGTGGTATATGGATGTGAAGATTTCTTTTTTTCATGAAGAGTTAGATTGGGAGATATATATGATCCAACCAATGGGTTTTCAAAGCCAAGATCATCCTGAATATATGTGTAACTTACGAAATGTACTTTATGGATTAAAACAAGCACTCAGGGTGTGGTATGGTAAAATTACTAATTTTTTAACAAAAAGTGGTTATTCAGTAATACTTGTAAATTTCAGCTTGTTTGTCAAAGCCAATGAAGGAAAGCTAGTTGTCATGCTAGTATACATAGATGGTTTAATCATAACCGATTATAATGAGGCAAAAATTCTTTGAACAAAGGAGAATTTATCAGTCCGTTTCCAGATGAAGGAACTTGGACAACTCAAACACTTCCTTGGTCTAGAGGTTGATCGCACACAAGAAAGAATATTTCTTTGTCAGCAAAAATATTCTAAAGATTTTTTGAAGAGGTTCGGAATGCTTGAATGCAAATCAATTTCAACATCAATGGAACCAAATGCCAAAATGTGTGCACATCATGGAAATGATTTGGAAGATGCGACAATGTATCAAAAATTGGTAGGTAGTCTAATCTACTTAACCTTAACTCGACCTATATTTCTTATGCAGTAATTGTGATTAGTAGGTACATGCAAAATCCAAAGAAGAATCATTTGGAAGTAGTTTGACGAATGTTGAGATACGTAAAGAGTACAACTTACTATGATATTTTGTACAGAAAAGGTGGAGATAGAAATTGAGTTGGTTACTATTTTTGCTAATTATGTAGGAGATCAACAACTTGGTTCTAGAACAATTTTTTGGTGTAGCAAGAGACAACCAGTGGTATTATTATCAACCACTGAAGCTGAGTATTGAGCAACGACAATGGCAGCTCAAGAGAGTACATGGTTGATACATCTAATGAATAATCTACATCAACTAAAGATTATGCAACTCTGTTATACTGTGACAATTTGTTTGGTGGAGAATCCAGTCTTTCATCAAGAACTAAGCATATTGAAGTGTACTATCATTTTATTAGAGAAAAAGTTTTGTAAGAAGAAATTAAGATGAGGCAAATCAAGGCAGATAACCAAGTTACAGAATTTTTTACAAAAAGATTAAATATTGGAAAGTTTAAAATGTTTCGTAGTCAGCTCGACACAATAAAAATAGTGAGGGTTAGTGTTGAGAAGAAGTGTTGAAGATCAATCCTAGCTCAATACAATGAAAGCTTCTCAAATGTTGAAGAAAGTTTTTTTTAAAAAGAAAATCCTAGAAGGATGTAGAAAGTAGAAGTGTATAGAATGTGGTAATAATGTGTGGTTAGAATTATTTCTTAGTTTTACATTTACATGATTGAAATTATTTCTTAGTTTTATATTTGTGCGGTTAGAATTATTTCTTAGTTTTATATTTGTGTGATTATAATTATTTCTTAGTTTTATATTTGTGTGGTGTAGATTGCATGATAATGACTATAAATAACATTTCTTGCATTTGAGTTAAGTATCGCTTTAAAAACAAATAAATCTTTATATTCTTAGATTAAGAGTAAGTTAAGAACTTTTTCTTTGAGTGTTTTTATTTCTTTTTAAATTGTGAGTAATCTTTGAAAAATATTATATTGTCTTTTATTATGAGTATAATACAAGTAATTTATTTACTTATTTGAATCCAATATTAATAGGTTGGTAGTTATGTATTCTAAATTTTACTCAATATATTTATGTGTGTTTAAAATTAATTGTTTAAATAAAAAAAGATAAATAATGTAAATAAATAAAAACTAAAGGAAATAATTTATATTAAGTTTGTTTGATTTTAATCTATTTTTAACATCGAAAAACCAAATGAACTTATATTATCATTTTCTTAAAAACCGACACCAAATTAAACCAATAACTTTTTTAATTAAAAAAATTAATAGAATTAGTAATTTTTCACACCTCATAACACAAACTTTTCCCAACAGTCTAGTAGGTGATTAAAAAATTATGATAGAGAATTTAAGTAATATTATATAATTTTTTTAATTTTAAAAAATTTAGTTAAAAGATAAATTATATTATTTTTATATTAAAATATTTAAAATATTAAAATAATATATTTTATTTTAATTAATTCAGTTTTCTAAATGTCTGATCTATATCGCCAGGAACTTTGACTGGCGTGCACTATGAAGGCCAGTAGCCATCAATATCAATAAAAACAAATCTGAAAAGTCTTACCATTTATACGACGTCGGTGTCTTTATAAGGTTCTTTATTTCTTTCTTTGTCTTCTTTCCAATCATCTTCTTTTCCGTTTTTTTTTTCTTTTCTAATGGGAAAAAGGTGGAATATTTTTATAATTATTCTAATAAGAATAATTTAATTTTATAATTTAATAATTTTATAATCATAATTAATTAAAAATAAGCATTATGTATAACAAGAAATACATCACTTAAGTACATAACTAATTAATTAGAGTTAAATTATTATTGAAATATATTTGTTAATTACATACCTAATCAATTAATATTAAATTATTACTTTCAAGCTACAATAAATAAATAAAAATATGAAAAAAAAATTAATGTAACTAAAAACCTAAAATCTTTTTTTTCCATTATAAAAAACAATTAATTTAAAAATTGTATAATTTAAAGATATTATATCTTTATTTAGCGTTAAAATGTTTAAAATTTATTTAATATTTATGAAAAAAATGATATTACATCAAGAAACCAAAAATAATGATTTTAAAATTACAGGATTTGAAGATATTATATTTTTATTTGATGTCATGATAGTTAAAATTCATTTACTACCTATGAAAAATAAAACAAATATATCTGAACATATATTATTCTATTTTATTTAAATAAATTAGATTTAAATTTATTTAATTATTTCTTAAAAATTTAAGATTAATTTTACCGATTCTAAAAATAACATAATTAAACAGTTAATTTTTAAAAAATAATTAAACTAATCATCCCTTTTTTTATTAGATCTAGATTTGTCGAAGTGATTTTGTGATCATGATTGGAAAAATAATGTAACACTATATAAACATTTGTAGTGAAATGTCAATTTAAGACATTATTTTATTTAAGATCCACTTGATAATTGATTTTTATTCTACTCCTCAGCTCAAAACTGTTCTTTCACAACGATGAAATGGTACGATAATTCTTGAGTAATAAATTTATTTATTTTTAAATAATTATACTATTTATATATTTATATTTAAAACAAAAAATTAAAATTTTTAATATACTTAAATAAAATATATATTGTTGTATCATAAGCACGTTGGGTTAAGCTTGTTAAAATAATTAGATCTATTTTTTTAATATATAATTAAATATTATATCAATTATGATAATATTTTTCACAAAATTAACAATAACTTATTTGGCATGAGACACTATTAATTATTAAAATTGTAAAATCGTGAATAATGAAACCAGACATACATTAATATAATTTTTCTTTTACACATATTAAAAGAGAGTTTTAGTATTAAAAATATAAGACATTTAATATTATTTATTATTTTATTTTAAAAATTGATAAATAGTAAAAAAAAGAAAAATAATATTATGATAATAAAACTAATATTAATTACTATAATAAGTATTATATTGACCATTTAATTATTTTTGAAAACTACTTATAACTTAGAACAAATAATTGTGGTTAAATCCTAGATAAATTAATTCATAATTAATTAATATTTTTTGAAATTATCTAAAATTCAAAGTGCTTAAATTTATAACATAATTGTCCATTTTTATCTCTAATTAATATGGGACCATTTTAAAAAAAAATTATTTTGTTTATAATTCTAAAATAATAGCTTATTTTACTTAGAGTATTAATTTTTATGTACTACTAGAGTCTCATATATAATCATTTATTTATCATTCTCTTTTTGTGTGTATTATTAAAATCTCACGTAGAAACTTTATGAATTGTTCTAAAAACTTTTCAACTATAAATAGTTAGATTATATGCTGATATAAGGTATTTTAAAAAAATAACCAACTTAGTAGTATTAAAGAAATTCTCTTATTTCTTTTTTCTCTTATTCTTAATATTTTAAGAATAATTCTTATTTATTCCATTTGAAAATTGAATTCTTCTTATCCGTGAGATAAATGAATATTTTTAAACTAATCATACTCTAGAGTTGATAGAGTGTTCGTCTAAAGATAAATAATATAGCTAGACTTGTCCTATTCTAAATTTGTTAGAGTGTTTGCCTAGATAATAGTTTCTTTGTTTATATTTCATAACTTCAATACTAGGACCTCTTACTAGAGAATGAATCTGCCTAGTCTAAACTTTCTTCGTCTCTTTCTTATTTCCTAAGTACTTCCATATTATTGGTGCATTTGTCTTTCCATCTTGCGTCAGGTGGTATCAGAGAAAAATTCATACAGATCCAATAGAGCATAATAAAGATATTTCACGAAAAGAATTTGAAGAATTTTGTCAAGAGATTAATCAAGCTTTTAACAAATGATTTACATCATTGGTGTTATTAAACAAAAATAAGAATCAATCTCATATTCAAAATGATTACGGATAAACTCAAAATAAAGATTTTGTTCGAATGAAAAAGAGGATCTAACACAACGTTAAATATGAACCATCAAAAAAGGAAGACACGTCTAAAAGCCTTAAAAGTGGAAGAACAATATTTTGAAAACAAGGTTCCTGAGATAGTTTTAGTCTAAGACAAAATGATCATATTATTAAAGCCAACAAACTTATGTTAGAGGTCATACAAATTCAAAAGGAAGAATTTAATGAGGAAATCACTTTACAAGGTGAGTTAGTCCCAGATTTTAAAATTATTCATAAAAGAATATTCAAATATAATGGCATTTGTAGATGTTCCTAGATTTAAAGAATCAAGTATCTTCACTACTTTCAAATGCAATCAATTATTTGACATCACTAGAAGTTGTTTTTAAAGCAACAAGAGTTGTCAAATCATCTTCAAGATATCGAGTCATATTTCATTATTTCAAAACTTGTTAAAAATATTAATTTTAAAGGTGAGTATTTAGACACTATTAGCTAATATTATATAAGAAAGTGGAATAATAAGAAAAATCAATTTTGAAGATCATTATCATCCTTATTTGAAGAAAACTCGATTACAAGTTTTAAATAAGTGAATAGGAATAATATAGGACAAGATTAGAAAAGAGAAAATAATTTATTTTGTTTAGAGTTATATTAAAATAATAGATTATTTTGTTTAGAGTTATAATTTGTATGTACTACTAGAGTCTCGTATAAAAACTTTTATTTAGAGTTCCTTTTTTATGTGTATTATTAGACTTCTACATAGAAACTTTATGAATTATTCTAGAAACTTTTCAACTATAAATAGATAGACATTATGTTTGTATAAGATATTAAAGAAAATAATCAACTTAATAATATTAAATAAGTTCTCTTCTTTATTTTTTTCTCTTATTTCTAATATTTTAGGAATAATTCTTCTTTCTTTTATTTGAAAATTGAAGTCCTATTATACGTGGAATAAAAGAATATATTTAAGCTAGTCATACTCTAGAGTTGCTAGAGTGATAATTTAAAGATAGATAACATAACTAGGCTTGTTATATTCTAGATTTGTTAGAGTGTTTGACTAGATAATAATTTTTATGTGTTTGTTTCACAATACAAATACGATGACATCTTGATAGAGGGTGAATGTGGTTAATTTAAACTTTGTTTGTCTCTTTCTTATTTCTTAAATATTTTCATATTATTGGTGTATTCACGTTTTCGTTCTATGTCACCAACTTATATACCTATTTACATTTTGATGATATTTCACTAGTTGGTATCTATGCATAACATATATCATTGCAATTAACATATTTATACAAAATTTTATGCATTAAAGTTCATGCTATTTATTATTATAAATAAAATAAATGACAAAAATATATAACTAATTTTTTTATACATAAACTATCAATTAATTTGCCCATTAGTTACTAATATTTTTCTAAGTGAATTTTTTATTTACAAGTAGAATCTTACTTATTTAATTTATAACAAAGTTTTTTTTATAACATTTAGATTATTATAACAGGAATCCATCAATTATTAATATAGTGATAAAAATAGTGCTCATAATTTTAAATTTGTAGGTTTAAAGCCTCCCACAAGAAAACATTTGAAATTTATGTCATTAATAGTTTGATTCTAAAAGTACTTTTTCATTGCATATAAGGTAGATTAAGAGTAACATTCATATTTTGATAGAAGAACAAAAAACTATCAATATTTCGATACAATTTAAACACATTTGCAGAAATGTAACATGATTGCCACCCCCTGTCCACTCGGTTTATTTCTTATGCTATTTCTATTTTTGGTACGTGCTTATCAAAATAATTTGTCTTTTTATTTTATCATAATTTTGCTTTTTCTTTTTCCACACTTTTCTTTTCATAAGAAAGTTGTGGCTCCTTTATTTATGTGAGATATAAAATTTCTTTAGACCTTTTAATTTTTCTCTTTTATTTCATCATAGCCTCTTTTCTTTTTTTTTCTATTTTCAGCTTTTAAAGCTTTTCTTTGAGAATATGAATTTTTTTTTTACGTATCTTTAAACTATTTTTTGAATTTATTTGAGAGATCAATATTTTTCTTTTAAAAAATTATTTCATATTTTTTTCCTATACTCATTAAAAATAAAAATAGCCTTATATAAAATAGAAAGTAAACTTTGTATATACTTTATAATATTAAAAGTGGCTTGAGGTTTTACAGTTAGCCCAATTTTTTTATTTTCTAAGTTTTTTTTTTTGCTTTTACATTTTAAAATTACTTTTTTTTTAACTTTTAATTACAAAATCAATAATTAAAAAAACCAAATAATTGATTTTGTTTTTCAATTCACAGTTTGACATTAACATACTTACATACACGCAAATATAATTGATGGAGTTCAAATCAACACTACAATACCCACTTTGTAGTCAAAATCGGTATATATCATTGTAATTGGATACAATAAATCTATTTCTTTAAGATAATAATTAATAGTGCATTTTTACAAACTCTTTAAATATGTGTAAAATAAGATCACTGAAGACTCTCAAACATTTTCAATATTGAATGAAGGTAATAATAAGGATAAAAGATAAAGAATTATATATATTTTTCTCATCTTATTAGAACTAACACATAAATTCGATCCAGAAGGCTTATAAGAGCTGGAGAGGTTTTTGCCAGAAAACGATTTACGACGTCGTAATGTATGCTTTAAATGACGGTTCTATCCTTCTCACAATATATACTGTTAATTAAAAATCCCAAGTTAAACCAGGCCAATAAATCGTACTTACTAAATTAACAGCGTCTTCTTCACCAGCCGTGCGGGTTTCTGAACCAATAATACACTGTTCCTCAAACATTTAATCCCGTCACCAACCGTTTGGTTCGTGTCCTTTTCATATCAGTTTGAAACAGTTCATCATTGCATCTCTCTTGCCGTAGTAGGTTTGTATTCTAACGGTATTTTTCAGAAACCAATGTTGTTCATTTTACTTAAATTATATTTTTTAATTAATAAACCAGCCAGTTTTTTCTCCTTTTTGCATTTGAATGAAAACACCACCTATATATGTCACAAATTCTAAAATTTTAATGTTCTGATAATAATAATTTCCTCAAACTTATAGGAAATAATCATAATAATTCATTTATACTTTTTATTAAATTATTAAAATTAAATTAAATTAAATTTGTTCCACCATTATCATGATAATTCATCTCTTCGATTTTACAAACAACGTGATTAAAGTGATATTTTTTAAACATACTTATATTTTCATTTAATATTTCCCTCATTTTTCTCATTAATAACTCAATAAGTTTTATTTTAGTTTAATTTTGATCTATTTTTAATCTTATAGATGATGTTTATAATTTTACACATGTTCAATTCCAGTGTTTAAACAAATATATTCATTGTATTCATATCTTTATCTTTCTATTTATCAGTATTATTACTTCATATAAGTAAATACCTAAACATTTAAGATCTTTAATTGACATAAAAGTTATAATTATTATACTTGAGCTTAATGGGTCTATCACGATCTTCTTTTATGTTCGTCTTCTCTTGTTAGATTGATTATGCCTCAACTTTGTTCAAATCTTAACACTCTATTGATAATTGTGAGCCTTCTTCATCCGTACATAGATAATATCCAATTTTGACTTACTGAAAAAGAGTAATTGAACTTGATTTTATTCATAATATAATAATTATTACAAACTTAAGGTCAACTAAGAAACTTGAAGGGATTTTTAACCACTCATAATTAATGGGTACATAATTACTGATTGGGATTTCTAGATAGATGGAATTTCTATGCTAGAGTTTTTGTGTTTTTCATAGGTATGTGCTCTCTAATTTTTTTGTTTCTCTGTTTTTGTTTCATTAGTCCAATTGAGCTTTCTTGTTTTAGAGATGTTATCCTATTTTGAACTGTTAGGTTCTTCCTTTTGAATTATTTCTTTAAAAGTTTTATCTTTTTAGATTGAATTTTTGATAAAGATTCCTCTTTTGAGATTTTGTAGTCTAAGAGTTATTTTAAACAATCAAGTTCTTCCTGTTTATTTCATATCTCTATAAGAGATTTCTCAAGGTATAATAGCCTGAGTTATTCTTTTAGGATTTTTATATCTTTTTCTTTTATCTTGATTTTGCATCAAAATATTCTATTCATGTAAGCATAAAAATAATTAGAGTACTAATTCTCTAATATGAGCATCTGTTAAGTTATTCTTATTTCCTTGGAGATGTTCAACATCAAAATTGTAATTATTGAATCACCGTTGCTATCTGACTAATCGCTTTGGTTTGTAATCACCTGTAATATTAGTTCTTAAGAAATAATCATTTTTTTTGTTTTCGGTTCTATTAATAAATCTGACTCTAAAACTTACGACATATATTACAATTTTTTTAATAACCCTTTTAACATGTAGATATTCTTTTTCATTACTGTGATAATTTAACTCTAAACCTTGAAAAGATCCTAATGTATATCTACAAAAATATTCATTTTTATCATCTAAATTTGCTTTCAAAAATGTTCTCAAATATTATTGTAAAGTATATGTTTCAATTATCATTTTATCATATGGTATTGGATGGTATAAATTTGATAAAATTTTTACCTTTGCTTTTACTTTATTCATATACAGAGTATCTTGTTTTGTCCATTTTTAGATATAGTTTTTTTTTCAATTTTTCTTGTAAAGATTTTCGCATTTTTCAAGTTTCTTGATATATGATTCTACATATGTCAAACATTCTAAATTTATTTGTAATTGGTTTTTGTCTTTTAATTCCTTAGGAAAACCCTGAATGTTGCTTAGTGTATAGGTTAGTATATTATATTTTCTATCTTTAATTTTCAACCCTAAATACTTAATTTTATGTTGAGCAAATATTACTTTCTTTTCAAAAAGTACAATGTCTTTTTTCCTACATTCTTGTAGAATATTAATAATATCTAAATAATATTTATTTAAGTCATTACTAAAAACTAAAATATCATCTATATAGATACAACAAATATTTTGTAATTTTTTTAAAATGGTATCTATATATCTTTGAAAGATGTCTGGAGTTTGTTTTAATCTAAATTATATAACAGTCCACTGGAATTGTCCTTGGGGTAACTAAATGCCATTAATCTTTTTTATTCTTCATCTAATCTTATTTGCAAAATCTGTTTTTGCAATCAAGACTTGAAAGTATTTATTTCTTTTTATTATTAATAATAATTCTTCTTTCTTTAGAATAAATAATAATTGTTTTAGATTTATTAATTTTTGAATCCAAAGGATTTTGCACTTAAAAAAAATGAAAGTATAATTATCGTGACTCAATTGCCTACATAAAGACAGTCCAATATAGTCCATTAAAAAAAGTAAAAAAAATAAAAAGATAGTCCAAACTCAATATAGTATAATATGAACGACAATGAAGGGTATACTTGCGATGTTTTTTTCCCTTCAGAAATGCATTGCATTATATAGTTAGAATTAAAGCGGTAATGTCTAACATGATATGAATAAAAAATTTAGTAAAAATTGATATATAATTTTTTACATCCTTAAAAATCTTATTATTACAAATAGACAATATGAAAAAAATCAAGTAATTTTTTTTCATGTGTCAACTAACACATGAACTCGATACAATTAATACCAAAACACAATATGAATAACATGAAATTAATACGACAAGAACACAACTAATACTATACGACTGTTATCTTTAATTACGAGAAATGGTTTAGTACCTTTCAATACTCTAGTTTTCTCTTTGGTATCTCAAATTACCTTAGTTCTTAAATGAAACCTTTCAAATATTTAAATTTAATTATCTGCTATCTTTTAAGTTAAATTGTTATCTTTTGAGTTAAATTTAAAATTTGTTTAAGAGAATTAATGTTCTATAAATGATATAACTTGAGTACACAAATTTCATAACTTTTTTACAGTATTGTATAGATTTTGTTTGCTTTCACAAACTTGATATAAAAGTCAAATTTTGATTGTTGATAGAAAAATTTAGTCAAATTATATCATTTATCACCACTACAAAAAGGGGCGACTTTAAATTTTTTTATTTTTTTATTTTTTACAAAAATTACTAATTTTCTATTATATTCAAATAAAAACCTGTATTCGATCACTAAATAATAGTAGAAAAAAAATCAGTTTAACAAATATTTTAAATAATACAAATAATTGAAAAATAAAATATTAATTAATAGTAGAAAAATTACCATGATGTTGTTCTATGTTATTCAAGATCATCATATTCTTCTCCTGATGTTATAATATAAACCTACACATATAATACAAAAATCTATACACATAAATAATAACACATAATAACAAAAATACAAAAAATTATACACATAAATAATAACACATAATAATATAAACAAATATGAATAATAAGTGTGTAGGAGTAATAGAAATACTTACAAGAGTAAATGAAGTGACCAAATGAAGGAAATGAAGAAAAAATTGTGTTTTGTAAGTGAGAAATGAGTATAAAAAAATTGAGTATTTTGCTCAAAACAATAGGGGATCTAAAAGATTAGTTAGAGAGGAAGAAAATCCACTAACCGACGTTGGAATTGGTGGTCGGAAAATGAGAAAGAGTGGAGGATAAGTGGAAGAGGTTTTGGGTTTTTGAGAGTTATACAACGTTTGGAATGGTTTCTGTTTGGGGAAGAAAGAAGAGAAAAGAATTTATCCACGTGTGTAGCGTCGGTTGACGTGTCAAACTGACACTACATGTGGACGTAGTGTTAGTTCCAAGTGTCAACTGACGCTACGTCCTACGTGGATAGCGTCGGTTCTACACCAAACCGACTTTAAATTCATTAAAAGTCGATTTTATCCAAAAATCAACTTTATATATCGACTTAAATACCCCTTTTTTGTAGTAGTGTATTGACCATATGATCAAATTTATGAGAGTTTTTATGGAATAATAATTTTATTGAGATTATTTGAATTGTTATCAAGTTACATAGAATTAAATATGAAAGATAAATGACCAAAAATATCTCACAAATTTGATCACATGATCCATGTATGATATAATCTAACTCAAATTTTCAATTAATGATTAAAATATAACATTAATATTAATTTTACGAAACCAAAAAAATATATATAATCCATTAAAAAGCTATGGATTTATGTAATCTAATCAAATAAAACAAAAGACCCCAAATGTTTTTTACCATTTAAACTTAAGTAATTTGATATAAGGGTGGGCGGAGGTTACTTAGATTGATTTTTGATCCCAAAAAATCAACATACAAATCAACCTATAAGTTCAATTTGAGGGAGGTTGACTATACGATTTTAGATTAATAATTACAATATGATATAAAAACTATCATCTAATTAAAATAAAAAAAACATATAATATAATTTAATTTGAAAATTATTATTATCACATATTCTATTTATTTAATCTCTTATAATTAAAAATAGATAAGATGATTTTAATATATAATTGTGATCGTTTTTAAAATTAATTATTAAAAACTTTATATATAATAAATATAGAAAAATTAAATAAAATTAAAGTATGCTTAACAGTTCATCGAACATCAGATGGAGTTGTAGATCCACATGAAATCTTACATTATCAATAAGAAACAAGTAATATATATAATAATGTAAAAAAATTATTAATTTAAAAATTTTGGACCAAATTTGATACATAAATTGATAACAAAATATAACCATGAACGTCCAAAAGATAAAAGATTAAGTTGACTATTAATCTATTATGATGATTAAAATAGCTATTTTGACATAAAAATGATATTTAGAAATTTATAATAAATGAGTAAATATTTACGCTATCACTTTTAGTATTAAAAATATAGAAATTAGCTTACATAAATCAGTAAAATATGTATAAAATGGTTATTGTTTTTCAAAATTGATTATGTTTAAAAATAAATATTTGAGTTTCCGAGTGAGACTTACTAATTTAGGTTTAGATTTTACAATTTTAAATAAATTTAAAATTATAATTATAATATATTATATAATATATAAAGTAATGGTTAAATATATATTTAAAAAATCAATATATATTAACATTATATATTGGTTAGGTTAATTTGGTATTTACATCTAACTGAATCAACCATATCAATTTTAATATTTTTTAAAATTATTTATACCGACTAACTTTTAAAAAAATATAGATTCAATTTATTCTTGAAATTAGATTTGGTCGGTTTTTTTGGGTGAAAAAATTTAGTGAACGATATTAATTTAAAAATATCAAAAGGATATCATTAATAACTTGGAAAAAAATAAGGTTAGAATCATATAGCTAGCATTCATACCCAAAAATACCTTAAATCGCTCACAAGTCAGAGCAAAGAAATTAAGAAAGAAAGGTCGTGACTTACAATTATATGGTGTAAATTTTGCACCGCTATTCTAATATTATTTAAATGAGTCATGATTTATTATTATTATTAGTGTGTAAGAATATATTTGTAAATTATAAAATTTATACACATCAAAAATTAAATATAATACGAGATTTAATAATATATGCTTAATCTCTTTTTTTTCTAAAAATACCAATTAAATTCTTTATATATTTTTTTTGTAAAATTTTAATCATATTATTATTAAAAAATAATAACATAAACGTAAATAATTTTTTTTATATTTTTATTTAGTACTTTTTGTCGTAACTTATTAAGTTAATAAGTCTTTTATCTAATTTAGTTTAAAAAATAATTTTTTTTAATAATATAATTAAATTATTGTAAAAATAATAAGAAATTTAAGTATTATTTTTCAATAAATATGAAAGTCTGGTATTATTTTTCTTTTTCTGTGTTGATTAAATACTGTATATCATTTCCTATTATAATTTGTTAACAATCAATAAATTATATCGTAATATATATAATTGTAATTTACGTTTCATATGAAGATAAAATTAATTGTTATGTCAATTGTATTATAAATTCTTTTTTTTTTTTGTTAAATTACGAGGCAATTTCTGCGCATTACCACGTGATATAATGAACAACACTGCCATTGGTCTGACGGCAGAGCCTCTCCAAACAGAGCAAAAGAGTGAACACAGAGCTGAAGTTTCAACTAGGTTGGGGACCATTATTTTTATTTACGCTTTATATTGGTGGACTGTTAACGGAAGAAATTATTATTATTTTTTAAATATCTGATAACGTAATATTTTTAAATTTTAAGTTTAATTTAAAAAATAAATAAATATTCAATAAAAAAAATTAATTAATAAAAGTATACTATGCAAAAAATAATAGCAACTCCGGTTAACAGTTGCCATACAACCAAAAGTACTGGCTCTTTCCCTATTGGCTCTCCACATAAACGAAATTCTTTTAAATGTAACATGTTTAATGTTTTCTGTCAAGAGAAAACAACATGTATATAACATATTTGTTACTTATTATAAAAATAATATTTATATTTTATATTTATTTTTATATTTATTTAAGCTTATTTTTATAAAAAAAAATGATTATATTAAAATAAAGATAATTTTTTTTATTTTTTTATTTTAATTTTTTGAAATATATTAGATAGAGTTGATTATAATTTAATTTTTTTAATAAAAATAAGTTAAATAAATATAAAATTTAAATATTATTTTAAAAATAAATATAAGTTTTTTTAAATTTTTTTAATACTATTTATATGAATAATACTTTCATTTTTTTATAAAATAAATTATATTGGTTTATTCTATCATGTGTACATCTAGCCATTGCATTCAAGACATTTGAGAATATTAATTTTATAAAACATGTTTTCATTTCATTAACATTTTTTAACAAACTATTAAAAACTTAAAACAAAAATTATAGTTTAATGCATATAAGTATTAAAATTTTCTTACTACATAAATTCAATAAAATGAAATTAGATTTCATAAGATCTCTTATTACCATCACCAATGACTCATCAAAGTTTTGTTGTCTTTGCATATAATAGTATTCTAGTTCTATCTCAACCTTTGGATTTAACATGTTCTATCTATCTTCAACGAGGATGTAACACGTATTGTTGAATGTATCAAGTTATATTCACGTTTTTTTTAGATATAACATGTATTATCTTTGAATATAACATGTTTTATCTATCTCCAACAGGATTGTCGGAGCTCCAGTGAGTATGTAATATGTTACATCTAATTATGCATTTAAATGTAACACATTATATTACCTTTTTTTTTTATATAACATGTTGCATCTAAGTCTACATTAGGTTGTAACATGCAACATCTACCAGTGGTGAGGTCGTTGATGGTGGTCATCAGAGTTGTGATAAGATCGTCGATAAGGCTATCTGAGCTCTTGTGAGATTACCACGAGATGGTTGGAACTACGGTGAGCTCACATTTTATTAAAGTTATAAAATAAAAATATTTTAATCTATTTGTTAAATAATATGATAATATTTAGGTAATAAATTAAAGATTTTTATACAAATTACAAATGGTATCATCTTCTAATGAAGTGTACAAATCATTTTCTTTTGCAAATGGGTAAGTGTGTTCATTTTATTTTAAGTAGCTATCCCAAGTTATTATGTTTTTAAAAATTAACAAATTCACTTTAATATATAGTATTAAATTCAAATTAGAAAAGAAAAAAACACATGATAAAAAAACATTGTTAAAAATTAATTATTTTTTTATTTTTTACAAATTTTTTAATCGTTAAAAAACCACAGCACACTTAAAATTTATAATAATAAAGATATACTTATAATATTAATTAATATTTCTCTTATTTTAAGGTGAGTTTTATTTTTATTATTATAAATTTTTGAAAGTGTTATTTTAAGTAATTTTTTATTATATAGATTCATGTAATTTTATGAATTTTATTTAAAAAAAATTGTATATAATATAAGATATTTGTAAACATGAGATTTTAATATTAAAATAATATTTTTTAAAATATTAGAGAAATTAATTTATTTATAACAATATTTTGTAATTTAAAATAAATTAAGGTAGGTTGGTGAAAGTTACTTAAATAGTCACTCTATAAAGAAAAGTGAATTGAGTGCCAATCTTCACAATTTCGGGGACCCAGGCCCAATATGCGGGGACCACTCTCTGAAGACAACACAGTACTCATTTAACTAAGCCGGCGGCTGCAAATGAAGTCAGAAATTCTTAGTGGTCGGCAATGCTGATATGGTTCACTCACGCGCATGTCTGAAGTTGGACCACGAATGTGGTCCAAGAATCGGATGAGGTGCCGCGTGTCCAAGGTCGTTGTCCCGCGAGTAGCGGAGAGAGAAGCGACGTAATTAATGGTTCCCTACCCTTTTCTTATTCTATTTTTATTTTTTGAAACGTAGAGATAAATTATATTAAATTATTGATGTATTATATTAAATTATTAACGTTATTTGATTCGAGTTGGGATCAGTATAGGTTGAAATTCATAAATTTTAAGCTAATTCGAATTTGATCCGATTTAAATTAAATTATGAATTATTTAATTCAAATCCGATCCGTTGTATATGTTAATTTGAATAAATTTAAATTCATCAATTTTAAACTAATCCAAATTCGATCTGATCTGATCCGTAAAATTATTCAATTCAAATCCGTATTAAATGTCAATCTGATTGGATAAGATCAAAATTTTAATTTAAATCTATTAATTTTTTTTATATAAATAAGTAAATTATGAAATATCAATTCAAGCCGAACTGTTATAAATATTAATCCGAATAAATCCAAATCTGATATAATTTCAAAATATAAAATAAAAATAATCAAAAAGAAAAAAATTCAACATCAATTACATAATTTAACTCCAAATATACATAATAATAATTTAACTCTAAAAAATTAAATATCAATTACATAAATTAATTTCACTCTCCAAACATTAATAACAATAAGAACTCTTTTTAATAATCATTCAAGTTTTAAGTCACCAATATCATCAAGAACATCTGCATGATGAAAAATTAAAAAGTTAAAAATATACATAAGTAATGAGCTAATAAACATAATAATATATATTTGATAACAAATAAATCTATATATATTTGAAAGTTTTATGCAATATACTTGATTCTAGAGCTTCAATTTCATCAAGTGACTCTTGGATATTAATGATTGAAGATGAACGAATTTAATTTTGAGTGCAAATAAAAGATTGTACAGTTTTAGAAGATAAGGAACTCCTGTATGGACTAATTGTACGACCACTAGTAGAGAATGCAAATTCAGATGCTACAGTAGATATCGGTATGGACAATACATCTCAAGATATCGGTATGGACAATACATCTCAAGATATCAAAGACAAAATCTTAAATGTTAGGAATGAACATTACACCAACTTAAAAGATCAAATTTCTCATCATCTATATCAACCAATGCTTCTTGTAAGTATTTTTCCACCTTAGATTTGTTTTCCATAGTATGAACTTCTTTTAAATGCTTTCTCTTACGAGAAGCATAAAGTTGGAATGCATCTGCTTCTAAACCAAAACCTTTTGTACCCATTTCTAAAGGTTGAGAAGATTCTTCGGTGTTTGAGGGAAAATAAGCTTTACGATACTCCTCGTACATATCTTCCAAAGTTTATTTTTTACCCTTTTTGAACTCATTAATGCCTTAATCTCATCCCCATTAGACAATTCTAGCAAACTTAGATGTAAAGAATACTCTTTATTCCTAGGATCAAGTAAAACAGACACAAATAATATCATATTCATTTTAGATATTCCTCCCCAATATTTGTCAAACTTTACCTTCATACCACTAGCCATCTTCATCATAATGTAATCCTCACATTTACTCTACATATCAAGTTGATCATGAATAAAACAAATACTATCCAAGAAGAAATTAGAAGTCACATATAAAGTTCCAGAAAACATTAATGTAGCTTCATAAAAAACTTTCAAAAATTGGACAAATTGTCTAGCATTATCTCAATCCATTATAGTCGGAGCTTGTTTAATTTCACCTAAAAAAAACTCTTGATAGTACCACAAATCAGTGATCTCTAACCTTTCAAATGCTTTTTGAAAATAAGTTGAATTCCATCTTGTCGTAACATCTAAACAAATAAGTTTTTGAGTAGAGAGTTTTTCCATTTCAACAACACTCTTAAATTTTTGGAGTTTAATTGGTGATTCTCTCACGTATCTTACAACAGCACGAATCCTATTTATTGATATGTTATACTCTTTCAAACCCTGCTCAACAATTAAATTCAGAATATGTGCACCACATTGCATGTGCAAGTGTTTTGATTCTAAAATTGCATTACCCAAGCCATTAACACATTTTTCAAATAAGTAAGTGGAGTATTATTAGAAATTGCATTATCAATTGTAATACATAATATCCTATCAATTCCCCAATCTAACAAACATGCTTCAATCGCTCTACCAAGTGTATCACCTTTATGATTTGGACCTTGACAAAAGTTCAAGATTCTTTTTTGTAAATTTCAACCATTATCAACAAAATGAGCAGTTAAACACATATAACATAAATTTTGACAAGATGTCCATGTATTAGTGGTAAGACATATTCTTTTACTAGTTCTATTCAACAACTCTTTCAATTTTACTCTTTCAGTAACGTACAAATTTAAACAATCTCTTGTAATAGTCCACCGCGAAGGGTTTTAAACAAAGGTTGTAACTCTTCAATAAACTCCTTAAATCCTTCAACTTCTACGATAATAAATTGCAATTCATCTTTTATTATCATACTTACCAATTTTTCTCTACCTCTTTTAGCATTAAAACTGTGAGGTACAAGACTTCTTTCCGTATGGAAAGCTAAAGTTTTTTGTTTCTTAAGAACTCTACCGAGAAACTTATCACATCTAATGACAATGTGTGCAAGAAAATTTGACGTGCTAGATTTGCTTGACACATATTTATATTATTTCTTACAATATTTGCATATAGCTTTGCGATGTTGCCCTACCTCTTCTATAGTAAAATGAGCCCATGCTTCACTACTAGATCTAGAAGAAACTTTTTTACCTTCTTCTTTAGAAGCAATGCATAGGTCAGGAATTGGAGTACTTACAGAATCTTCTTCTTGAATTGATTGTGTTGCACTTTCATCTTTATTTACTTCTTCAATCACATAAAGTGTTTCATTATCTTTATCTAAATTCATCTCTATAGTTGTAGAACTATTAGACATTTGCAATAAATAATTGTAAAAATGTGCACATAAACGTGGGGTGATGTTGGACATGTTTGCTTTCATGTGATTTAAAATATGTATTGAACATTTATATATAATATAACTAAAAATTTAATAATACAAATAAAATGTTCAATTAACATGCATCATTTATAAAATAATGGTGTATGATATTGGTTTTTATAATTATGTAAATAACCATGATGTACTACAATGCTCACATTTGTTCCACCAAGCCACGATATATCTCAATATTTTAAAAATAGCTTAAATTTTTTTGTAACTCAATTAAAGCATGAAAAACTTACAAATCAACTTTGGCAATTTGGCGTGTCTAGATATCGAAAAGTTACATGAAATCATAAAACAATTCGTCTAAAATAGACATCCCAACACAAAGTTATGACCGTTAAAATTTTTCTTATAATATCATCCAATTTTTGTTCTACAATACAATCACATTTCACTCAGACTCGTAATTTCATCTCATAGCCCTTAAAAATTATTATAAGAAAATAGTAAATCACACAATATGTTCTAGATAGCTTATTGCTTCACACATTCATTAGACAGCAGCCAAAATAGAGCATTTGAATATTATATCTAAAATCAAAATTCAAAAAAAGAAAAAAGAAAAAAATTCAAACAAATATAACCTTCTGTTTTTACTGTGATGAAGAACAACGAACAGCAAGCAGCAACAGCAGTAGAGAGCAGCAATAGTGGCAACATCGACAGCGAGCAGCAGTAGCAACAATGAGCAGCAGCAGCGAGCAACAGTAGTAAAGAAACCTTAAAGTGTGAAACTAACAATGGAGGAAGGGAGAGAGAGAAAGAGATGGAGGTAGAGAGGCAGAGAAAGAGATGGAGGCAGTTGGGAAAATATATTAGGTTTTGTAGATATGACTAATGCTAATAGGTTAGGTTAGATAATTATGTTTATTAATTATTATATATATATATATATAAATAATATATATTATATATATATTTAAATAATATATTAAATATATTGGATCAGATCGAATTATACGAATTTAAATATTTCTAATCTGAATTCGATTTTGAATCCGAACAGATTGATAAAATCCAATCCGAATTCGATCCGACTTCAGATCGAAACTACTCATTTTTATCAGATTTTTTAGATTGATCGGATTTTTTGCTCACCCCTACCGTAAGAAATATATGTTTTATTAAGTGTTAGAAGTAAAAAATAAAAAATAAAATATTATTTTTAAATAAAAATAAAATAATAATTAATAATTAAAAGATATATTTTAAATAATTTTTTTTACTTATTAATAATATTCTTTTATTTTTTTTATTAAAACTTACATTATAAATACTTAATTCTAATATACTTCTTTAATAAACGTTAAATCTTAAACTATAAACCTTAAATCATAATAATTTTTTATTGATAACTAAATCTTAATTCTCAAAATCATAAATTTTAAATCCTAAATATTAAATCTTTAACTCTAAAACTAAATTGAAATAGATTAAATTTAAGATTATTTTAATTTTTTAATATATATTATAATTACTTAATTTTAATTATTAAACATAATTTTTTTTATAGTTTACAACATTTGATCTTTATTGCATTAGATTCTATATTAAATTAATTTTTCTTACTTAAAATAAATTTATATATATTAAAATATTATTTTTAAATTAATATCTTAATACAAAAATAAAAAATTATATAATTTAACTATATTCAATAATATTTTTAAAATTAAAACATTAATTGATGACACTTATAATTTAGGAGTGTCAATTAGTGTGGACTAGATTAGTCTTTACTAATCTAAATTAACAAATTTTTAATTGATCAATTTTAATTTAAATCGAATTTAATTTGTATTATAAATTATTAATTTTAATTAAAATAAATAAATTGTGGTTGATTAAACAAGCACAAATTGTTCCAAACCTTTATTAATTTATATATATTAACTAATATTTTTGACCTTATGTTAATTTTAAATAATGTTTTTATAAGTTATCATTTAATTAGAATAATAAAAACTTTGAAGTAAATTTAATGTATTAGAACAATATTAAATATAGAAATAAAATTTTAGAGAAATCTTTTACAGTTTTTTCTAACTTTTTGTTCACATAGTGATATTGCAATGTAAGCTAAAATTACATAAAAATATTATTTGATAAATTTATTTATTTATATTTCTTTTGTTAAGAATTTATTTTTTATGTATTTTAATTGTACAAGAAGTTTCTTATAATTTTAAACTATAATATTTTTTAAATAAATCATAATTATAATAATTAATTTAAAAATAATAATTATCAAACGATACATAGTAACTAAATGCTATAACACATAAAATTTAAGAAAAATCACTCGTCTAAGTAATTTATAAACTAATACGTTTTACATCTTAAGTTTTTAATCGATATACTTTAATAGTTATATTTTAATGCTCTAAAATTAAAACAAAATTTAAAAATCTTAAGAAAAAGTATATAACATTAAAAATGTGGTATATCCTAAAAAGGTTATTTACTTGAAAACAAGTTAAAATTAAAAGTTTTGATTTATATTACTCGAAAACGTAATAAGCTCCTCTACTCGAAAACAAGTTAAGTAGTGAGCTATAATTAGCTCAATAGGAAAATCTCAGTGGAATATTCTTAAACACAATGATGCAAGCATACTATATAAATAAATCAATTTAATATATATGCCGAAAATAATAGAAAATATCAATGCATGCAAACTGAGAATAATTATAAATTATATGTATCAATTGAGTATACTTGTATTTTCTCACTTCTTAAATAGCAGGAGGAATATATATTACAAGTAAAGGACCTAAAACATGAATACAACTAGTATACCTTGTAATTCATCACTTTCATGTAGGGGAAGCAGACATTCCAAAGTACTGACCCAAACCATGTTGTATAATCATAAACAAATGCCATGAAATAAAACATGATATATAGGGGCAATTACGAGATACATATAAAATATAAGTAATTCTAATATTTGTAACTTTTCATCTAAATATAGAGAGAATAACAATAAATGGATCTATAATTATAATCTCACTTATCCACGCCTTATATACTAAGAAAATTAATCATATAAATAATAATCAAATCCTAAAAAAATAAACCGTAAGACCTAAATAATTATAGGTAACTACCAAAAATACTTTCTCTTCGTAGCATGCACAATTAAATTTTTGATGTCATGTATTTATGGACCATAAATAACCTTGATCTCTTTTCAAAAACCTAAGTATATTTTTAGATAAAAGTTAAAAAAATCCTCAAAGTTTTGAATTATCAACGGATAGAACATACTCATTTCTCATAAATAGCACAGGGGCATAATTAGGGGGATTGTGGTGGATTATGGCCCTAGTTCAATAAATATTTTCTATTAGTATATAATTTTAACATTTTTTAGATAATATAAGACATTTAGCCCATTATATTGAAATAAAATTGTTATTATTATATATAAAAAATAATAAATTAATATAATATTTTAGATTTTGTATTTTTTTTATTTATCTATCATATAAAATATAACTTTACTTACTAATAAATAATTTTAACATAAAGTTTGATCGGTCCCGATCCCATATGAAATAAATTATGGTTTCTAACCAAAGATTTATCCTAAGTTTGCTTATAAATAACGTCATATATTGATGTCGATTTTTATCAATATTAGATATAACTGTTCTTCGTGGATTTATGAGATATAACAACTTGTTACGATCTCAAACTATTGTGGTGTTATTTTTTGACCCTATGATATTTAAGTTAATAATGATGAAAACAAATATGGTGTTTGAATACAATAGGTACATTTTACATGTAACTTATGTGTGAATGTATATGATTGTGAATATATATAATGAGTATAAATAACTTAGTACATATCATTTATTCATATAGATAAACTATTGTAGTATTGTGATTATATTTTTTGTAAATGTAACTTATGTGTGAATGTATACGATTGTGAATATATATAATGGGTATAAATAACTTAGTACATATCATTTATTAATGTGTATAAATTATTGTAATATTGTGATTATATTTTTGTAATTATTTATTTAAAATAATTAAGAAATAATTATAAATATTTTATATATTTATTAAAATTATACAATAATCATGTTTTTTAATGATTTAAAACTAAATGAACCGATATATACAATTTTGCATATACTGAAATCACTCTTTATTCTCCATATAAAAAGAGCTAAATTACACTTAACATACATATATTTGAACTGTAATCGTAATAAAAATCACGACATCAATCTCGAAAATAAAATTTCACACATGATACATATCACATCACTCTACATGCAAGAACAAGTAAAGATTTCTCTACCGATAAATATATCAGTCTGTATACCTACTCCTAGGTTTTGTATGGCTTCCTTTAATTTATATCTATAAATTCCATCCTAAAATATTAATATCACATTAATGTTTAGAAATAATCAATAACTTCTAACCAATTAGGACACCAAAAATATCACAAAAGATTACCTTATTGATAATGTAAGAAAAAAATTAATAATTAATTTTCACTCGATTTAAAAATGGGAATATAAACCCCAAATTTTAAGACAGATAAATTGGAGAAAGAAAAAAATCGAGAGGGGTGTGAGTGAAATGATAAGGGTGAAGGTATTTAATATTTCCTCATAGAGAGGTCATCAAACCATGGCGACGGGTCAACGAACTACGATGAGCAGTCGCTTAAAAATAATAACGAAACCGGCAAGGCTAGGAGTCAAAGAAAGGTCAACAATATACTAATAAGCTCGCCGAGTGGTCACCAAAACTTGATGAAGGTTAGTGATCAACGACGAAGACTTAATAAGCGGTGACAAAAATCTCGTCTTTTCGAGTGGAATTTGATCATACTTAGACCAAATACAAGCTTGACATTAAACTCAAGTTAAAACTATATATTTCAACTAAAAGGAGATCATAGATATCACATACTTTAATGCTATGTTTGATTGGATATAATAGAATAAAATTGGAAATGATTTATTCTATTTTTGTGTTTGGTTGAGTAAAAAAATAGGAATAAAATGAAATTGATTTCTAGATTCTTTCTCCCCCTAAAAGATTCATGATTCCATTCTATCTCATTTTTTTTAATTTTACCTCAACTCCAAATATAACCAAAATCCTAAAACCTTAAATCTTAAATCACAAATCTCAAAACCCAAAACCCAAAACTATAAACTCTAAACCCCAAAACCTAAAACCTTAAATCTCAAAACCCCAAACCCTAAATCCCAAATCCCTAAACCAAAAATCCCAAATCCCTAAACCCTAAAAACTATTTAGAAAAATAATAATTTTAACCCTAAACCTTAACCCATAAATATAATCCAAAACCCTAAATCCAAAACCCTAAATCCCAACATCTAAAACCATATTTAAAAAATAATAATTTTAATCATAAACCTTAACCCACAAATATAACCCTAAACTCTAAATCCCAAAACCTTAAACCATATTTATAAAATAATAATTTTAATCATAAACCTTAACCCACAAATATAACCCTAAACCCTATTTAGAAAAATAATAATTTTAACCCTAAACCTTAAATCCTAAATCCCAAATCCTAAAACCTTAAACCCTATTTAGAAAAATAATAATTTTAACCCTAAACCTTAAATCCTAAATCCCAAATCCTAAAACCCTAAACTCTATTTAGAAAAATAATAATTTTAACCCTAAACCTTAATCCACAAATATAACCCTAAACCCTAAACCCTAAATCTTAAATCCCAAACCTCAAAACCCTAAATCATATTTAGAAAAATAATAATTTTAATAATATATTTTCTTTTTAAGTAATAATTATTTAGAAAAATAATGATTTTAATAATGTATTTTTTCTGACAAAAAAATAATAATTAAATGATATTATTTAAAATTTACTGAATATAAGAATATTACGATAATATACAGTGTTTTTCATTTCATTCTAATTATAAATCAAATATTTTAATACTGATTCATTATTTGATTGCAATGGTCAAACACTACTACATTATATGCTTTTGGTCTCGGGATTTTAGCCTCAGTTATTTTAAAAACCGAGACCATAAGATTTTGGCCACGATTTGATAAAAACTCGGGCTATAGTGTATACATATAGCCTCTATTTTATCAATAATCGTGGCTATAAGTTAAATTACAAAAATATTTAAATATATATAAATAAATTTATATAGTAAAAATTATTAAATGACTATGATTATAATTAAAATAACAGAGTTTTCAATATTAAAATATTGTATGTCATTCATTTAAAAGAGATACAAAAATTATTTTACAATTTTTTTTATTTTTCTCTATTATTAATCTTTTTTTATAATATACATATACATATATCAATTTTTTTAACTTTTTTTCCCTAATTTTCTAATTAATTTCGTTTGATGCCTCATCTCGCGCGCTTAAGTAATATATATATATAATATTAATAACCCCAACCCCACTTAAGTAATATATATATATATATATATATATATATATATATTATTAATTACCCAGCCAATTATCCCAACCCTAATCTCACAAAATTATTTTCCTAAATCAGGCGTCCATCAGATCTAGAGTTCGTATCATTCGGTTTCTCACCGAGCAGTGTTGCATCGTGCCGCTTCTCAAGAAATTGTCGACGACCTTCTCCAACAGCTCCTCCTTTTCAAAACCTCGCTCGACATTTACAGGAACTCTTTTCCCTAACCTCTCTTCTTCTTTTCTCTCTATTTTGTTTCTATTCATATTCCCATCTTCGCAACTTGACGATTGGCTGTTTCTACTGTCGTTGCTCGCGACTCAGCTCCGGGTAAGTGTAATATCATTTTATTTTACAATATCAACTCATATATGTGTTGATTCTTAGTGGATTAGTTTTGTGCATAATACATTTTAGTTATGGTTATTTTTTTCATGTATGAATCTATATTTTTTAGGATGTATATTGAGTCATTTCTTAGATTTAGATAGTATTATTTCCAACTTCCTGTTATCTGATATTTTCCACTGGATTTTTTTCATTGTATTATGCGTGGTATGATTGACGACATAGTCAAATATCTTAGAAATTAAAGTAGTCTCATCCTGAGTTTTATGAAATTGAAAAATGTCTAATAAGGTAATTGTTGAACTGTGTTATTCTTAGAAATACTTAATACTTGCATATTTACATTTTCTAAGTATGTAGTAAATCAATGTTTTTGCTATAAAAGCACTTTAAATGCATGGATTCAAAGATATTATGTCATTTTGTGATATAACATAGTTATGCTTTATAGTAAAACTTATATTAACTTTATATTGTATGTTTGGATAAGGATCACTATCCATCAACTATTAGTAGGATAATTGTGAGAAATTATATATTAATTCATGAAAGAGTAACCTGATGCTATTTAATAATTTTTTTAGGTTGCTATTTTAGAAAAAAACAATATATAGTTGTGTTTTTAAAAAAAATTATAATTATGTTTCGCCTCATTAAGTTATATTATCATATTATCAATGATTTAAAAATAATATATAATTTCTTCAAATTTGTACTTATCATAAATTACAATGTCTTTATAGATAAGATTGTGCCACATTATTTTGAAACAAACATTAAATTTGGGATATATAAATCTAAAATATTATAAAGGATGTGAGCATGATACTTATTAATCTATATTATTTACCAATTATTATATTAATTAGGATTTTTATTTTATGTTTTAACTAAAATATTAAATATTTGATATTATGAATGAAAAGAGAGCATATTGTTTCTTTATTTTATTCTCCAAACCCTTGTTTATTTTTTTCTTGATTCTTTTTTACTGCTTTGCATTACTTTCGTTTCTATTATTTGGAACACATATGTGCACACCTTTTGCCAATTCTACTGGAGCAAATTTGACATATAATTCATAACATGTATATTTTAGTACTTCATTCGTATTTTGTATTTAAAAATACGATTAAAATACCCCTAGATGGCTAGATGTACGTAAAGGAACATGGACACGATCTAGCCTAAAAATATTATAATAATATTTCATTAATAACTATATAAAAAAATATTAGAATTAAGGTAGGGTAGTATATTGAGATGCATAAAAATTTCATTTGACTGCCTTAATATTTTCAATCCAAGTTATACTTGTATTGTTTTCCTTCTAATTTATTTTTCTAACCAATACATGTGTTGTGTCATTTAGAATGGATAAGTCTTGGATGCATAAGCCAAAGTTTCATAAGATTATTTAGAAAGAGTAGAAGAATTTTTGAATTTTGCTTGGTTGAATGCTACAAACGACAAGCCTATTCGATGTCCTTGCAAATATTGCATAAACGTAGAATTTTAAAATATTGATGATATACGAGATCATCTTATTTGTAAAGGGATTGTTCGAACTTATATAAATTGGTATATGCATGGAGAACCCCTAATTCAAGAGAATGGTGAAACAAACACATCACTAAACTGTCAGATCGAATTCATAGATATGGAGGATTCTACTATTGAGATGGTAAATGTAATAGAAATTTGTTGAGACTGTTATTAAAAAACTGAGGTCATTGGTCATTACCTATGGTCTCTCTCACTTAGGTCTCGGTTTTTATAACCGTGACCATAGATCTATGGTCACAATTAATAACTGAGGCCATAATTGCATATTATAGTAGTGAAACTAAATAAAATTGTTTTCTTTTCATTCCATTCTCATTCTGATTCCATTCTGTGAACCAAACACTACCTAAGAGTTTAAAAAATTAGTGTATAGAAATAAGTATAATTGATCATATCTAGTATTGTCCCTCCAATCTTGAATATGATTGTTTTGAAAGAAAAAAATTTAAAGATGATAATTACATAGTTATTATACTTTTATATTAAAAATATCACTAAGTAAGGTTTCCTATTTAGTTTTTTTTATAATTTTTTTATTGTTATTAAGTAATAACTCAATAACAAATGACTTTTTTTTGTTTTTATATATATTTTTCAATTTTTCGAATGTAATTAAAGTGAAAACATCTATTTTACTGCACTTAAAAATAATAAAAAATAAAATGAAATTTTTTTATTTATTACATTCACTTTTTATAACAATAAGATTAAATGATAATAAATTATAAATATAAAATTTAAATATCATTTTTATGTAAAATTCTGGATTCATATTAATAAACCACGTCAAGTAAGTATATATGTTTTACATTAAAAAAATACATTAATTTGTTATTCATCTTGGATAAATTAGTGTTTCAAATTTTTTTATTATTCCAAGTCATATATAAAGCATCTAAAAAGGATTATAGGGTCACCATGTGTAATTTTGAAGTAGCAAATGTGCTTGCAATTTCTTAGTAACTTATCATTTTGATGATAAATTATAAGACAAGTAAATCTTAGAGGAAAGGTAATGATGTTAAATTTTTTGAAAAATTATGAAAAATATCACCCTTAAAATTTATAATAACAAAATAATACTTTAATAATATTAAATGGGATATAATTAGATTGTATTTAAAATTGAACGAGTTTAAATGATAGTTGTTTAATTTAAACGGTTTTCAATTAGATTGTATTTAAAATGATATAATGTGATAGATTTTTTTTAAATAGTAAAAATATACGAGATAACATAAAAATTAATATTTTCATGATTACAAATTTTAAGGGTGTTATTTTTAATTATTTCAAGGTTTTGTAAGAGTTATTATTATTTTGCAAATTAGAACTTCAATAAGAGTTATTGTCTTATTGAGAGTTTTTAAAATAATGATTGTTTATTAAAAAATATATAACAATAAAAATAATATCAAATAATATTGATTAGTATTCAATCGAACATTATTCAACTTTAAACGAATATAAATGATTGTAGTTTAATTTAAATAGTATCAAATTGGATAATATTTAAAATAAAATAATGTATTATACTTTTTTTAATGATAAAAATATATAAAGTTAACATAAAGAATAACTTTTGTATGGATAAGTGTTAAATATACTATTTTTATATGTTAAAAAAAAGTTCATTGAAACTTGATAATTTATTTTTAAAAAGGAAAAAAAATACATTCTTTAAGATTTTAGCTAATGGTATTTGCCGTTGATACAATTGATGATGTTAACTTACTCTAAGCCGAATGAGAATTTGAGGAAGAGCACGAGGAATTTGAGCTTTTGTCTCTCATATGAGATGAAGCTGAACTAATGGATGAGGATTCTTTATGTTCTCAGACGCAATTGTTTGGCGTTTCACTTCTCCTTACGAGACATTACGCTACAAATTAACAGAAAACAAGGTAGAATGTTAAGAATAAGATACATACAGGAAGACATATGCGAAAGTTGAAAGAAGTGTAAAGTAGATAAGAACTGACATGAAATTAATAAACCAAAGATATTTGGTCATAGACATCAAAGAGAAAGGAAAACAAAAGTCGTAAGCTAGTAAAATTATTGGGGACGTAGGAAACAAGCAAAAGTAATCCTAAACCGAAAAAATCTATAAATACTACTACAAATTCAAGCTTTTAAGTCATTTAGCGGAACAACTTAAAATATAAAATCGATTAAATAGTTGAATCGACTTTAAATTATATATTTTTAACATATTTTGTGCATTTTTTGCTATCTCTAATACTTGTTTTCGATCACATAATAACAGAAAAAATTAAAATATGTTTAAATTTTTTTTAAATAGTATAAATTATTAAAAAATTAAATATTAATTAATTAATAATTAAATTTATTACAAAAAAATATTTATATACAATATATATATATATATATAACTTAAATTACAAATAAAATGATAATGTCTCTTTTGTCATAGATTTTGTGATATTCTCACTTTATTTTAGGAAAAGAAGTTTGATTTGTTGCTTAGAATCACCAACAATGTCTCATTCATAACGATCAGAGAACCCTCTAATGAGATGAAATTGAGTTTAGGCAATAAAATAGATCCAAACAACAATTCATTCCCCTAAACATCCATCAAACAAGCCCAAACTTCTTAGACACGAGAATAGAGAAATTAAAGCATTAAAAAATTATCATGGTGTTGTCATTCGCTATTCAATGTCATCAAATTCTTCTTGTGATGTAATAACTTGAAGTATGTGTTTTGTCCATTCTTCTAATAAATCCTCAAAAATTTGCATATCATAGTCAAATTTGTTCCAACCATAGAACTATATTTATTTAAATTCAAAATAAGAATATAATATTATGAATTCACAAAAAATAACTTATATATGTTAAAAAAGTATATTAGTAAAAGATATTACCACATTTTTAATTGGAATATTGATATTTGAGGTGATTTTGCTCATAAATTTCACGACAAAGTAACCATACATAACTCTATCATTTTGTTGTGAAACCTACAAAAAACAAGTGTACATAGTTTTTCATATTCGAACATTTTTATTATTCAATAGTAAAATTCATTAAATTATCAACATTCGCTTATACATACTATAACTTTGTCCCATATAAGCTTACATGATTTTTTTAAGGGTAATGCCCTACTCTTGTTCCACAACTTCCATGTCATATCAAAGTTTAAAATACTTAGTTTTTATTAAATATTATAAAGAATAATAGAAGAAAAATAACTAATTATAATTCTCACATTTTAACATTTATAACTCAAAAGAAAACCACTACGTATAAGGTAATACTTAACCTCGTCAACGTCATAAATTTTTTCAATTTTACATTTAACACATGGACATCGAATGATATTAGTTTTATTATTACTATTTCTACGAGCAAATTTCAAGAAATTTTTAACTCCAAAAATGTAGTCCTACTCAATGCTATTTTAAAAAAAAATTAAGTTGATCTTTCAACGTTTTGAATAAAAATTTATTATAAATCGTTTTTTTTCTTTCAAAAACTGAATTTAAATTCTGATTTAATAATTTCTTTTTATAATAATGAAAACTCTCTAGTGAAGTAGGAGGAGAGTAAATATTGGGAGCTATATATTGGATAATAAAACCCTTTTCCATTTTCAAAATTTAATCGTCGGTAACTATTCCTCCAAAAATGTAAGTTCAAATCAACACGGTTGGGAAGGTGAAGAGTGGTGCACATTATTTTGATACAATATTAATTACCTTCAAATTCATTATCATTACTTTTGAATTATTTCTATAATTTAACATATTTTTTAGATCAAATTAGATTATCTTGTACAGATTTGAAAATTATTACATGAAGCAACTAGACAACCTATTAACCCTGTACAATACAAGTATTATTCATATCATACATATTACATCTCTTTATCTTAATTATATAAAAAAATAAATATAAATATATTAATTAGGATATACCTATGTTACCAATTCCGGTTTTTTCCATACAATAATGTTACAATCTCACCTTAAGAATTAAGATGAATGTGTATAGTTATTAAGGGGAAAAAAAAAGTTAAGATGATTGTAAATTATTCAAAAAACAAAATGTATGTAAAATAAGTGCTAGTATTTTTTTAAAGTCTCTATAAGTCTTATAATTCTTCCAAAAGATACACTTTAGTCTTCTAACTTATAAGGTATACACCCAAGGTCCTATAATTTTTTAAAATATGTAATTTAATCTTTTTATCTTTTAAGATATGCATTTAAAATCTAGAATTTTTTAAAAGTTTTAATTAAATTCAAATGATATTTTTTCAATGATAAATATGAAATATGAAAAAAAAACCAAAAAAAAAAAGTATCAAAAATTTAAAATTAATAAAAAGAATAAAGAATAAATAGATAAGAAATAAGAAATATTTAATTTATATTTGGAATGAAAAAATTGAAAAAATTTATATCAATATTTTTTTGATATTTTGAATTTTTCTTTTTTGTGCTTTTTCAAAATTTTAATTTTAACTTCTGCATTTAAAAATATAAGTAACTTTTTTGCCATTTCAAATTTAGTTTAGTTTTTTCAATTACATTTTTGTATTTTCAATGTCAAATTTTTAATTTCTATTTTTCAAAAAATTATTAAATTTTGTATTTTATTTTTCAAATTTTTATATTTATCCTTAATAAAATATTATTTTGAATTGATTGAAACTTTTAAAAAGTTTAATGACCGTGTATACATTAAAAAATAGAAGAATAAATTATACATTTTGAATAATTACATAATCATTCTTCAAAACTCTAGGTATGCCTTAAAAGATTAAAAACTAAAACGTATGTTTTATTGTAAAAATATTAATATTTTTTTGGTTGCCAGTAAGCGTTAGTATTTTATTTTTATATTACATAATTAGAATATTGATATAATTCTAGGGAAGTTTTATATGTTTTCACTAATTATTAATTCTCATTACATTATTACTTATATAATGAATTATTTCCTGAGATAACTTTCTTTAAAAGGAGATTTTAATTTTAACCACATTATTTTTAAACACAATCAATTTCTTTGTTTGTTTATGTAACTACATTAATACTACTACAAAAATAATTATTTAAGTTGAGATTTAAAATTAGTTTTTTGTTAAAACACGTAGATTGTAGTGTCGGTTGACACGTAAAACTGACGCTTCACTTAAGACGTAATGTTGGTTCTACGTGTCAACCGACGCTACACACGTGAATATTTACTTTTCTCTTCTTTCTTCCCCAAACTACTCCAAACACATTTTATCTCTCAAAAACCCAAAACCTTCATTCTTTCTCATTTTTCAACCACTTACGACCATTAATTTCAATTTTGTTTAGTGAGTTTTCTTACTCTCCAATTTATCTTCTAGTTCTTCTATTTTTTTTAGTAAAATATTCAAAAAATTTATACCTATTTTCTCACTTACAAAATACCAGTTTTTATTCATTTGTTTCATTTTGTCACTTCATTTACTCTTATAAGTATTTATATTAATCTTACGTACTTAGCACTTATTATTCATATTTATTTATTTCTGTTGTATATTATGTGTTATTATTTATGTGTATAAATTTTTGTATTATATATGTAGGTTTTTTATTACATGTATGTTATTATTTTTATTTTGTAATGAAATAAATTTATATATTTATGACTGTGATTTAAGGTTGGTTTTTAATTTATTTATTTTTGTTAATATGAAATGGGATATACATGATTCAACAATATAATGCATTCATTAAAAATGTATGTTTGAAGTAGTGTAGTTATTTAAAAAAATATTAATCATCACAACATTGTTATGTAAATTTTGTTTTATATATCTTGAATTTAAAATCAACTCAAATGATGTAGCATATTATTAGTAGTAATTATAATCAATCTCATATAATTATATTAATGTGTATATATTTGTTATGTTTGGTTTTTATATATTTATTTTTATATGTTGTTTTGATAGATATTCTAATAATTAGAGAATTCATATATAATAATATCTTAAATATATTAGTTGGATATATATTTAATATGCTTAATGTTATTAATAGAAAATTGACAAATCTTGGATGTCAAAATGTAGAATTAAATAGGACTACATTTCTCGAGTAGAAAGTTTCTTGGAATTTACTTGTAGAAATAGTAATAATGAAATTAGTATGATTCGATGCTCATGTATTAAATGTAAAAATGAGTGATTTCATGATGTTAAGAAGGTTAAGTATCACCTTATCCGTAGTGGTATTCTTTTGAGTTATAAGTGTTGGTATTATCATGGAGAAAATATTGATAATACTCATAGGAAAGAGATAAATAAGAATGTGAGTGAATTATATACATCTTATCATAATGTACATGCAGAAAATATGTTTCATGGTGTAAAAGATGAATTATACGAGGATGATCCCAAAACCTTTAAAAAACTTCTAGAAGATCCCAAAACCTTTAAAAAACTTCTAGAAGATCCCAAAACCTTTAAAAAACTTCTAGAAGATGCCAAAAAATTGTTGTATTCTGAATGCAAGAAATACACTAAAATGTCGTGATTGGTTCATTTGTACAATGTGAAGGTAAAAAAATGGTTTTTCTCACAAGAGATTCATAGAATTACTAAATGCACTAATAGATATGTTTCCTAAGGGTATTGAATTATCATATTCAATGTATGAAGTGAAGAAATCTCTTAGTCGATTTGGCATGAAATATCATATATAAGATTCATACTTGTCCAAATGCTTGCATTCTTTATAGAAAAGAATATGAGACATTAGATGATTTTCCGATATGTAAAGAATCAATATGGAAGCATGATACAAATGAGACAACACCTAAGCAAGAAGTTCCTGCAAAGGTTCTTTGGTACTTTCATCTGATTCATCACTTTCAAAGGTTGTTCAAAATTAAAGAGACATTAAAGATGCTGACTTGACATTCAAATAATCGATCTAATGATGGGGTGCTACATCATCCTTGTGATTCTCCAAATTGGGAAGTAATAGATAATTTATCCTTTCAATTTGCATATGATCCTCACAATCTTCATCTTTCCATTGCTGCCGATGGAATTAATCCACACAGTTCCCTTAGTAGTAGATATAGTTGTTGACTAGTAATTATGGTAACATACAACCTTCCTCCCAGGTTATGTATGAAAAGAAAATTCATGATGTTAACATTATTGATCTTAGGACCGAAGCAATCCGGTATTGATATTGATGTATATTTGCAGCCTCTGATAGATGATTTAAAGACGTTGTTGAATGGTGGTATAAATGTTTGTGATACACATAAAGAAGAATTCTTTAACTTAAGAGGGTTCTTTTATGGACAATTAATGATTTTCTTACCTATGAGAACTTATCAGGCCATGCAAATTGAAGGTTATATGGGATGCACTATATGTAGTGATAACACTTCTGCAACTTATCTTGTTCACAGATGAAAGATGTCTTATAGAAGACATAAAATATTTTTTCCATCTAGACACAAGTTTAAATACCAAAAGAAATCGTTCGATGGTGAAAAAGATCATGATCCTACACCCTGACCTTTGCGAGGTGTTGAGATATTAAGGTAATTGAATGATATGACATTTAAACAATATGGAAAGATAAAAAAAGAATACTCACTAATGGAGGGAAACGAAAGAGGTCAACTAATAAAATGGGTCAAAATGAAAATGTTCCTGAATTAGTAGATCATGATTGTTGGAATAAAAAATCAATATTTTGGAAATTACCTTATTGGAAAGACCTACACATTCGTCACATCTTAGATGCCATACACATTGGGAAAAATGTATGTGAGAGCTTGATTAGTACATTACTTAATATACCTTGAAAAATGAAGGATGAAACTAAAGCAAGATTGGATGTAAAGAAATTAGGCATACAATCAGAATTTGCACCAAGGGTGAAAAATGATAAGAATCAAACATATTTGCCACCGGTATCATATACAATGTTAACAAAAGAGAAGGATGTGTTTTGTAAATGTTTGACAGGTGTGAAAGTTTCTAATGGTTACTCATCCAACTTAAGAAATTTTGTGTCTATCATCGATAAGAAACTTTATGGATTGAAATCACATGATTGTCATATCTTAATGCAACAGTTATTACAATACTAATATGATTTCAAAGGGATAAAATTATTATTATATCACTCCGGTGTCGATGTGATAATCTCTTTTACTAATCTTTTAATATATATAAGTTATTTTTTGTGAATTCATGATATTATATTCTTATTTTGAATTTAATTACATATAGTTCTTTGGTTGGAACAAGTAAAACTATGATATGCAATTTTTGATGATTTACGAGAAAAATGGACAGAACATTTTGTTCAAATTATAACATCGGGAGAAGAATATGATGATCTTGAATAACATAGAACAACATCATGGTAATTTTTATAATATTTTTAATTTCTCCATTCCTATGTCTCTGAAGTTTGAACTGTTTTTGTTTGATGAATGTTTACATGCTCATGTATTTAGGGGAATAAATTGTTACATAGACCAACTATTTTTGCCTAGTTTCTTAGTCACTATATTGGTGATTCTAAGCCCTTCTCCTTGAAATAAAATAAGAATATCAAAAAATCCATAACAAAAGAGACGACATCATTTTATTTGTAATTTAAGTTAAATATATATGTTTGTATATAAATTTTTTTTGTAATAAATTTAATACTCAAATAATTAATTAATATTTAATTTTTCAATTATTTGTATTATTTAAACTATTTGTTATATAGATTTTGATTTTTTTCTGCTATTATGTAATGATTTCGAATACATGTTTTAATTTGAATATAATAAAAAATAAGTAAATTTTGTAAAAAAAAAATTAAAATTGGTTCAACGTGTGAACCGACTTTACATTTAAAATCGGTTCATACATTGAACTGATTTTACATTTTAAATCATCGCATTTAAAATCGGTTATTAATCGAATTTAAAAATCATTTTTAGCTTAGCATAAAAAGTATGAATATCACATAGCTCTAAAAACATAGAGTAATTGAAGTACGAGGGGATCATGTTGAGTCTCTAAACAAACGTTGTGAATTTTGGGTTAATTTTTAACATGTATTCAAGTACTTATTTTGTAAATGCATTCAAATATACAACATAACGAGCTCCAAAAATGAAGGTATTGGAATACCGACTAATTTTGTGGAGTCTCTAAACAAAAAAACATCTTCGAGACGTTTAAATAAGTTTTCTTTTTTATACATTTGTTTAAAAGTATAAATTTTATTAGCGTTTCGATTACCATAACGATAATTATCAAATTAGGTGTAAATATTACTCTTAAATGTGTAATTAATTTTTTTAACACATGATTTAATTTTAGTATAAAATTTACAATGAGTCAAAAATATAAATGATTGACGAAGGAATTAAAAAAATGCCGTAAAAGTAAGTAAATGCTACATAAATTATTATGGACTCACCAACGTAGATATGTGGCTCGCATGTGAACAACGAATCACGTGAGTGTGTGTGTATATATATATATATATATATTAAGAATTGCTCATAATTATTTGTCAGGTGTGGAACTGAATCAATTCATTAAGGCAACAACAATCCAATCAAAATCGTTTTTATTGGTTAAAGTAGTTTTTATTAATTGTTGTCAAATACTTTAAGATCTTATTTTTAATAATTAACTCATTATTGCGTTATTTTTATATTTTTAATATATAAATTTAATGTGTGTTGGATTAATAAATATTTAGCTTTTTAGGAACTCAATTATACATGCAAAAAATTAATTACTTAAACAATAAAGTACATTGTATGTTTATTTGATTAAACTAAATATTTTATTATAATCAATGAATAAAATACATATTATAATGTTTAAGTCCGATTCTATTATTATAAGTTGACGTGGATACCCAATTTGGTATCATATATTCAAATATATGAAAGTTAAGAGTTAGAGACTTATGTTCTACTTTCAATAATCATGCGTACATCACTTTTGTAATGATATACATACTATTTATATATATATAAATAAAGGAATCATTATATATAATATAATTATTTATTATTCTTTTTATCACTTGTATTTCTCTTAATTCGATTATCCAAATAAAAAATGGGGCACATTATAAGGTGAAGTTTTTTAGTTCAATAACCTATTGCTAACTTCATAGCCATCCCATAATTTTAGCTCACCTAATCATTTAGCTCATATTTTTTTAAGATTGATGTATCATTTAGTTCCGTTTGTCAACGAGAAATCTTCAAATGATAAGATTAGATTGAAAATATTATTCCAAAAATATTTGAAAGAAAAGAGATGGAAAACTCCAATATGTGAGTTCGTATTTTTCAACTCGATTTATCATTTAACTCTAATATTTTAGCTGAGTTTGTCAACCAAGAATCATAAAATGGTAAGAATGAGTTGAAAATATTATATAAAAAATATTTGAAAAAAAGGGATGGAAAATTTCTATATAAATATGGATTTTTTTAGCATGGTTTGTCAACACATGTCAAAATTTTAGCTTGAATTTTTCAACTTCGTTTAGCCTAGGTAGAGCACTATTTTTTTCAAAAGAAGATAGCAAACTTTTATATATGAGTGGTTTTCTTAAAGTTTGGAAACTTAAGTTATAGGTATTTGAACCTCTTTTGGGTATTATTATCTCAATATTGATATAGTTATTATGGAACAAGGGTATTGTATCTTGACATTGCTTGGAAGATCGTTGGGTCTATCCTCCAATTTAGTCTGTATGTTGATGAAGTTATTCATTAGACAAAAGTGATTCATAAATTATATATTGTATAAGAAAATATCAAGTTAATCACTTTGGTTTGAAATCCAGGTAGAGTACTCGAGATCCTCAAAAGAAAACATCAGGTTGATCAACTTAGTTTGAAAATCGAATACAACGTTTGAGATCCTTAATGCCTTTACTTAAAGAAAGGGTTAACTTTGTCTCAACTTTCTCGGACAAGATGTGTGGATAATGAGGTAGCACTTTGTTGGCCTAATCTAAGAAGGAGACAATGAGGCCCTATGATGGTCCACTTTATAGGGTTGGTCTCTTGATGCAATTGTCCTAATAGAGCATCCAAAAAAAGGCTTGCTTGTGAGAGAGGTAGTTTTATCTCAACTTTCCCAAGCAATGTATGAGTTAAGGTTGATTATAATGTTCAATGGCCAACTTAGAGCGCCCATGAAAATATCAAATAAGGATTAATCACACAACTTAAAAAAATGATATAAAGCACACAATGAAATTAAAAGGATAAGGTTGATTGCATAGCATAAAAATCAATGCAGAGCACCCAAAAAAATGAAAAAAAGGATTTCAATCGGTTTAAACCCCAATGTAAAGCATCCATGAAAAAATAAAATTAAGGTTGATCACACAACTTAAAAACCATTGTAGAGCACCTAAAGAAAATGATTTTGGGTTGAAATTAGTGTTCAAACGCCACTTCAAAATTTATACATAATGTCCAAAGAAATTAAAAGGATTTTGGATTGATCATATTGTTCAAACACCAAATTAGAGCGCCCATAAAAATAGAAGATAATTTATGATCACACGGCTTAAAAATTGATGTAGATTACCTAAAGAAATTAAAAGGATTTCAAGTTGATCATAATTTTCACACACTAGAGTACAACACTCATGAAAAATATCAAATTAGGGTTAATCACATGACTTAATTAATGTAGGGAACCTAAAAAGATAAAAGGATTTTGGGTTGATCACGCAGCTTAAAAATCGATGTAAAAGTCCTAAAACAATTAAAAGGATTTTGGGATGCTCGTAGAGTTTAAACTCCCATGTAAAGTGCCTATGAAAAAATGAATCGGGGATGATCAGAAAACTTAGAAATCGATGTAAACCATGAATAAAATTAAAAGAATTTCAGATTGATCATATGGTTTAAACTCTAATGTAGAACGCCAATGAAAATATAAAATTAAGATTGATCATATGATTTAAAAATTAATGTAGAGATCCCAAAGAAATTAAAAGGATTTTAGGTTGATCATTTGACTTAAAAATCAACGTAGAAGACTCAAATAAATCAATAAGATTTTGAGCTAATCAAAGTGTTAAAATGCTAGCATTGAGCACCTATAAAAAAAATACCAAATTATTGTTAATCAAATGTCTTAAAATCTTATGTATAGCGACCAAAAAAATAATTTTGGATTGATCATACTGCTTAAAAACTAATGTAGAGCACCTTAAAAGATTTCAAGCTAATTATAAAGCTTAAACTCCACTGTAAAGCACTCATGAACAAATCAAATTTGGCTTGACCACACTACTTAAAACCCAATGTAGAACACCCAAAAAATTAAAAGGATTTTAGGGCTCATAATGTTTAAACCCTAATATTGAGCTCCCATGAAAAAATAAAATTAAGAATTATCACATTTAAAAAAAATCAACATATAGTGCTAAATAAATTTAAAGGATTTTAAGCTGATAATAGTTTTCAAACACCAATGTAGAAAGCTTATGAAAAAATGAAATTAGGATTGATTACAAGGTTTAAAAACTTGGTAGAATACTCAAAGAATTTAAAGGTTTCGTGCTAATAGTAGGATTTAAAGCCCAATGTCGAGTGCTAATGAAAATATCGAATTAAGGTCAATCATATGCCTTAAAATTGATGTAGAACACCTAAAAAAATTTGGTTGATCATATGCTTTACATCCCAATGTAGAGAGCCCATGAAAATATTGAATTATAGTTGGACAAACGACTTAAAAATTGATGCAGAACATCTAAAAAAATTAAAATGATTTGGGTTGATCACAAGGTTTAAACCCCAATAAAGAGAACTTATAAAAAAATATCAAGTTAGGGTTTATCACATAGCTTAAAACCGATGTAGAACGTTAAATGAAATTTAAAGAAATTTGGGTTGATAACAAGGTTTAAACCAGTAGATCACCCTAGTTCTTGTTCAAAGTTTCAAAAATTTGAAAAGTTGTTTAGGTTGATCACATAATGAAAGAAACCTATATAAAATAATTCTATAAAAATTTGGAGTTGGTTGATTACCTTGGTTTGAAAACCCAGATAGAGCACATGTAAAAGTTTTAGCTTGGGTTGATCATAGTTTTTAAGAGTGAGGTTGCCTAAAGTTGGCACCTACTAAGCAAAAAGTTTGGAATGACTCTATATATAAGCTATAAAATACATCAAAGATTGAAAAACCTAGGTTAAAAGAGATAAGGTCAAATTAAAATAACAAGAAGTAAGTTGTACATCACAGAAAAAAGTTAGTCTTCCTTAAAGATACTCACGATAAGCCACCAAAGTTAGAAAATTATTCTAGATTATTAAGCTAGCATGATTCATGTTGTTAGAATGGTTGAGTCATCGCTCTCACCTTTCTACTTGATAAGAGAGTATATAGATACCATGTTTTTATAAAGATATAAGTTTCCTTAGTCTCTTATATCCATACTGATCTACAACACTCTTATTATGAAAATTTTAGAATTTTTTCTTTTCATGTTATGTATATTGGAATTGGTATTTTATATAGGTTAAAAGCATATCTTGTGGATGTTGACTTAGAGCTCAAAAGAAAGGTAATTTTATTATTTTACTTTAATAAAAGAATTAAATGAAAAGAGTAAGAGGACTTACTATTTGGACATTTGTCCGATTCTTATTATCATAGTTCGATGTGCGTACTTAATTCAATGAAAATTAACCATGTAAATGCAAATACAAAAATCAAAGATGTGTTGTGTTCTTGAGTTTAAATGTTATCCAAAAGCATCATCTACTTAAGATTGAGCAACATATCTGTTGATGAAGTCACACTTGACGTTGAAGAAAGAGTTAGAAGAACTAACAAAAAAATCCACAAAAATGACAGTTTTACATCAAATTTATATCTTTTTGGAACTACGTATGTCTTTTAGATTTTTTTGATTTGTATGTTTGTGTTTTCAAAGATCCATATTATCACTTATTGCTATTTTCTATTTTGGTGAAATGAGCTATTTTATGAACAATGAAAAAAAAATCTAATTTTGGACATACACCATTATCTACACAGTTATAATTTAATTTAGGAACAAAATTAAAATGTTAAAATATTAAAATAAATTGTTAGTTTTTTAATATTTACTTATGAATATTTAAGAGACTTGAATTTTGAATTGTCAATGGCAAGTATTTATGTAAATATTCATTTGAAAAGAAAAAAAAAAACCATTTTTATCACAGCTTGATACATTTATTATTCATATGGAAAAATATAATTATCCTATATTAACAAGTGGTTCAAAATAATTATAAAATCTAGTATTTCTAATTTAACATGGAATACAAACAATAACACAAGTCAAATATAGTACTCAATAGTTATTAATTATCAACTAAGATGTAAAATATGACATAAAGACAAAAACATTTAAAATTATAAAAATATAATTATAAGTATAAAATACATGATTCCTATATTTTTATATATTCCACACTTCAGTTTCTTTGTTATTTTTCTTATGATTTAGTGCAACTATTTATTAATTTTTATACTTTAACTTCCTATTTTTCTTATGATTTATTTTAATTTTTTATTAATTTTTATACTTGATCTCATTATTTTTTAATTCTTTTTAGATTGAATATAAAAATTGTTCTTATATTTTTCTATATTCTATAGTTTGATCCTCTTATTATTTATTATTTTGATTTGGTCCTTTGGTTTTCAATTTTTAGACTTTAATACCCTTATTTTTTTATTTTTTTATAATCTATTGTCTTTACTTTTTAAATTTTCATACATATAATCGAAATTTTGAGGTCAAATTGAAGTTTAAATTAAAAAATAAGGGATTAAATTATAAAAAATAAAAATAAATAAATTGATTAAATTGCAAGAAAAAAGAAGTAAATAAATTAAAGTGTAAAAATTAAAAAATAAATGAAATAAATTATAAATAATAATATGGAAAGCAAAGTATAAAATATTTCATTCTATAATTTACCCTAGTTATAATAGTAACTAAAATTATGTAGGGTGCTGCAAACAACTTGGGGTGAATATATGACTTTAATCATAATTTTATTGCTTAAATCTAAATGTCAGGGGAATGACATGTGACATACAAAACGTGTAAAGTGATTTCAGGAAAACAAAATGTTATATGAATAGTTTTATTTTTATTATTTATATATATAATAAATAATTTTTATTGCAATAGTATGAAGCAAATATCATATCAAAATTCTATAATACATATAATTTCTAGTATAAAAAAGTTTAGTGAGGTGGGGACTGTGACCATTGCAGCCTCCCATATTATGAAAAGACTTTATATATTACCTATTATATATTTTATTAATAATAATTATTGATTTTATTTTTACATCTAAAACTTTTTCTATTTTCAAAAAATTAAAGTTAAATAAATATATTTCACGTAAATAACTTTGCAAATACAAGAATCTTTTATAATAACTAAATTTTGCCTTCTAATGAACAAAAATTTATAATATATATAGCACTAATATTTTTTAGTAAATTTACTGCAAACGTAAATGGGCTTATTATATATATAATTACAATTGATATTATATATATATGCTCAGGTGAAGAAGATGAAAAAATATTGTTTTGTTCTCATCGATCATTTATATTGATTCTATACAAACTTCTTATTCAATAAATTAATAGTTATTTATTTTTCATTTTTAATAAATATGAAAAGAGTCATTATATGATTTTTTCATTCCGTATATATTTAGATTTATTATGATAATTTTTCACTTAAATCAGATTTATAGTTATGGTTACGTTGTAATATTTTGTCAAGTTTTTTTTTTCAAATCTAAATTTAGATTTGTATTATTATTTGAAGTTTAATTATGGATTAAAAGTAAAAAAAATCAAGTGATTAAAGATTAAATCTTATTAAGAATTTATCATATGTTTAATGAGATGAGCTAAGTTCAAATGTAATTGAAAAAACTAACCCTGTATTTGACTGATTAGAATACAATCAAAATTAATTCATTCTAATTTTATGTTTGATTAAGTTAAAAAGTGAAAATGGAATTAAATTGATTATTAAAAAAGAAGAAATTATAATTCTTTCTTCCCCTTAAGGAATCATGATTTCATTCTCATCTCAATTTTTTTCAATTTTATCCCAACTCTAAATATAACCCTAAACCCTAAATCCCAAAACCTTAAACTCTATTTAAAAATAATAATTTTAACCCTAAATCATAACCCACAAATATAACCCTAAACCCTAAATCCCAAAACCCTATTTAGAAAAATAATAATTTTAAACCTAAACTTTAACCCACAAATATAACCCTAAACCCTATTTAGAAAAATAATAATTTTAACCCTAAACCTTAACTCACAAATATAACCCAAACCCCTAAACCTCGAATCCTTAATCCTAAAACCCTAAATTCTATTTAAAATAATAATAATTTTAACCCTAAACTTTAACCCACAAATATAATCATAAATCCAAATCCCAAATCTCAAATTCCAAACCTCAAACCCCTAAACGTTATTTAGAAAACTAATAATTTTAATAATATATTTTATTTTTAAATAATAATTATTTTAAAAAATAATTTTTCCAATAATATATTTTATCTGATTAAAAAATAATAATTAAATGATATTATTTAATCCTTACTTAACATAAAGATATTAAGATAATATATAATATTTTTTATTCTGTTTCAATCTAATTGTAAACCAAACACTATAATACTGATTCATTTTTTTTATTTCAATGGTCAAATAAAATAAAACTGTTTTATTTCTATTCCGATTCTAATTTCGTTTTCATTACATTCCGATTCTAATTTCGTTTTCATTACATGAATGAAAAGTCACCTAAAGAATAATGCTAAAAAATGTTCACTCCGTAGATTATAATTTTTTTATGATTATTATAATGATTTTAATGATTTAATATATTTTTAATTTTGGATTTTAGTGTACTTTTATTTTAAAAAACTCCTAATTAACTTAAATAAAGAAGTATATCTTTAATTCCACTCCCTGTTATATTATCACTTTGCTAACGTTAACTCTTCCTGGTGTCCTAAACTTATATAAACTAAATTCATAATTATCATGCAACTTGAAAAGTAACTATGAACAGGTTAACTGAAAATTAATTTTTTTTAACACTAAATGTTTTTATTTGAATTTTGATCAGAAGTTGTTCTAAAATAAAATCTCTTAAATATTTAAGTTAACATTGATCAATAATATATCTATATATTTATCACTTTTTATAAATATTAATTATGCATGTTACATACTTACATTTCAACAATAGAGTTATTAAATTTTAGAAATATTAATTCTTCTAAAAACTTAACAATTAAAAAAAATTAATAATATTTTTATAAACCTTACATTTAAATATATATATATAAATTGATCCCCTATTTTAGGAATGGATAAATAAATTATGGGTTCGGTTATTCGTACCAACGATTCAATTTTTATCCGATAAATTTTAAAATATATATTATTGATATAATTATATTGATAACTGTAATTAATTTATATATTTATTAAATTAATATATTTAAAAAATAATTTTTTTTTTATATTTTTTAATAATCATCTCGAACATTATTCGTATATAAAAATCATCTTTATATTATAACGATTTTAAATATAAATTTTATAATTTAATTCAAAAATAATTATATCAAAAATCGTATTCATATGTATTCACGTGCACATCGATCAAATACTGATGTACCATTGTATCAGCCGACATCATTAACAAATTTAACTTAAAAAAATTATGTAAAAAGTATTTTAATGGAGAAACATATAATATAATTTGTGTGCTTTTGTTTTCCAAGTATTGAAAATACCTGTCAATTTTTTCATTTGTTAAAACACATTTTTATATTAATGGAAGTTCTTTTCTATTGTTTTAAAAGCAAAAACAAACATTTTTTATAAAAAAAAACGTTCTTTAAAAAAGTTTTTAAACCTAGAAACATATAATTCGTGTGCTTGTTTTCCAAGTCTTGAAACCATCTATGTCAATTTTTTTCTTTTATTCAAACCAAGTTTTATTAATGGAAGTGCTTTTATATTGTTTTAAAAGCATAAATTAACAAATTTATTTTAACATAAATGAAAATTTAAAATTAATTAATAATTCATAAAATAAAAAATTGTATGAATGAGAGTGTTAAAGTGTGAGATAAATTACATATTTACCACTTTAATTGTGCTAATTAAATCAATCAGTAAGATAGCAGCTTCTTCTGAAAAAGAAATAAAGAGACATAAGGACATTCGTACGTCGCTATTGTATCATAATCATGTTAAAAAAAAAATTGACAAAGAAATATAGAGGCATTCTCTAAATGTTTTTGGTCAAGACAAGCTAACATCAAGCGTGAATAATACATATTGATTAAGGTAATAACTACTCTTACGATTTCCTAATAATATGTCCTACAATTAATAAATGGCCATAGACATCACTTCCATCCCTACTCCCTAGTCCAATTTCTGTGGTTCATTTTCATAAGTTAATTGAATATTGACGATGATCAATTTGAAACAAATGTTAAAAAAAGTTTTTTACATGTATTTAAATGATTTTTTATTTTATTTTTAACACCTGTTTAAATTTAATGATTGCTATTACTAGAGAGAAAAAAAGTAATTTCAAAACATATTTAAAAATTAGTTTAATAAGATAATATTAAAAAAATTAAAAATAAAAATTAGTAACAAAATTAAACAAGCTGTCAAATTTTTTGCATATTTGTTATTGTCTTTATATTTAATAATTGATACATAAACATTAAAAGACTTTTAGATATAAAATAGAGCATCAACACATAATACAATAAGTTCACTTTTACCTTTTACTTTTATAAAAATGAAAAAAAAAGTATACAAAGTGGTAACTAAATGACTAATATTAATGAGCCAGAACATAAAATTTGGGAAGGAATAGATCAAAATTGATTATTTTGTTATAAAGTGGTTGACGAGGTTAAAAGGGTAAATTATTATTGGATGTTATATCAATCTATATTTTTATATAGTATAATTTATTAATTTTAATAATTTATTCTATTTTGTTATATTTAAATTTTGATATGATAAAATAATATAAGTTGGGTATCTTGTTAGCATATCTAAATGATTAAAAATAATAAATTTGAGAAATATAAACATAATTGTTCATAAAAAAAAAGTCTAATAAAAAATATAGGATCTTATGTTCAAAGTAAATTAAAACAATAATTTAAATAGAATTTGATGAAATAAAATGAAATAGAATGATATTTAAATAAAAATAATAATGTTAAATTATGAATAAATTAAAAACACTAAATGAAATATAAAATGATATATAATTAATCTTTTAAGCAATAAGACACCTATTTTAGGCCCCAACATGATAGGTATCTTAATTTTTATAACATATATTTTATTTTAATTAAAAAATAATTTATTCAAATAAAATTTTATGAATATATTAATTTAAAAATATTATTATATATTTAAGTAAATGTTATTAGGATAAAAATATTATAAAATTAATGAATAATATTATTAGTTTTATATATTAAATGAAAAAATAACTTATATGATTGATATAATCTAGAGTAATTTATCTAGTCTTCTAGCAATAAGACTCATGTATCCCTTATTTTAAGTTATAAATTTGAATCAAATAAATTATAGTTTGATAAAAAAAAATATTAAATACATATAAAATAATAATTTATAATTATTAATTAACAATAAAAAAATTATTTATTCTTATTTTTATTATTTAAAAAAAACCTAAATTTTTTAAATGACTAAATTCTTTAATAAACTCTATTTACTTTTCCTATTAATTCATATTATGTACAAAAATAACAAGTAAATATTGTAAAAATATATCTTTTATTAAAGTTTTTTTACTTAAAAGTTGATATATTTATTTAATAAATTAAGATTCAATACAAATAATAACATATAATTATTGGGGTAAAACATAAATAAGAATGCAACTTTTAATTAGTTAAAATATGAATAACATTATTTATATTTCTATCAAAAGCATAAATCATATTATAGTTATTTATATGTTTGTTTTATTCACATTTCAAAGAAAACATTGAAGTTTTATAGAAAATTTTACTTTTTATTTTAATCTAAAGTTTCTTAAAAATAATAATATCAAAATTCCATTATCTTTAAAATAAATTTATAATTTCTTATAGTATATAATATAAGAAAATGTAACTTTTACATCTTTATTTATTTAATTTTTAATTTTTTAATTTATATTAGACAAAAAAAATCATCACTAATTAATTCTTATCAACCAATAAAATTTATATTTAAAAAAAAATTATTTAATTTTAGTTTATAAAAACCCTCAAATTGTCCCTGATAATACATCCCAATTTATATTCCTTCATAACATTCGTGATGGCACATCAAAAATAAAAATGATGAATTAAAATCCTACCATGCCCAAATACTCCAATTCTCTAAATAACCATTTATCCCATTAGAAATTAACAAAACTAATTTCTAGGCCAAAATATAAATATAATAGAAAGAAAAAGTAAATTTAAAAAAGATATAAAATAACATAATATGAAACAGTAAAGATAATATTAAATAAAATAAAATAAAATAAAATTAGATAAATTTTAATATTTAACGAATTGAATAAGTATAGTTTTATTGTAACATAATTATTTGATATTTTTTTAATAATAATAAATTTATGAATTAAATATAAAATATATTATTTTTTTATTATAAATTTTAATGAAGTCTACTAAATTTTCATACTAAAGCAGTTTACCGAACATTTCCTAGCCTGAAAACCGCTCTCCAAAAACCGCCTTCATTAAAAAGTCTCCTCCCACTCTCTCCATCTAACAAACCAACCCCTCATATACGTTTGTAGTATTCCATATCACACCACCCCTTCAAACTCTTTCTCTCTCTCTCTCTCTCTTGTAAAAACATATAAACCATACATCCTGTTTCTGTATCTATATCTCCTAAACCCGCCATACCAGACTCTTTTTCTTCTATTTTGTCTGAGCTTTCTCTTTCTTTCTTCTGAAGCTCTGTTTTCTCTGTTTTCCTCCATGGCTGTGGATTCTAATTCTATGTCAAGGACCAAATAAACCCACAAAGACTAACACTTTTATACACAAATACGCGCGCGCGCGCGCACACACACACACTCTCTCTCTTTCTCTCTGTATTTATATCTATGGCTTACCACAATCATCATTCACATGAACTTCCTCTTCGTCACTTCTCAGGCCAATCTCAACAACAACAGCAACAAAACCAGTCTTTATCCGACAATACCTTGCGCACAATCTTACCGGACCAACTGGGTGTTGCTCACTCTTCACCAGCACCTAATTCCAAGCCCTCAGAGTCTCATCACTCTCTTCAAGCCGCACCCAATTGGCTCAACAACGCTCTGCTTCGAACCCAAACTCATGCCCACTTCGCCACAGCTACCGACACCACCAGTCACAACAACAACACCACCCACAACGCTAATAACCATAGCAGTGGTGGTAACAGTAACACCAATTTCCTTAATCTCCACACAGCCTCTGATTCCAATGCTTCCCAAGCCTCTAACCAATGGCTCTCTCGTCCGATTCTCCATAGAAACCATAGTGACGTCATCGATGATGTTGCTGCCGCCGCCGCTGCTGCCGGCGAGTCCATGATCGCCGGAACCATGTCCCATGACTCTGTCGAGTTGAAGAGTGGTGAGAACTTGAACAAGAGTGAGGGTGTGGTGGTGGAGAGTGGTGATGGTGTGTTCAACTGGCAAAATGCGAGGTATAAAGCTGAGATTTTGGGGCACCCACTTTATGATCAGTTGCTGTCTGCCCATGTGTCTTGTCTTCGGATCGCTACCCCGGTGGACCAGTTGCCCAGAATTGATGCTCAGTTGGCTCAGTCCCAGAATGTGGTGGCTAAGTACTCTGCTCTGGGACATGGAGCTCAGGGCATGGTTGGTGATGGTAAAGAGCTCGATCAGTTTATGGTATGCTTCTAATTTTTCTCTGCTTTCAATACCTTTTTATTCCAAAATTTTGACCCTTTAATATTGTTTTCTTCTGTTTTGAGATTTCTCCTACGATTGGTAAGTGGTGGCAATTAATTAATAAAACTGAAGCAAAATTGATTTTTCTTTGCTCTAGCTGCTTCAATTATGAAGCATATTTCACAAAAACTTACAAGTTCATTAATTGATCTTCAAAGTTGGTGTTTGTTTAATTAGTGACCAATTCCTAATTGAATCATTGGAAATGAATTAGTTTCATAAAGAAATTAAGATTTCTATTCCGGACTCTGATATACACCTGGGGGATTCTGAGAAGGAAGAAGAACAAAATCCAATTAGTGACTTTTTTTTACACAAATGAATTTATGTTGGGTCTGGAATAACCTGGAGTTGGAGTAAGATATAGAGGGGTTATTTATTGTCCTTCGAGTATACTCTACACCAATCGTATTTTTCCCAAGTATTTGGTATTTTTTTTAAAATTAAGTTGATCTTGAATTTCATTGACTTAAAGTAACATATCATCGTATATTCAAGTAATAATAATAATTTATAGTAAGTTATAAGCACTACAAGTTTGACACTTTGGGAATGAGAAAATCTCTGATGGGAAGATGAGGTAGGTAATGCTTCGACGTAGATGATCCATCATTGTGCAAGCTGGATTAGGTAGTTGCTGTGTAATTGAATTAATGAGAGACTACTAATGCATTAAAAAACATTCCTTTGTCACACGGCAATATGCTAATCTTATTTTGGAAAAAAGAGAAAAAAAAAAAAAAACAAGGGTACGCTTCCTTACGTTTATATTAAAGGTGGTTTTAAAAGAAATTGCTTTTAGGAAGAAACACATTATTTGCGCTTGTGTTAGGAATATATTCTAAATCTTAAAAACACTTCTCATAAAATTTTTGTTGTTTGGTTCAAAAGTATTTTTTTTTATTATTAGAAGCCATTTTACATATCTACCGTTGTTCTTACTTCTTTATCAAGAGATGTTTTAAGGCTACATTGCATAAGGAAGTTCTTTAATTACAAAACTAATTTTCTTCCCCCCTCTCTTTATAAACTTGAAGATAATCTAACTAATATGATATATAAATTAGCTTTTGGTTCTTCAATGAATGAATGTCTAAAATTCTTGTTGGTAGTGTGAAAGGATTCTTTTGATGCTTCAGAATCTTCAGACAGATGTCTTGTGTCTATTGGAAAGTTTAGAATAGAAGTTCCACATTATTTATTTGTTATTGGAATCCTTGGTCAAAATGTTCTTAAACTTTTATCCCTGAAAGCTATGAATCCTCTGCAACACATTATTATAATCTGATTCTTTAGGTGTAACATGTTGAATTTTTCTTGTCTGTCCTTCAACTTCTATTTATGATTAAAATAATATTTGATTTTTTCTTTCTCTATCTTTCTTGAGGGGATGAGGGAGGGGTTGGTAATGGTGAGCACATAGGAGACAATTGGCTACTAGATTCTGCCATTTAAAATGGTCTTTTCTTATATTATATGTTAATTTAAGGATATAAGATGTTTATTGAAATAACAATATTATATATCACAAATATATCACTATAGTTTCTCATTTGATACAATTTAGTAGGTTCCATGTATTTATCAATAATTATTGTGCCACATGCTATTTTGATAATAGCATTTTTCTTCTTCAAATAAATGGGTAGCTTTTCTATACACCTTTTATCTTTCATTTTCCTTTTCTTCTTCCTCTTCCCGGGCTGTGAAGAAAGTCAATGTAATTCAGAAGCTAGAAGCCATAAAAAAAGCAATCAGAGATAGAAGAAACTTTGTCTATGTCTTTGTTACATGGTGTCTCATTTTTCACATGAAATATGTGTATTCAATGGACACGACATGGACACGAGTGTAGATACTCGATAATTTAAATTGGTGAAAATTTTAAAAATATTGAAGAGAATCAACATTTTTGACACTTTGATACATAACCAATAATTTAAGACACTAAATATCCTAAAAAGTACACGTAACTTAGATGTGTATATAATTATTATCCTCAGATGAAGAGAGTATTTGTACTCTCTCTAAATGGCACAAGATAAGCATTTGTAGTAGACTCTCAGGTAAAAATCGCATGTAAAAAGGCGTTTTAATCTCAACATCATTGATTTCGAATCTCTGTTGCTTGTAGTAGCTTCTTAATGTATATTTTCTCTTTGTTCAATGATGAGATGTTATGTGATTTGGCTGGTTAAAGGATTATACGTTTCTGTTAGGTAAGAAGAGTAGACTACAAACTTGTCTGTTAAGTATGTTCTATTGTTATTATTTTCCAGAAAACTTAATGGTAATAGAAGAATGATTTTGATTGTTTATTTTGATGATGATGATGTGTAGACACATTATGTTCTGTTGCTTTGTTCCTTTAAAGAACAATTGCAACAACATGTTCGTGTCCATGCAATGGAAGCAGTCATGGCTTGCTGGCAGATTGAGCAATCACTACAAAGCTTAACAGGTCATTCATTTTTTTTTTTAAAACCTGAAAAAGGTTAAGAACTAATGTCATGCTTCTTTTATTCTACACATGAAATTCATATTGTGAAATTTGAGTACGAAATTGGATAAAATTAGACAAGTAATTGAATAAAAAAAAGAAATTTACCGTATATATTAAACAGGAGTTTCGCCGGGTGAAGGGACCGGCGCAACAATGTCAGATGATGAAGATGATCAAGTGGATAGTGATGCCAATTTGTTTGATGGAAGCTTGGAGAGTGCAGATACCATGGGTTTTGGACCACTTATCCCTACAGAGAGTGAAAGGTCCTTGATGGAGCGTGTTAGGCAAGAGTTAAAGCATGAATTGAAACAGGTCATTATACAACTAAGACCCTTATATATTAAAGTTAGGATAAAGGGTCATTTAAGTCCCTAAATTTTAAAGAAAATGCATTCATTTTAGATACGTATTTATTAGATAAAGCAATACAAGTCCAATATCTTTACAAAAAGGATGCATAACTTCATATTATAAATGTAATGGACTTATGATGACTCATTTTTTGTATGAATAATGTATTTTTACTATACTTTTTGGACTTATATTGCTTCAATTAATAGGTACGGGATTAAAATATGTTTTCATTAAAGTTACCGGACTTAGACCACCTTTTTTCCTTCAAGTTATATACAAATTGTTAAGTTGCTTATTATCTGTCAACTTAGATATCATTACTTATTTGTAGGGATACAAGGAGAAAATTGTCGACATAAGAGAAGAAATTCTGCGCAAGAGAAGAGCAGGAAAACTACCTGGTGACACCACCTCAGTGCTAAAAGCTTGGTGGCAATCACATTCCAACTGGCCTTATCCAACAGTAACTTCTCTCTTTTAGACTTTGAGCTCCCAAAATAGCGTGTTTTCAAAGCTTAATTGAAATTGACCCTAAAATAGCTGGTTTAATAATGTAATCTTGTACATGCATTTTGTACATTATCAAGCCAGCAATTTTGGAATCAATTTTATAAAATCTCCAAAAAACAAATGCTTAAACCTCCAAGTTATATTTACAATTTCATGATAAAATAAATTGAACTATGTGCTGGTAATAAAATTTGTTAGCTTTCTAGCTAAGGCAAGCATTTGCTTGAATATACAAATCTCAAAACTTTATCAAACTTTACTAGCTGGAAAAGGACAGCACTCCGACACACACAACACTATCAAACATTATTTGCTTTGTAGTTAATCCCTTAAATATTAATAACAATGTTTAATGTTGTTTTCAGGAAGAAGACAAAGCAAAGTTGGTACAAGAAACAGGTTTGCAATTAAAGCAAATAAACAATTGGTTCATCAATCAGAGGAAGAGGAATTGGCACAGTAATCCTTCAAGTTCTTCAGTTTTGAAGAGCAAACGCAAGAGGTATAAGCATATTAAGGGTTTTATTTTTTTATTTTTTTTACTTTAGAGACTGGTAAAAGTGCTTACATAATAAAAAGCACTTTTAAACAAAAACAAAAACAAAAAAAACATTCCATTAGTACTTCCAAGCCTAAAAATGAAGCACATGTATAATGTGTTATTCTTGAAAACCCATATAATGTATTATCCTAAAATCGATTTTGACATAAGCACAAACAAACAAACTCTAATATAACTTGTTTTACCCTAAATTATGATTATGACTCATGAGCTATGCACCAACCTTAATTTGAAAGAAAATAGTGCAGGTGAAAACAACAGCGAGGATCGTTTTGTGTAGATGCTTGCAAGATCATGTTAAAAATTGGAAGAAAAAGAAATAGTCACAACTCACATGAATATGATAATTGTTTTGAGCATGCTTCTACTCCAGCAAACTTATTAGCATATGTAGAGCTTGGGATAGAATAGGACTCAACTTGGAGGATCCTATTCTAATTCTATTGGAGATTATAAGGCTAACATATATATGATGATGATTAATCAAAACTATGAGACACTGTATACAGAGAATGCTGCAAAGCATATATGTGGAGATGGATGGGGTACTAGTAGTGCATGCTCGTAACTTTAATATTAATTAGGAAGTAATTCATCTTTATAATTTTGGAATTATATTATATATATTGGATGGGTTATGTTTTCAGTTTTTAAGTAGACGTCGAGTCTTAATGATAATATGTTTTTTTTTTTTTTTGTGAATGAGAATAGTGATCAAGGGTTGGGAGTGGGTGGACATTGTAATAATCTCTGTGCATGTTCTACAGTGAACGAGTATTATAGCATCTGTACCTACTAGCTAGCCATTTTCATTATACTATCATTCAAAACTTCAATTTAAATCATTTCGAACATTAATTTTTTGTTATTTTTATTATTTATTCTCTTACACATATCTATATGAAAAATATAAAATTAAAGGTTCAATTTTAATACAATTAATTTTATTTGTTTTCTATAAAAAACAAATTCAATTAATTAGATACGATTAAAGTAAAATAGGAAGATATAATCGAATTAGTCAAAAAAAAAATCTATTTGATCTTTTTTTTTCTTCAGGCCTAAATATTTTATTTATTTTTGTGATAAGTAGTTAATTGATTTAGTAATTAATGATTAAGTAATAAATTTTAATTCATATAGAATGAATATGAATAGAGGAACAAGTATATGAACTATGGACAAATCATGTTTTAATTTTCTGTTTGAGTATATTGAATGACCAGACGAAAACAAAATATGTTATACTTTTTATATTATTATTTTAGAACTTTATATAAGTATTTTTTTGAAATAAAAATAAAAATATTAATTCTAAATTATAGAATTATGACTTTATTTTTATGTTATAGATACGTGTAAATTATATGCCAGAAAAGAAAATAAGTAACAAAGCCTAATTGTTATTAGATTAAACATAAATTTGATGGTTGGATTAATTGGATTTTTTTTTCAAATACTTTAAGCATTAAAATTGACGTAATACTTGTAGAGGGATGAAAATGATAGTAGATAGATAGTTGGCATTTAATCCTCATTTTTTGTTGTAAATTATTATTATTATTATTTTTAATTTGTACCAAAAATGTGTAATATTTGAACTTTTATCATAACTTAATTGTCACCATGATTTTCATGACATAAAAAACATGAAGGCATGTTTTATTTTGAATTTTTTATTTGAGTCATTTTTATCGTTTTAAAACAGATTTAATTTCAAAATTGATCAAAACAAGCAAGAATCTTGATTATTATTTTTTCTCATATCAAACACTACAAATCACTGTCTTATTATCAATAACAATATTAAATAAAGAATTATAGAGAAACAAAAAGATAAAACACAAAGATTTAAAGTGAATTGATAAGAACTTACATCCATATAGAGAAGACTTGAAGCAATTCACTATAATGAAGGGTGTTTGCAGAGGTTACAACCTTCTCTTCACTCACCCGCTCACCCATTACCCATTACCCATTACCCATTACCCATTACCCATTACCCATTACCCATATAAGATGAAAACCTAAAAATCTACTTATACAAAATGAAAAAGAAGATATTCTATCTCTCTCTCTCTCTCTCTCTCTCATTTTAAAGCTTATCTAAGAAGTCGAATGCCTATATTCTTAATGACTAGAAAGCCACGCTTCCCATCTGCTTTTGACTTTTACAATAACCAAAGAAAAGGTTTTTAAAGTTATGAAAGTTAGATGATTATTAATCATGTAAAATAAAAATAAAAATAGTTTTTATATTCTGTTATTATTGCGAAATGGATTATAGAATGACAAAAATATTCAGTTATAAATAAGTAATTGTTTAAATTGTGTTGTTTTTATTGTTATTATTAGAATTTTACTATATATATATATATATGAAATACAATTATTATTATTTTATATGTCAAACTTTTTCTCATATACATAACAATATATATCCTAATCCTATGTTTTTCATAAAGTGCACATATAATTTTTTTTTCTTCTAGAAATTGGATATTATGTCAATCACATTTAAATAATATTTAAGCTAGCTAGCTAGTTGTTGTTAAAAGATGGGTTATTATAAATGCTGTGGTTAGTTATGGTTCTGGATCTTATCATGCATAGCCTAAATCATAGGCTTAGTTGGGTTAGTGCTGGGCTAGTTTAATTGATGGTCAATTATATTTACACATCAAAATTTCTAACTACATACCCTTCTTCTCCTCCTCCTCCTCCTCCTTCTCCTTCTCCTTCTTCTCCTTCTCCTGCTTCTCCTTCTGCTTCTTCTTCTTCTTCTCCTTCTTCTGCTTCTCCTTCTCCTCCTTCTCCTCCTCCTCCTCCTCATAAACTTGAGAAAGATACAAATTAAACACCTCTTTTTTTTTTTAAACTTGAGAAATATACACATACTTTTACATGATTCGATCAAGCAACTTTAAAGTCACATATTTAGTGTACAAATATCATTTAGGCTAATTAAGCTTCAATTGGTAACTACATACCCTTCATGTAAACAAAGGGAGGAGACTTCTCTACGCCTTCTGCTTGCATGATCACATGAAATGCTAATTTCTTGTATCCACAATGAGACAATAAAAAAAATCGGTAGCTTTTTCATTTTGTGTTTTTATTTATTTATAATAGAATGAATAGTACAAAATTTAAATATACAAAAAATTAGTGATTAAATCTCACTCCACTATTTTTTTAACGAAAAATATATTTATTTTTAAAACAAATTATGGGAATGAGATTAGTATAAAAAATGTAATTACACAAAAATTTACACTCAATTTTACACCAAAGTTACTTATACTATGCTATATGATAAAATTATATATATAAATAAATTACTTTTATATTTTTTAAAATAAATGTTATACGTGTCACTGTATAAATAATTTGAGTGTAAAAATATGTACAAATTAATGTATACTTAAACTTCCTTGACTCATAAAAAAAGTCTTAAAAATAGGAAAGCACTTTTCCTGCTTGCACATTCACACGAACTGGGGCTTTATTGGATTTGGGAAGCCATATCTTCTTTTTCAATCCCACATAATACTACTATAGATTTGAGTAAGTGCTTATACTTTAATTTTCCAACTATTATCATATGTACCTTTGTTCCCTAATGCATCTATCATTTTCACTTGGAACAAACGATATCCACTTTAGTATATAGAATTAATTAGATATCTTAATTGTATTTTATCAATTTCATTCTTTTAATTAGCCAATATAAAAAGAAATCCATTTACGTACTTTCTATGTTAATCCAAAGATATCGGGTTACAATGTAATAATCTATCTGTACCAATTTGTTTTCCCAGTGGAATTGATCTCTAGTGACACGGAAATAATAAAGGGTAATAGAACACTACCTGAATTGATAAGTATTTTTGTGCTGGATTTTAAACATTATAAAATATAATAAATTGTTTAAAAATAATTTATATGATATAATATTAAAAAAATGTAAATTTAGATCGAAAAACACAAACATAAACGATAATCAATTAGATGATATTTAATATTAAATGACTTGCTGAATTTTTTTAAATAATAAAAATATAAAATTTATCATAAAAAAATATTTTTTTTATTTTTTTACCAAAAGCTTACAGATTTTGTCCATAAGAGTTATCTCACCCGTGATAGTTTAAAAATGGGCTTAAGTAAGTTTTAAAAAAAAAATAAGTAACATCTTACCTTAAACTTAAAAGCAAATTTTTTAATCAATTCTATTTAAAAAAAAAGATATATTAGTTACATTTTGCAAAATATAATTATTATAAATATGAAAAAAATATTAACAACTTATAAATTTATAATTAATTTTAAATACATAAATCTCTTTTATCATATCATATATTAAAAATTTATTTTAAAAATAAAAAATAATTTATTTTATAATAAAATAAATATAAATTTATACGTATATTTAAAATGATATGCTACTCATTTTGATAATTCATAAATAATATAATTCATTATTATTATTATTATTTATAAATATAAATATAATTATATTTAATAAATAATTATAATATTAATTATAATTATGATATAAAGAATAATATTCATAAAAATAATTAAATTATTAAAAAAAATTATAAAGCATCTAATTCCAACTTTCTACAAGATACAATACAAACATAGAACATTATATCGCAAATTTTATATGAAAATATTATCTAATATAATATTATTATAATTATTTTTATTATTAATATACTAAAATATGTAAATTATATCTAATTAATTATATTTTAATACTTAAATAAAATTATTATTAATAAATATTTGTTTTTTTAATAATAATTAAAATTATAATAATATTAGATATATGTGTTACAATGTAATCTATTTAGTAAAGTTTTTAATAACTTAAAATTTTATAATTTATTATTATTATTTTATAATAAAATTTTGATAAGTTATTTTTTATAAAAAATTATATATTTTTCATTAAAAATTAGTGCATAAGGATATTTTATTTTTAGTTTTCTTTTAGAAAATAAGAAGATAAAAAAAATGAAGTTGGAAATTAGGGAAAGAGAGACAGAAAAAAAAAAGAGATGGTTAGTTAGAAAAAAAACAATTGACCCATAAATTGTTAAATGAGTTTTAATTTATCTATTTTTAAACTAAAATAGAATTTATGTCTCTTTTAAACTATGATATATGATATGTATTTTTTAGACAATATCCCAAAAACTTATTGAGATCGTACAATTTCCTTGCATTCACGACTGTTAAAGTGTTGAAAAGCCATTCTATACCAAGACAAGACATTTTATTATTATTATTAATTACCTCATTTCGATGAGGATCGAATTCTAGCATATATTAAGAATGGTTGATGGGTTAAGGAAATTTTTTAATGTAGAATTTTTATATAACTGTGTGAAAAGAGAGATATAAATGTGTAAAAATAAAATTGAAAAAAGAAACAGTAAAATAAATAATGTCTTAAGTATATCGTGAAATAGAATTAACAAAAATTAGATTAGGATTATCAGTATAACTCAACTGGAGGTTTTTTTTTTCAGGCAAGTTATAATGTTTAAACAATGTTAATAAATTTAAACTAATTAACGTTATTTTATTAAGTGTACAGTCTTGATCCACATAGTCGAAATTCCTCATTTTGGCAAAAATGATTTTAAAAAACTCGAATTAGATCATCTAACTAATAAAAAAAAAACTATTAAATATGGCATTTTTAGTACCTATCCACATTCGAATAGTACACAAGTTTAGTGTAATAATACAAGTTTTGATGGCTACTCTTAAAATCAAATTTATATTATGTAATTTAAAAACTGATGTACTACTTTAAGAAAACAATTCGAAAAAAAAAATACATCTAGTACTCTATAGGTTGGATCTGCAAAACATGGAAAGCAATTTTTATTTTTATCAAACATAAAAATAAAATATAACAATTTATGAAGGAACATTATCTTATCTTAAATGCTATTTAAGTTTGAAATATTTTCAATTATACCGTTTGAAATATTTTCAATTATGCCCTTAAAGTTTATAAAATATAAAAAATGCTCTTATATTTTAATGGTGGTAATTTTATATTCATTACTATTTGGATTATTATTCCTAAGTTCTGATACCAATTTCTACGAATCAATATAATTTTTAATCGGAGATTAATATTGATTTAATTGAGTGTCTTTGTCTATTTATTAAACGTAATAATTTGTCTAAAAAGTTTATTATTTTTTTATATAAGTCTAATTTTCTTCTATATTCATTACAACTGCATAGTATATTATGTTCTTCATTATGTTGGTTGTTTAATTCTAATTCTAAATCTATTAATTGTCTTTTAAAATTAAAAACTACTATGTCATTTGTTAAATCTAATAGTTCTAATTTATGTACTAATGATTCGATGTTCATAGAGTATTATCTTGACAAATCATATGTGTTGAATGTATATTATTTTGTTTTATTTGTAGTAAACAAGTAGGTTTTTTTTGTATACATACAATGTATTTATAATCTTCAAAGAAGTAATATCTAAACATTAAGTTCTTGAATTCTTCTTCTATTCTCACATATTTTTGACTACAATAATCTTTTAATGTCGTTGAAACAGTATGGTCTATGATGCTTGTAATAGCTTTAATATAATATGTATAGATATCTAATAAGGTGTTAATTTTTTTTAAATTTCAAGACAAGTTTCATAATCTTTATTTTTAAAATATTCATTTAAATGATAGAGATAACCTTTATCAAATGTTTTAATAGAATTAGATTTTTATCTTTGATTTTCATTGAAATTATTAGTTGTTTATTTCTAAAAATAATTTTCATTTTCATGTTTTAGTAATATTATGTCTTATTGTAAGCAAATATTTAAACATTCAAGATTCTTAATTAGCTTAAATTTATAATTATTATACTTGAATTTGATGAGTCCACCACGATCTTTCTTTTTGTTCGTCTTCTTTTATTACATCTGTTATACCTCAGCTTTGCTCAAACCTCAACGTCCTCTTAGCAATGGTGAGCCTTCTGCATCGGTACATAAATGATGTTCAATAGTTGACTTATTAGAAAAGAGTAACTGAACTCTATTTTATTCATAGAATAATAATTATTATAACTTAAAACCAACTAAGAACCTTAAAAGGGGTGCTTAGTTGCTCATAATTACTCGATATAATATTATTGGTTTTGAGATTTCTAGATAGAGAGGTTTTCTATGCCAGAGTGTTTTAGAGTAAAGAGCTTTGGATTTTTGTGTTTTTCGTATATTTTGAAATGATAATAAGGGTTCTTTTTATAGAACAAGAAATCCTTGTTTATAAGACTAAATTTACTATTTTACCCTTGTTTTAATAATTAACCTGTTTTTCTACTTTAAAAGATAACCATTACTTTTTTCCTTGGCACATGTTGTTGACTAAGATATAGGGTCTACATCTTTATTTCTTTTGTAGTCTTCTATCGATAGTTTCTTTTCTTATTTTTCCTTTTCATTTTCTGTCGACGGTTCTTTTGATGACATTGATGATAATGCATCTTCATTTTCTCGGTCTTTGTTGGCTTTTTTGGCATAGAAATAGAATACTTTCATTGTTTCTTAACCAATTTCTAGGTTGTTGCAATTAAAATTGGTTTCATATTTGGTGATTTTTTTCACCATCTTCTTCTGACAGAGTCATGCTATTGTAGGAAATGATGATGACTTTACTAGTTGAATAATTTACTTTAATCTCAGTAGAATTTTTAATCTTCCTAAATTCATAGTAAATTTAGCTTAGCATTTGACATCTTAATATACAAAGTTTTTTTGTGTTGAATTCCTTTTTTAGTAGTACCCTTGGTTTGGGAACTTCTCTGTTTGTGTTGGAAATCCCTATATTGATGAAGTGGTAGGGACTAATACTTCCTTCCTCGTTCCAGTCCATTAATGAATTGAAAAATCTAAGATAAACAAATTTATCACCTTCTTTAATTTTTCTTCTAAAATTCTTGATTGCTCTTTTAAAATTTTCTGGGAAATAATTTAACTCACTTAAATTAATTCATGGATATAAATTTTCTATAAGTTCTGTATGAAATGCTTTATACACAAATATTGGATCAATTCCTTCCAATATATTAAATTTGCTTCCTGTAGGAAATTCCTTGTCTATAGTATAGAATTTCATACCTTCAATATGTTCTTGGATAGATTTTCTAGCCAAATTATAGAGACTCAACTATTACAGTTTGTTGAGGTTTCTATATTGGTCATTTTCATCTTCAATGATTGGAGTAGTTTTAGGAGATGTCTCCCTGAATAGTACTGAATGTTTTACTATTTTTGATGTCTCTAGAGGATATGTTTATCTAAATAGCACTGGAGGCCTTGCTACCTTTCCAAGATTCTGCTTGGAGTTATTGGTTGTTGTTGTAGTGATGCAAAATAATTTCTTACTATCTCCTTTAGAGTTATTAGTTTTGATGTTTTGTAATTGACATAACTATCTTTAGCTTTTATTCTGTTGATGAAGGCTCTTGAGTTACTCCACTAATTCCTAGAATAAATTTGCTAGCTTCTACCCAGTTGTTATAAATTCTTGGTTTTAGCCATTATAGACCATATAAATTTTTTTCTGCCTCATTTGCCTAATTGAGCTTTGTGGTTTCAGAATTTTTTTGCGAACTGTTAGGTTCTTCCTTTTTTTTAATAGAGATTCATCATTTGAGTTTCTAGTCTCTAGAGGTTGTTTTGAACAATTAAGTTCTTCTTGTTTCTTTCCTGTCTCCATAAGAGGTTTCTAAAGATATAGCAAATCGAGTTATTCCTATAGGATTTTTATCTCATTTTCTTTCATCTTGATTTTGATATCAAGATATTTCATTCCTGAAAGTATAAAAATAGTTAAAGGTGCTAATTCTATGGTAAGGGCATCAACTAAACTATTTTTATGGCCTGGAAGATGTTTAACATCAAAATTATAATGGTTGAACCATTGTTGCCATCTAACTAATCTTCCTTGTTTATAATCATCTGTAATATTAGTTCTTAAGAAATAACCAAAATTCTTGTATCTATTCTAACAATGAATATGGAGCTTATGACATATATTGTAAATTTCTTAATAGCTTTTTTAATAGCTAAATATTTTTTTCATTACTATGATAATTTAATTCTGAACCTTGGAAAATCCTGATGTATATCTACAAAGATATTCATCTTTGTCATCTACTCTTGTTTTAAGAACTACTCCCCAATATTCTTGTGAAACATTTATTTCAATTATCATCTTATCATCTAGTCTTGGATGGTATAAAGTTGTTAAATTTTTTACCTTTGCTTTTACTCTATCCATATATAGAGTATCTTCTTCTGTCCATTTCCAAATATGATCTTTTTTTTAATTTTGCTTGTAATGGTTTTCTTATTTCTACAAGTTTTTTGATATATGCTTTTACATATGTTAAACATCCTAAAAATCTTTGCAATTGGTTTTTATCTTTTAATTAACTAGGAAAACCTTGAATATTATTTAATATATGGGGTTGTAGATTATGTTTTTCATCTTCAATTTCCAATCCTAAGTATTTAACTTTTTGTTGAGCAAGTACTGCTTTCTTTTCAGAGAGTACAATGCCTTCTTTTCTACATTCTTGTAGAATATTGATAATATCCAAATAGTATTTATTTAATTCATTACTGAAAACCAAAATATCATCTATGTAAACACAAAAAATATCTTGTAATTTCTTAAAAATGTTATCTATATATCTTTGAAAAATACCTAGAGCTTGTTTTAATTCAAATGGTATAACTGTCCATTGGAATTGACCTTGGGGGCTACTAAATGCTGTTAATTTTTGGGATTCTTCATCCAATCTTATTTTCCAAAATCGACTTTTTGCAATCAAAACTCGAGAAGTATGTCTTTCCTTTTATTAAAGATAGTAGTTCTTCCTTTTTTGGAATGAAGTATTCATTCTCAATGATTTCTTTATTCAATGCTTTAAAGTTTATTACCATTCTCTTTTCTCCTCTTCTTTTCTCAGCTTCTTTTTTAACTAAGAATATTGGACTAGAGTGAGGTGAATTACTTGGTATTATGACTTTTAATTCCAAAAGTTCTTGAATTTTTTTTTTCAAATTCAATCCTATCTTAGGATCTCTTAATTTTATGTTGACTATTGTTTTAGATTTATTTATTTTAGAATCCAAAGAATTTTCTAAACTGACTGTTTTTAATAGTTTTCTAATGCCTGTTAGGGATTTGTCTTCTTGTATTTCATTGAGAAAAAAATTTTGTTTTTCTTCTATATCTAATGAAATATTTTCTAAATAAAGTTTTTATTGGTCCTCTATCTCACCACATTTTTTTCTTTTTATGTTGTTGCATAAAAGTTGTGTTTGAGACAATTAAAACTTTTCTTACTTCAGAAACATAGATGATATCTCCTTCTAATGTTGTGAGACTTATTTTGTCGGAATGTTGTGTGAAAGGTTTATATAAGTTTAAGAAGGGTAATTATTCCTTTTTCAGAAGGTTTATAATTTTTTCTTCTAAAATATATTTTCTTATAGTTTTCTCTATTAAATCTCTTTTTATATTTTTGGAAATTTTGTTTTCTGAATTTATATTTTTCTTTATAAGATTTTATATTACATCCATATTTCTCTAGTATTCTAAAATCTCTTGTATCACAGTAGATTTTATTATTTCATCTTATTTGTTTATATTCTTTTCTTTTTTGGAATTTAATAATGATTCAATCTTTAAGGCTTCTTATTCTTCCTCCTAGAATATCTGGTATAGTTTCTTTATTCTTTTGTTCCCAATTTTCTGTTAAGGTTTTATATAATGTTCCAAGTAATTTTTGAAAAAACATTTCTTTATAAGTTTTTTGCATAGATGATGGTAATTTATGGTAATACATTTCATATTCATAAATAAAAGAATCTATGTAACACATGTTACAAATTTCTATTTTGTTAGATGCCATTTAGCTTCATTGATTTCATTTTCACTGGATTCAGTGATAATCCTTTCTTTATCTTCTTCAATAAATTCTTTGTATATTTCATTTATTATTGTATCCAAGTATTCTCTTCATGTGTAAGCATTTCATTGCATTAATAAATGTTGATATATTAAGTTTGAAAACCAAACTTTAACATTTTCTATCATTTTATATGCTATAAGAACTCTACAGGTTGAAGGATTTTTTTGGGTAGTTTGAGAAGTTTGTATAAGCACACTCATTCCACTAGCCCATTCATCTAAGACTTTTTTTTCTATCTCTTATACAATCTAAATCTAGTAGTTCACATTTATAATTATCATGGAATTTGAACTCTGGTGGAATACTACCTCTAGTTCCCCAATGCAACCCTTCCTCCATTTTAAGTGGTTGTCCTCTTCTATACGTAGTATCAGGTTGTTCTGATCTTTGCCTATTTCTTTCTCCCCTTTTTGGGTCAAATGTTTCCTCTTGGTAAGGAACTGGTAATGAAATTGGTTTCATATGACCTTTTGAGGTCATATTTTCTGGTTCAGAATTAGTTTCATTAATTATTGTCATATCATCATCTTCTTTGTTAGTACAAATTTTTTCATTATAATGTTCTTTTATTTCTTCATGGGTTTATGTCAATAAACTGACCAATGTTTCTATATCTCTATTTTCAAGGTCCATGAATTTTCTTTTTAATTATTTTCTATATTCTATTAAATTATAATTATCTCTTTATTCTTAGATTGTTCCTCCATTTTCCTTTTCTCATTTTTAGGAATTAGAGAATATGATATTCTTGGTGGTTCTTTTTTTAATCCTTCTAAGGGATCATATTTATAACCTATTATTTCATTATTCCTAGGTATGTTGTATACATATTTTCTTAGTTCTGAAAATTTCTTGTGCATATTTTGTTGTAGTTTATCATAACCACATTCTTTTATTTCCTTAAGTAATTCTTTTTGTATATCTATTATTTCCTGTAAATATTTTGTGTTTAATTCTTGGACTAAATCAATTTCCTCTGTTAATAATTGTATAATTTTAAATAATGTTGCTTGATTTTTTGCTACACCAACTAGGTTTCCATTTATTTTTAAATGCATATTTTTTATTTTATCTCTAAACATGATTTTTCCCTAATATACAATCATGAACACCTTCATTATTTTAACTTCATTTTCTAGTTTTTTAACTTCTTCTTGGTTAGAAGTTTTTCATTCATGGTCTATAAAAGTAAATCTTGGTATACTATTAGTTTTAACAACATTACTATTTCTTCCTGTTATTAAGGATTTTTCTTTAATATCTAATTTTCATTCTTCTGATATTTCAAAGTCTGTTAATATTTATGATTTTATTATTTTTCCAAGTTCCTTAAAAGTTTTGTCTATTTCTATAAATTCATTTTTTCCATATATTGAACTATTATGACTATTTGTTAAAGAATATGCCACTAGATAATGTATTGAAAATAGATGATTTTCTTCTTTCATTAAATTTCTTCTTTCAAATTCATAAGCTAGACGTAATACTTGATTTAGATTTTTATCATATATATTTATAGAAAATCCAGAATATGTTGTAAATTTTAGTTTTTGGTATCCTACATTACCATGGATTATTCCTAACAAGGTGTGAACCGACTTTAATTTTTTTTAAAAAAATTATTCATTTTCAACCTGTATTCGAGCAGAAAAAAAACCAAAATCAGTTTAGCAAATAGTTCAAATAATACAAATATTTGAAAAATAAAATATTAATTAATAAAAGAAAAATTACCATGGTTTTGTTCTATTTTATTCAAGATCGTCATATTTTTCTCCTTATGTTATAATACAAACCTACATATATAATACAAAAATCTATACACATAAATAATAACACATAATAACAGAAAAAAAATATGAATAATAGGGGATCTAAAAGATTAGTTATAGAGGAAGAAAACTCACTAACCGATGTTGAAAATGGTAGTCGTAGGTGGTCGGAAAATGAGAAAGAGTGGAAGAGGAGGTTTTCGGTTTTTTAGAGTTCTGCAACGCTGAAAATAGTTTCTGTCTGGAAAGAAAGAAGAGAAAAGATTTATCCATGTGTATAGCGTCGGTTGACGTGTCGAACCGACGCTATGTTACGTGGATAGCGTCGGTTCCAAGTGTCAACCGACGCTATGCTACGGGATAGCATCGGTTCTAGGTGTCAACCGATGCTACGCTACGTGGATAGTGTCGGTTAACACCTAGAACCGACGCTACGTCCACGCATAGCGTCGGTTCGACACATCAACCGACGCTACATCCTACGTGGATGGCATCGGTTCACCACCGAACCGACTTTAAACCAATTTAAAGTCGGTTTTTGGAAAAAACCGACTTTACGTATCGACTAAAATATCCATTTTTGTAGTAGTGAATCTACTATCGAACTCCTTATTATTGGTATAAATTTACCATCAAATATTTTATTAGTGATACAAATTTATCATCAAATTCCTCATTAGTTGTATAGATATACTACCAAAATACAATGTAATTATTGAAAAATAACGTAGTGGTACATTTGTACCACTAATAACATTTAAATATTATTTTTATCATTTGATAAATTTATATAATATGTTTGTAAATTTTGTAATAGTTCAATGATATATTTATTAGTTTATTCTCTTTTAATTATGAAAATTCATTTGTTATGAAGAACCTTCTTGCCTTTTAGTAATTCAATGAGTTTTCATGTTTGATTTAACATGAACGAGTCTATCTCATCTTTCATGGGAGACTCTCACTTGAATGAATCTTCCATCTACATTGCACCATCATAACATTTTGGTTCTTCGTTGTCAATTAACAACAAAAACTTTTGGGAGGGAGAATAGTATTGTATTGGTTTGTAAGGTTTGGTGGTGCATCTCAATCTAAATGTACATGGATCTTTTTGCCATGGAACATCTCTAGTTCTTCTGGTGTCAACTTCAAGTGTAGTTATGCCATATGGTGCAATATCGAAGGCCCAGATCAATAAATGACTCACATATTAGTTTAGTAGACGCTAAGTCAACAAATGAGCATGAGACAAATATCTTATAGGATAACCAGCCAATAATTTTCTCCTAATTATCAAACATGGAGATAATTATGATAAGATAAACTCTAACATTAAGATAAATTTATCACAATGAGTAAGAGTTATCAACATGTAAAATCGTCCCCATATATATTCACTCTATACACTTTACACATGATCACTTGATATCTGACAAACATTGTTGATAAACAATTTTTTCCTAAATCTCTCTTCCTCTTCCCATATCATAATGAGAGGCACTAGTCTCCTCATTTATCGTTAATACTCATATTTACTTAAACATCGGAGGATCATACAACCACCACATCTTATGATGATTTTGATGTTATTATGATATGTTCTTTGTTCTTAAACAATAAGAGATTTAATCAATTATTAATGTAGATAAAAATTGAATCAACATCATATTTAAATAAGAACAAATTGTTTGGAATCTTATTTTTTAATTTTTGAAGAAAGAAAAAACCAAAAATTATTTTATTTGAGAGTTATTTAACATAATAAGGTTTTGTTTATTTAATATTTAAAAATATCTAAAAAATATGATGTAGATATTTTTACAAATAAAATTATTATTATTATAAAAATAATTCATTAATAATCACTTTATTTGTTATTAGGCACACTAAGTGTAATTAATAATAAAAAATTTAAATAATTTTATTGTGAAAATAACAAAAATAGTTATTATTATATTTTTATGGGTAGCGATATTATCACAACTTTAAATTGTTATGATTACGATTATATTTTATGAATAATAAATTTATTTAAAAATAATAAAATAAATTTATAATTAATTATAGAAATAAAATAGATAATTTATATATTTTTATTTTAATAATAATAAAAATAATTGCTATTATAAAATGTTAATTTAATATTTAAAAACTAAACAATTCGGTTTCGGTTATAAATTGTTATCATAATATGATAAATCCTTTTTCGTAGCCTAAATATCCGACATAAAGACTTTTTGTTTAAAAATTTAACAATTGTATACTATTGACTGTTTCCCATAACACGTGCCAGCCAAAGAAGCTGTCTAGAAGAATCTTTAAACAAACGGCTCCGGCTTCCATCGGCTGATGTAGTCACCATCAATTCAGCCATTGGATCAGATTCCCAACAGAAACCCAATCAGTATGTCGAGTTCAGTCCGCATTATGTGGCTACACATTTACAAGAATACCCCAATCTTTCAATTTAACTACGATCTGTCCCTCTCTCTTGACCCTATAAATCCAGCATTTGACACTTGAAAGGTTTGCCAAACTAATCCTCTAAAGGTCCCTTAAGAAAAATTAAATATCAAAAAAATCCCTTTTCTCGCTTTTCCTCTTCTTCAATGGCGGCTTCATTGGCTACACCTAGAAACAGGTCGAGCGGTCCAGTACTTCGGTCGCTCTCACCTTGTCGAAGATTTTATTCTCCACCTTCCAATTTCTGTTTCTCATCTACCGCCGCTTTTGCTTCTTCCACAAGCTCTAGTTTCTCTTCTTCAACCTCTACCATCTTTAACCATGACTATTATGATCACCACAATCACCATCAAAGATCAGCCTCACCAACTCGTGTAAATACCTACAACTCCGCCTCACATTCTTCTTCCGTTCGATTTTCTATCGATAACCGTTCGATCTCTCCCCATCGATCGATCACTGTCTCCAAGCTTAACGGACCTATCTCTATGTCCAAAAAGACGTGTATGTGTTCTCCAACAAGACATCCAGGTTCTTTTCGTTGTAGCCTCCATAAGAATACTGGCAATAATGGGAATCATCATCAAGCGGCGTCGTATCCTTCTACTCGGTTGAGTATGCAAAGATCAGCTATGATGAACTCGCTTGTGCGTATCGGTGGTGTCGAAGGTGAGTGGGTGAAAAGAGCATTGACCGCTCTGATTCGCCCATCGTCGCACCATCAAAGAAGAAGAGATCATCTGCAGCCAAGGCCTAGTCGGTTCTCGATCATGTCTAAGACCGAATATTTATGATTTTGGTTTCACAGGCTGGTTCGTTCGTTTTCCGGTGTTTTGATCTGCCGTTCAATTTTATTAGATTCCGGCGGGCGCATATTTTGAAGCGAGTACTGAGTCAGCTCGGGAGATTCTTTTTCGAAGACCGAGTCGACACGCAGAAGTTTTGTACTTTTGGAGGCCTCTGATTTATAAAGATATCTGAAGTGAAAAAGAATCTCCTTTTTGTACATATCATTTCCCATGGAAGGATATTTTTTTTGGAAAATAAAACCTTCCTAATTAACAAAGCTAAATTAATTATTAGAACTAAATATAATCCCGAATCTAAAATAAATAAATAAATAAAGTTATTAAAAAACAACACCTTTAAAAACTTATTAGAACCCTTTTTTCTAATATTAATTTGTGACTTCAATCCCTTGGGGCTTACAGCATAAGGTTGTACGTTGTTTCTATCGGAAGCGTCGTCGTTTAGTACATACGTTTCCGTTTCCCGTTTTCCGTTTTCCGTTAAGTTTTCCATGTTACCGTTATTATCGTTCACTTGATTTCCGTCATTTCATTCAGGTATAAATAATATATTATTTCTTTTGTATTTTATTTACTTTTATGTTTATTTGATAATTTGATTCCTTTTCTTTTCACCTGTTTTGTTTGTGTTGAACTGTTAGTCCATTGTAGGTGATTCGTCATGGTACTTAAGTGAAGCTACAACTTTGGATTGTTGTTTAAAAAGTTGAATTTAAATAATTTTATTGTTATTACTACATGTATTTTAAGTTGTTTTATTTCTGTAAATATCTATTAACTTTTAAGATATATTAGTATTCAAGTATCTTGAAATACAAATAAAGTATCTTGAAATACAAATAAAGTAACAAAATTGCATTAAAATGTTATTAATGTGTGAGTAACATGTTAAATGAATATTCAAGTGATCGAGAAGATTCAATTCAGGTAAGAGAAAGTACAGTGAAAGAAATGAACTAATAAGAGGATGGATTCGGTTGTAATCACTAAGAGAGCTAGGGGAAACTGAAAAAGGAGAAAAGAAAGGGTGGTAGAGAGAGGGAAGAGAAAAGAAGAAGAGCACGGGGGATTGAACAAATGGATGGTAGTTATTTTAGTTTATACTCGATTCAATGGTTATTCATATATTAATAACTTAAATTTACATTGTATTTTGATTTATCGAATCAAATTTAAATTAAAAAAAATTAAAATTAAAATTGAAAAATTTAAATAATTTTAAAAAATTAAATTGGTTTCCAACTAGTTTGTTAACTCAAAATCAAATTAAAAATATTATAATTTTATTATACATATCTAAATTGTTGCTAACGATATTATAAATTTAAGTTTTTGAAATGATATAAATTATTTTAAATATTAATGTTTTAATGATGATGTAATAAGATATTTATAATGTATTTTTTTTATAGTTAATTAGTTATTGTAATAAGATGTTTGTACTAATGACTTATAATATTATTAAAAATATTTTTTAACTTATAAAAAAATTCAATTAATTAAAATAGACAGATAATTAACAATTTTGATTAATTTAAAACAACTCCTTAAATTCGAATTATTTGTAATTTAAATTAAATTTGTTTTTAGTTAGTAATAAATTAATTTAAACAATAATTCGAATCAATTCAAACTAACTCAATCCAGATGAATTATCATTCTTAATTAACTCATCCTAATTTTGGTGTTATATTGTTTATGATGTGTCACGTATTATTTAATAGAATAAATCAAATCTTAAATTTTTAAAATAATTTTAATATATTATATAACATAAACCGTGTACGAAAGTGAGGAAAGAAAAATGGGCATTTGTTTTGGAAAAAAAAAAAGTAGAATCCGGTTAGGAGATCGATAATCAATAGATTATTGAATATTATATTAAATACTAAATATTAATACCAACACCGCTAATTTGTTCTCTTGCACGAAACGAATAAGGGCAGGGATGCACATGCTGGTTGGATCAAATGTCTCCAACGGACAAGGAATGTAGCATTATGGGTGACACGTTGTTTGTGGTCAGGTTGTTCCACCACCTATCCACTTCATCGTTAAACCCTAATTGTTGTACCTTAAACAAATCAGATAATGATAATTTATAAGCATAAATTTCAGATTATTTAACAAACTAGCTAGGATAATACGGTTTCACAATCATGTTTCATTTTCGAAGAATTATGTGAAATTAAGATAGTGCTTTAAAATTTAAGTAAATAATTTTTTATACAATCAAATTTTAAAATTGTAATAAAAGTATTATGGGATTTTTTTATTACTTTCATTATAAATAAAGTTAGGATGTTAAAGAACATGATATCCAGCTGGTCACAATCAACACACCAGCTGGAAGCAGCCACCAAGCTGTTGGTGGGGAAGGATAGACTGTCCAAGAACATGCCTCTCCATAATTGTGTTTATTTTTAATTATTACAATTTTGCTTTTCTTTTGTATAAATAGGTTGTAAACATTCGTTTATTCATCATCAATAAAATCCAATTCTTACATGGTATCAGAGCTTAGGAAACGATTCCCAGAAAAAATCAGCTCATAGAAATTTTTCCAATTTTTCCTCAATCTGTTTTTTTTCCAAAACCAATTTCGATTCACAAAATAATTTCAATTTCATCCCAGAATATTATTCAGAAAAATCCGAGCAATCTGCAATTAAAATCAAGCCAAAATACCTCTCCACGCGCTCACACGCGCCATTTTTAAACTCGCCGGCGTTCCACGCGCCTCGCCGGAGACGCACGCTCCAACACGCGCCAGCTGCTGAAGAAGACGACTCCAACGACACGTCGTCGCTCGCCCGCTGAAACAAACGACACGTCGTCGCTCGGTGCTGAAATAAACGACGCGTCGTTTTCTCGGTCTGGTCCGGTCCGGTTCGGTCTTCATCCGGTTTAGTGCTTCACCGTTGCAGCCGCCGTTCCAACCACTCCAGACGCCGGTTCACCCCCTTTCCGACCGGTTCTACGGCTGAAATTTCCGGTTCTGTAATCCTTGACTCATTTTCTATAAGATAGAGCATATTTCAGTACATTATTTATTTCATAAATAGTCATTATTGTCTAAAACACACTTAAACCCATCCCGTTCTTTCAAATTTATTCAACCAAAAATGTCTATGACTACCAATACCAACCCTACTTTACCAAAATGGTATGATGATCCTAGTCATTCTTTATATTTACACCACTCAGACCAACCAGGCATGGTCCTTGTAGCTCAATCCTTAAACCAAGAAAACTATCACATTTGGAGTCATGCAATGCTCATGGCTCTAATAACCAAAAACAAAGAAGGATTCATTGACGGCACAATCAAAAGGCCATCAACAAACCTTGAAGTAGAAATCAAACAATGAACTCGCTGCAATATTCTTGTCAAAGGATGGATCCTCAACACCATATCACCCAAAATTGCAGAAAGTGTCATGTATAGTGATATTGCATATGAGTTATGGGAAGAATTAAAGGAACGTTTTTCGCACACCAACAACGTGCACCTATTCCATATTGAACAAGAGATCCATGATTGCATGCAAGAAGGTGTGAGCATTGGCGAATACTATACCAAATTGAAAAGTTTATGGGATAGTCGTGATGCACTATGTCCTCTTCCACACTGTGGAGGAAATGCTGGAAGAGAATTACAAGAATATCAACAAAAGCAGCGAACCATAAAGTTTCTCATGGGCCTTAATACGGTTTACACATCAGCACGCGGACAAGATGAAAAGCAAAGAGCTGTCTCCACTCAAAGCATAGGAAGGATGCCAGAAGCTGCCGCACTCGTTGCCAGAGATAGTCGTCCACAATATCCTCAGAAAAATTACCCACCAAGGAACCCACATCTCAAGTGCAATAGATGCAACAATATAGGTCATAATTCTGAGAATTGCCGAAGTCACCTCAAATGTGATTTTTGTGGTCTCAATGGACACATTTTTGAAAACTGCCGAAAGCGTCTCAAATGTAATTTCTGTGGTTTAAATGGACATGACATCAACATGTGTCGGAAGAAAGGAGTAATTCAAGACAAGAGAAACACAAGTTATGGCTTCCCTTCCAAAGCTCATCATACTGACTTTCAGGAAAGCTGCTCCGACACAAAGACACCATCCCACAATCTTACATCTGCCCAATATCAAGAGCTCCTTACACTTCTCAATCAATCCAAATCAGGTAGCATGGCAAATCAAGTGACTACTTCTTCAGGTAACACATTATGTGCAACTGTTTTCCATTCAGAAACTCGTTGGATTTTTGATACAGGGGCAACTGATCACATGGTCTGTTCCCAAAACCTTATGAGCTCCAGCATTCCAGTCACTAATCGGCATGTGCATTTACCTGATCATTCTCTTGCCCGTGTCACACATATTGGCACTGTGCATTTCTCAAATAATTTTATACTCCATAATGTCTTGTGTGTTCCCTCCTTCAAATTAAACTTAGTTTCAGTAGCCAAACTAACTCAAACCTCATTTTTCCATGTCACCTTCACTAATAGTATGTGCTTTGTTCAGGACAAATGCTCAGGGAAGACGATTGGGATGGGAACTGAGAAAGCAGGACTCTACTACTTGACTATTTCTGAAAAGGCTGGATGTTTCTCTGTTTCAAACACTGCTTCCACCAACTCTCATCTATGGCATCAACGACTTGGTCATTTATCTAATAACAGTTTGCGTGTAATTTCTCTTTCCATCAACACACCTTTTTGTTCCATTAGTGATTGTTCTATTTGTCCATTAGCTAAGCAAACACGTAATCCATTTCCTTTAAGTTCCATCAATACAAAAGCACCTTTTGAAATGATTCATGTTGATATTTGGGGTGGTTATCACATTCCAGCACTTAATGGAGCACGTTATTTTCTCACTATTGTTGATGACTACTCAAGATGCACATGGGTCTATCTCTTACATACTAAATCTGATACACGTACATTTCTTACCACCTTCATCAATCTTGTTGAAACACAATTTTCATCCAGAGTTAAAATCATTCGTAGTGACAATGGACCAGAATTTTCTATGACCCAGTTGTTTTCTACCAAAGGAATCCTTCATCAAACTAGTTGTGTCTCTACCCCTCAACAAAATGGTGTTGCTGAACGTAAACACCGTCATCTTCTCAATGTTGCTCGTTCATTACTCTTCCAAGCCAATCTTCCTAAACAATTCTGGGGAGATGCCATTCTTACAGCCACATACCTCATAAATCGTACTCCAACACCTGTTCTCAAGGGTAAAACACCATTTGAAGTCCTTTTTCACAAAACTCCTAGGTATGAACACCTTCGTGTTTTTGGTTCCCTTTGCTTTGTCTCTACACATCATGATCGACTTACCAAGTTTGATGCTAGGTCACATAAATGCATATTCATTGGGTATCCATCTGGGATCAAAGGTTATCGTGTCTACAATCTGGAAACAAACAAGACTTTAGTGTCTCGTGATGTTATCTTTCATGAACATGTATTTCCTTATTTCACTTCCGCTGTCAACACTCCAACTCTATTTCCTCCATCAGAAGATACTATTTATGATGACCTACCCAACATTCGTCAATCAACCAATCCAAATATATCACTTGATCATACACCATCTGTCCTTCCAACAATCAACTCAGACACTCTTCATCTTCAAAATTCATCTCCAGAAACATCATCGTCAACTTCTCCACCACACATAATTCCTCCAACACCAATCACACATAGGCTTCGTCGATCCACCAATGTTCCTAGCTACCTTCAAAAATATCATGTAGAAGCTTCCCTACCTTCTCGGTCCTTTCCTTCGTCTCACTCAGCATCGTCCAAAGACAAAGGTACTTCTCATTCTTTATCTCATGTACTTACCTATGACCAATTATCACCTGCACATCGTGCTTTTGCTACTTCTATTTCCATTCTCAAGGAACCAACCACTTTTGCTGAAGCTTTCAATGATCCAAATTGGCGGCTTGCCATGAAACAAGAACTGGATGCTCTTGAAACTAATGGCACTTGGACGCTTCAACAACTTCCTCCAAACAAGAAACCAGTTGGTTGTAAATGGGTCTACAAAATCAAGTATAATCCTGATGGTTCTGTGGAACGATACAAGGCTCGGTTAGTGGCCAAAGGATACAGTCAGATTGAAGGTTTTGACTACCAAGAAACTTTTGCACCAGTAGCCAAACTTGTCACTGTTCGGCTTCTCCTTGCCGTTGCTGCTATTCAAAATTGGCATCTTCGACAACTCGATGTCAACAATGCTTTTCTCTATGGTGATCTTCATGAAGATGTTTACATGTCCCTTCCACCTGGATTCGGACGAAAAGGGGAAACACGAGTATGTAAGCTACATAAATCTTTGTATGGACTCAAACAAGCCTCACGACAGTGGTTCATCAAACTATCAACAACACTTAAGCTAGCTGGTTTTAACCAATCCAAGTATGATCACTCACTGTTCGTCCGAACCCGTGGTAATTCCTTCTCTGCTCTCCTTGTCTATGTAGATGATATAATCATAACAGGAAACAATATACAAGACATTGAAGAAACTAAGAATCATCTCATGAGCCAATTCAAGCTTAAAGATCTCGGTGAATTAAAGTATTTTTTGGGCATAGAAGTTTCACGTTCCAGGAAGGGAATTGTTCTGTCACAACGCAAGTACGCACTTGAAATATTGGAGGATATGGGTTATCTTGGTGCCAAATCTGCAAATTCACCTATGGAACAAAATTTATCCCTCAGCAAGGTTGAAGGGGAATTCATCAGTAATCCCACATCCTATCGAAGACTTGTTGGGAGATTAATATACTTGACCATCACAAGGTCCGACTTAGTGTATGCCGTGCACATTCTCAGTCAATATATGGATAAACCACGACAACCACATTTGGAAGCAGCTCAACGAGTGCTACGATATGTCAAGAACACACCAGGGCAAGGTCTCTTTTTCTCAGCAACTAGTTCATTACAACTAAATGCTTTTTGTGATGCAGATTGGGCAAAATGCACAAATACAAGACGATCAACCACAGGATATTGTATGTTTCTTGGAAACTCGCTAATTTCTTGGAAGACTAAGAAACAAAATACAGTCTCACGATCAAGTGCAGAAGCAGAATATCGCTCTATGGCAGCAGCATGTTGCGAAGTAACCTGGTTACGATATATTCTGGATGATTTGGGTATCAAACACTCCCAACCAACCAAGTTATATTGTGACAATCAAGCAGCTCTTCACATTGCATCAAATCCAGTGTTTCATGAGCGAACTAAACACATAGAGATCGATTTCCATCTAGTAAGAGAAAAGATTCAAGCTGGAATGATCAAAACTTATCATATCTCTACATTAGAGCAACCAGCAGATATATTTACCAAATCCCTGAGTTTTCCACAGTTCTCAAGCTTACTTAACAAGTTAGGAATAATTAACATATATTCTAACTTGAGGGGGAATGTTAAAGAACATGATATCCAGCTGGTGACAATCAACACACCAGCTGGAAGCAGCCACCAAGCTGTTGGTGGGGAAGGATAGGCTGTCCAAGAACATGCCTCTCCATAATTGTGTTTATTTTTAATTATTACAATTTTGCTTTTCTTTTGTATAAATAGGTTGTAAACATTCGTTTATTCATCATCAATAAAATCCAATTCTTACATAGGATAATTACATGTTAAAATTAAGACTGATTTGGGTAATTATGCAATGAAATTGGAGCTTTGTACCATTAATTTTGTTAATTGATTTACTTTGATGTTATTTTTATAATTATTATAAAATTTAATGGTATATAAATAAATAAATAATTTAATGATATTTTTTCTAAATAACTCAAAATTTAATTTACTCTTATAATAAAATAGAATTTATAGATTGTAACAAACACATAAATTCATTATTCGTTTAATTTGTTTAGCAACACTCTCTCGAGCACTTGAAAAGATGAATTTGTAGACTCGATCAAGTACCGGATTGGCAGATTAGCAGTGAACCATACCTTGTGTCAAGTAACAAACAAGAATGTACAACCAATTGGAAATAGTAATGGGCAACAAAAAAAAAACCCGTAGATTTGGTTATTCATAATCATATATATAATCGGTTTGATTTTTATTTGATAAATTTTAGAGATTAATACGATTTTAGATATTAACTAAACATAAAACAAAAACTACGATTCAGATATATTTATACTGATAATCGTACCGATTAGTACTCGAAATTAATTATATTTATTAAATTAAATTATATATTTGTTAAATTAATATGCTTAGAATTAATTAGTTTAAATTAATATGTTTAAAAAAACAGTTCTTTTTTATGTATTTTTTAATAACCGTATGGAATAATTACCTAAAGTGAAAAATCTTTCGCGAATTGTAATAATTTTCAGGTTATTTTGGGTATAAAATTTATAATTCAATTGGGGAATAATTGTATCAAAAATCGTTCTTATCTATACCCATACCCATATCCGTGTGCCCATTATCGAGGAAAAAAATATTTTGTATATATCAATTATTAATTTTGTCTTTACTTTTAATAATTTTTTCGTTTTTTTAATATAAATGAAGACTCTAGATAACTTGTTTCACCAAGTCTTTGTGTTCCCATTTTATGTAATATTTGTTTTCTTATAATAGACTTACTTACAAACAAAGGTTTAGATTATATGTTATGAAAATATTAAAAATATTATTTTAGAGAAATTTTTGAAAAATTTACAAAAGTTATATATTTTTTTAAGAAACCTTTAAAAATATGGAAAAAAAATCAAATGCTTATTTTTTAACTAATTTTTTACTTACAATTGTAAATATATGTAATTTTTATTTTGAATAATAAATAAATAATTTATATATAAGTTAAATTTTTTAAAATAATTATTTAAACTAAAAATTAGAAAATAATTTTTTTTATAAATATTTATAATATAATAAATTTTATTGAAAAATTAAAAAATTTAAACTAAATACATAAACTATTTCTAATTTTCAAAGAAATGATATAAAAAATATCAATAAATAAATATTTTTAATGAAAGATAATTTTTTTATAAAAATAATGTTAATTATAAACGATATTTATTGATATTATTTTGCATTTTATTAAAAATATAACGATAATATTTATATTACCAATTAATATTCTATAAATATTTACATTTTATCTGGACAATGTATATGGATGTAGAGATATCTAAAATCTCAACATTTCAAGACATTTTCAGCACATATGTATATATATAATTAATTAATTTTTCCTTTGTTTTTTTAACTAGTGCTTTGTAAAAGATAATATATATTAATTTTAATATATTCTCCCAAAAACATGAAAATTTTTATATATTACATATTTTATGCTTATTATTAGTAACAATGTTGCTTTCTTTTCCACTTCTAACATTTTTTTTATAAAAATAAAGAAATTAGGTGAATATCACTACGTATCTATCAATTAATGCCCCGTTGAAATATATTTAAAAAAAAAAACAAAAACTCTCTAAGTCTAGATATTATATGATGGCATATTATTTACCTTTGAGTTTTTAATTTTTTTTCTTTAATTAAATTTTTTCGATTATAGTTTTATTTTAAGAAATTTGATGTTCTCTTTCTTACGGCTTACAAAATTGTATCCTTTAATTTTATTTTTCTTAATTCTTTAAATTTTTGATTTTTTTCTCTAGCTTATAATTTATGTAATTATTATAGTTTAGAACAAGTCGTTCAAATTTATTGAAATTTATTTAGTTAATCTATTTTATAGGTGGTTTGAGTCTATATTTAGTTGATTTACATTTCTCCTATTTTATCACTTTTTTTTTACGCACTCTATGTTCAAGGTCTCTAGTTTAAGATGTTGAGTGTTATCTTCCTGACATTGCCGTATATGTACAATTTATACAATTATATAACACCATTAATTGCATATATTATACAAAACAATACATAAGAATACATACAATTAATTATATACAATATAATATATAACACTATTAATTGCATATAATTATATAAATACAATATATAAGAATATATAACATCGTACACTATACAATATATATCAGTATTAATTGCATATATTTGTAGGGGTGAAATGTAGGATACTTTACAAAAATAAGTTATATATAAAACGTGAAAAATATAAGTGTATTCTTATAATTATTATAAATATATAATTTATTCTTATAATTATTTGAAATATTGGTTTGGTAAAGTAACTTAACAAAATAATTAATTATTTTAATTAATATAACTTCATCGAAATTATGTATTTTTTTTATCACATACCTAATTAACTAGTCGAATTTAGTAATCTTAAGCTACAACTACTATTACAATATTGATAAATGAATTCATTTTTTAATCATAACTATAGATCTATGATCACGGTTATAAAAACCAAAGTTTAAGTGGGAAAGACCATAGACTCTTACATATGGTCTCGATTTTCGATCAAAATATATACATATCACTAAAATATCGTGACCATATACATACCATTTGGTTAGTCTTATTGAAGACCGTGACCATAAACATTACATTTGGTCATAGGCTTTCATAAAATCGTGTACAATTTGGTCACAATTTTTTGAAAGATTGTGACCAAATGTTATGTCGAAAATACCTCCAGTTGTAAAAAGTTATCTTACATGTTTTGAATGACCAAACATGACATAAAACACCTCGCTTTGATAGGTAAAACATTACACAAAAGCAAGCCCAAGCTACTAGTGTGAATAAAAGGATCACGAACCCAGATATTAACAAGAACTATAATCAAATTTGTGTGCCCAAAGCTTAGAAGATCTAGGGGTTGATGTTGGTTGTAATTAATACATTACATATGGCAAGTAGAAAGTAGTCCCAATCAACAAAATCCTTATACGACAAGCCTAACAAGCTTTGAGTAATCAGATAAACATGACTGCGAGATAATCTTAAAAAAGAGAAAAAGTCAATAATTATCCCTTAAATATTTTAAAGAGATAATTATGAATAGATGTCTACAATGCTACAGTAAATCTATCTACATAAGTAAGAGATATGTATCAGGTTAACTCTTTTCTCTTTATATATGCACATTTATACATAATCATACATGACTCTTTTCTCTTTATATATTCACATCTGTATATAATCATACATGACATTAAATAGATATTCTTTCACACAATAGAGAATCACAACCAAGCACAATCTTTCCAATTAAACATAGAGTGAGATTTAGATCTCTTTTAAATTCATCATTATGCTATAAAATAAAGCATTAGAGGGTCAAAGAGCATTCCTTACCATAGTTCGAAATCTTAATGATTTGTTTAATTTCATAGATATACGAAGGGTAATGCTATATGTTGTTGACAAAAATTGGCATAACATATATATTGATATTTGAAAAAAAATATTAAAAATATTAAATTTTTATTAAATATTTTATAAAATTTTAGTAAATATTAATTTAAATAATTTAATCAATTTTATTATTTTAATGACATATTTATTTCATATTTAAACTTCATAATGTACATATAATAATAATAAAATATAAGTATAATATCTATATAACAAATATAAATTAAGGGTAAACATTGGATCAAAGTGACTATTTTTTTACAATTCGAATTGAATTTAAAAGTTTTTAATTCAAATATGATCTAATTATGTAATAAATTCAAACTAATCTGAAAAATATCAGACCAATTTTTTTCGTATTAGATAAGTTCAAAATGACGTTGAAATTTACTTATGAATTATTTTCATATATAAAATACTATTTATATAATATTTAAATTTTAAATTTATCAATCTAGTAACAAAAAATATTATTTTTAGTCACAACTAAAAAAAATAAAAGAATAAGAAATATGTTTGTGCAATTATTAAATTATTATAAAGATGTAATATTTATATTTATTTTTTTAAACTGAAAGTAATATTATATAACTATGGTATTATAATATTTAAATATAACATATTATAAAATAAAACATACTTTATTTATATTTTTAATAATAACTCGGTCCATATCGGATTGCATTGCAACGAATTACAAATTATCAAATTTAAATTGAAGCCAATGAATTGTAAGCTTCTTAATTTAAGTGAATTAATCATATTATTTACTCATTCATAATATAAATATAAGTTATATAACACAATCTTAAATACATTTAATTATATATAATTATTTTAAAAAATAATACATCATATATATCAAAATCGATATTATGATATTTACATCGATATTCTTGATGAAAACAATTTATACTCAATTTTGATATCGATATTATGATTTTACCAAAAATTCAAGTATTAGGATTTTTTTATGATTTTTAGTTAATATACTAAAATATTTAAATAATATTTTAAAAATAAATTATATATAATTATAACAATATTAGTATTTTTAAATTTATAAACGAACTAAGCTCTAGCATAGTCGTATTTTTGTTGTATTACAATTGTGTTTGTGTATTTACAAGCAGTGTCGGAATACAAATAGTTGAATTATATATTAGTTTAAGATGAATATTCCGGACGAATAGTAATATGCTATTATAAATAAGAGAGAATAGAGCGACTTAAAAGTGATTTTCATTTTTTTCTTTTTATCATTCAAATTTACAGGAAAGCTTATTCATTTATTTGTACAACTGTATCTATAGTATTTTAAGATTAATGCATAATTATTTTAAGATTAATGAATAAATTTATCCTGCAAATAAGACCCACCGGGATTTTATACATTATAATTCTTCCAAATATGAGGTGTTACCTATCGAAAATTCGATGTCAGCCACTATTGAATGTTGGTGGACCGCCAGAGCAACAACTGCAATTATAATACTGTTTGAATTCATAGAAGAAAAAAAAAAGTAAAACAAAATAAATGGTAATTATTAAGTTTTTAATAGAATTTTAATAACTTCTTAGCCATTTAACGCCATTTATTTCTATCTTTTTTAAAACAGTAATTATTTTCCATTAAAACTTTTCAAAAATAGCCAAAAGAGTCATGCAGCTGTTCAAATTTGACGCTCAAATTCCAACTATGGTGACAGGAGGAATCAGTACACGCGCTTTACTGGTACATGGAGGATGAAGGATGATTGATCCACCCCGATAAATTGACCTTGTTGGGTAAGAAACCCCAAGAGATAGAACATCCAACCCCCAAGAAATGAGTTTCTTATTCCATGTTTTGCTTCTATAACGCCTGCATATATCTTTGTCAGCAATCCATAGTTTTACTATTGGAGAATCCATTCAAATCCCTGTTTTATTGTTATCTTGATTTAGGGGAGAACGGGGCAACCAATCCAAAATTAAGTGTACGTTGTTTAATTTTTTTTCTTTGATACTTTCTGTAATTGGATTCTAAGGATTGAATTTTAGTTCCATTTGTTGTTTTGCATCAATTTGTTTTGTCAGTTCGATTTAGAATATCAGTTTATCGAAGTTTCCAATTTTTGTATGATTATTTCTCCTGTTTATATGGGTTTGGTCTGTTAAGCTCTGATTATGATTGTATGAATTGATTAATAGGTTTTTATTAAGGTCAGAAACCACAGCAACTAAACCTCTCAGGTGGGTTCCTATTCCTTCAATTATATATGGGGAAACCAACTGGGAAGAAGAAGGATCAAGGGGGACAAAAGCCAGGAAATGCTAACACTAAACAGAGCAAGCCTTCAAAAGCTCTTGATGAAGACACTACCATGTTCATCAATATGTCTCAGGAGCTCAAAGAAGAAGGTAACAGACTCTTCCAGAAGAGTGACCATGAAGGTGCAATGTTGAAATATGAAAAGGCCCTCAAACTCCTTCCTAAGAACCATATTGATGCTGCTCATCTCCATACCAACATGGCTTCTTGTTATATGCAAATGGGTCTCGGAGAGTATCCTCGAGCAATTTATGAATGTAATTTAGCCTTGGAGGTATCCCCAAGATATAGTAAAGCTTTTCTGAGAAGAGCAAAATGTTACGAGGCCCTGAATCGGTTGGATTTGGCACTAAGAGACGTTAACACTGTTTTGAGTGTGGAACCCAATAATCTTAGTGCCTTGGAAACTAAGGATGGGGTAAAGAAGGTCGTGGACGAAAAAGGTATTGTTATTGATGAGAAAGAAATTGGTGTGGTAAATATAGAGCCACCAGGTGCTGTTCGGTTGCGTAAAGTGGTAAAGGAGAAATTGAAAAAGAAGAAGGATAAGAAAGTTGAGAAGAAGGCAAACGATAAGCTGGTTGTGGTGGATAGGGCCAACTCTTGTAAGGATAAAGAAATTGTTACAATGAAAGTCGTTGAGGAAGAAAAGGTGCTCCTGAAGCCCGTTAAGGAGAAAAATGTTGTCTCTAAGACTGTTAAGTTGGTTTTCGGGGAGGATATAAGGTGGGCACAGTTGCCAGTGAATTGTAGCATGAGATTGGTGAGGGATGTTGTTAGGGACCGCTTTCATGGCTTGAAGGGTGTCCTTGTGAAGTATAAAGATCAAGAAGGTGACTTGGTTACAATTACTACTACCCATGAGCTCAGGTTGGCTGAATCATTGTGTGATTCACAAGGGTCGCTGAGATTATATATAACTGAAGTAAGTCCTGATCAAGAACCACTTTATGATGGAATATGCAATGAAGAGCATAAGAAAGATAAAATGCTAAGTAGTGTTATTGAGAATGGAGATGCTGGAAAAGGGAGAGAAGTTAAAAGTGGAGTTATTTGCATCGAGGACTGGATTTTACAGTTTGCACGGCTGTTTAAAAATCATGTTGGTTTTGATTCTGATTCATACTTGGATCTTCATGAACTTGGCATGAAGATATACTCGGAGGCAATGGAGGATGCTGTAACAAGCGATGATGCTCAAGAACTTTTTGACATTGCTGCTGGTAAGTTCCAAGAAATGGCAGCCTTGTCGTTGTTTAATTGGGGCAATATTCATCTCTCCAAGGCTAGGAAGAGAGTTTCCTTTGGAGAAGATTCTTCAAGGGATTTGATTGTTGAGCAGATTAAGGCTGCATATGAATGGGCAAAGAAGGAGTATACAAAAGCAGAGATGAGGTATGGAGAAGCTCTCAAGATCAAACCTGATTTCTATGAAGGTTATCTTGCTCTTGGGCAACAGCAGTTTGAGCAAGCAAAGCTTTGTTGGTACTATGCAGTTGGGATCAAGGTTGACATTGAGACTGAACCTTTGTCAGAAGAGGTCCTTCAGCATTATAACAAGGCTGAGGACAGCATGGACAAGGGTATGTTGATGTGGGAGGAGATGGAGGAGCAACGTCTTAATGGACTTTCAAAAGCTGAGAGATATAAATCCCAGTTACAAAAAATGGGGTTGGATGGTTTATTTAATGATATACCTTCTGATGAAGCAGCAGAGCAGGCTGCAAACATGAAATCACAAATATACCTATTATGGGGTACCTTGCTATATGAGCGTTCTATTGTGGAGTATAAGTTGGGGATGCCAACTTGGGAAGAATGTTTAGAGGTTTCTGTTGAGAAATTTGAACTTGCTGGAGCTTCTCAAATTGATATAGCTGTTATGATAAAGAACCATTGCTCTAGTGAAAATGCTCTGGAGGGTAAATTTCTAACACTTCTTCTTTCTTTTTGATCTCCTAAATTGCATTAATATTAGAACTTGAAGCAGTTTATAAATTTACTCTCTGGTAGGTTTGGGGTTTAAGATTGATGAGATAGTACAAGCATGGAATGAGATGTATGATGCTAAGAGATGGCAGTTTGGTGTTCCGTCTTTCCGCCTTGAACCATTGTTTCGCCGGCGCGTTCCGAAGCTTCATGCCATGCTGGAGCATGCTTGGTAGTTTTTGTTTGTTTGGTATCCATTACAGGCAATGAAGAAGAACGCTTCAGTTGTCTTCAGTCATTCCAATTCGGAAGCTATATTGTTGCGTGCTAATATAGGTAAGCCAATGCATATCACTTTGCTTGTTTCATCTGACGAATAATTATTTCATTGAAATGCTATAAACTGTCTATCTATCTGAATCATACTCGTTGATATTCTGCGGCTGTAAACAAAACTCTTAATGGAATCACTGAACTTAGATGTATAAGGGAAAATTATGAAAGCTCTTATAGAGAAAATTGCTTCCTAGGTTTCTTCGTTTGATTAGTTGCTGCATAGATAATGGATGAATATCCATTTGTTGTTACATTAACCATTTTTCTGGTTGAATTCCATTTCAAAGCATCATTCTCGCTTGATCTTTTGTTTGGTTGAACAAAACAATGTCTTAGAATTAACTGAATGAAACATAATCGTTTTGGTAATTGCAGGGTATTTATATTTGTTCTGCATGGAGTGTCGAGTTCAGCTCGGGGAGCAAGGCAAAAGTTTGCGTAGTGTTGCTTTTGAATGTTATTGATAATTTTGGATCATTTTTATTATTTGTGATTTCCTGTAGCATAAGCGTTCACGTTGTTACGGTGTGATATATATATGTTAGAAAATAAGATATATATATATGTTAGGAAATAAGTCTCTAATGACGAAGGAGAAAGCATTTAAATTAACAATATATATATATATAAATGTGGGTATTGTTGGATTTGTATATTTCAAAGGAATAAGCTACATTATAATTATTTTTGGGGTGTGGTTTTGAAATTTGTGGAGCATTGAAATTTGTTATCTGAAACTTGTAACAATTTACGGGTTTCATTGATCAAAGAGACTGATGTATGTCCTTTATGTATTGTATTTGTGGTCTTTTAATTGTCAACGGAATCAAATCTAGTTGTATCCAACTTGCATAAAATAAAATGGAGACTGATGTATGTCCTTTATGTATTGTATTTGTGGTCTTTTGATTGTCAACGGAATCAAATCTAGTTCTATCCAAATTGCATAAAATAAAATGGAGAACTAAAAGTTATCATTTCTGTTAATTATCAATTATTTTATATATTTTTGATTTTGTTTCTGTACAAGAGTTTAGGTATATGTATACAAGTAAAACGAAAACTAAACAATAACTCTAGCTGCTGCACATCCATGTTTTATGGCTCCACTAATATTATTGTATGCTCTATGTTTTGCTCCATTAAACATTGGTGTCTGACACTATTGCAGCATGCACCACAACACACACCAACACTCCCCCTCAAGTTGATGCATATATGTCTCTTTTGCCCAACTTATCAAGTGAGTTGTAGAAGTTCTTTGCAGACACAGATTTTGTGAATATATCAACAAAATTGATCTTCTGATTTAACAAATGGAAGTTGAATAATCTTTTCTTCAAGATTCTGTTTGATGAAGTTCTGATTCAACGTGCTTCGTGCGATCATGTTGAACTGGATTGTGAGAGATGGCAATGACTACTTTGTTATCACAAAATAAGTTCATTTCAAAGTTAGGAGCAACATCAATCTCAGTTAGAAGTTTTTTCAACCAAAGAAGCTCACATATTCCCTTGACCATTCCTCGAAACTCAACTTCAGCACTAGATAAGGCAACTACCTTTTGCTTCTTGCTTCTCCATGTAACAAGATTACCCCCACAAAAGTAAAGTACTCAGCAGTAGATTTCTTATCCTTCATATTCCCTGCCCAGTCTGAATCTGTATATCCAACGACTTCTAATTGACTATTCTTTGAAAACATAAGTCCTTTCCCAGGGGAGGATTTTAAATAACGGAGTATTCACATGACGGCATCCATATGATCTTCACTTGAGCAATGCATAAACTGACTCATGACACTCACATAATAAGCAATATCATGTATAGTATGAGATAAGTATATGAGTTTACCTACTAACCGTTGATATCTCTATTTATCTGCTGGTACTTGGTCCACATATTCTCCAAGTTTATGATTTTGGACCATCAGAATATCGAAAAGTTTACAATCTAGTAATCCTGCCTCTGCTAGTAGGTCTAGAGTATATTTCTTTTAGGAAAGACATATACTTGGTTTTGATCTTGTTACCTCAATGCCTAAGAAGTATTTGAGCCCTCCCAAGTCCTTCATTTCAAACTCATTTAACAGTTGTTCTTGAAGCCTAGAGATTTTTTTTTTATCATCCCCTCTAATGATCATGTCGTCTACATAGATTATAAGGGCTATTATTTTTCCCAATCGATGTTTTAGGAAAAAAGTGTGGTCAGAGTTGCTTTGTTGAAACCCATATTTTCTCATTGTTGAACTCAATCTGCCAAACCATGCTCGATGTGATTGTTTTAGTCCATACAATGCTCGTTGTAATCTACATGCAATTTTTTTTCCTGATGTAACAATATATCCTGGTGGGATATCTATGTAAATATCTTCTTCAAGGTCACTATGAAGGAAGGAATTCTTCACGTCAAGTTGGTGCAATGACCAATCTAAATTTGCTGCAAGAGATAACAAAACTCTCACAGTTTTTAGTTTAGCCACATGTGAGAAGGTTTCTTGATAATCTATACCATGTTTCTGTGTATACCCTTTTTGCTACTAGCCTCGCCTTATATCGTTCAACTGACCCATATACTTTATACTTAATGGAGAAAATCCACTTGCATCCTACCATATTTCTCCCTTGAGGCAACTTGCTTAACATTCATGTGTTGTTCTTCTGCAGTGCCTCAAATTCTTCTTTTATGGCTTGAGCCTAATTTGGATTAGATAAGGCTTCTTCAATGCTGCTTGGAATTTGACATGAGGAGAGTGTTTGTGCAAAAGCCCTGATAGGTTCTGATAACCCTTGAGTAGATACATAATTGGCTATTGGATACTTGGATTGTCGTTTCTCTCTGTCTAGAGAGTAACGATTCGGAGGTTTGCCTCGATTGTGTCTGAAAGGTAGAACATAACCAATAGATGTATCTATAGCATTAGTTTATAAAGGTGTGATAGGAGAACTTACCTTAAGAGTATTCTGAGTAGGAGGATCATTGGGTACTAGAGAGTGGAGGGGTGCATCAACCACTGCATCTTCTGGAGATTCAGTCACTAGTTCAAATTCAGTTCTTAGAAGTTCAAGTTCGGGTCTAGGTAATGGCTCATCCATATTGTTGGCATTATCTGAGTATGTTGGATTGTTACTAATGTCTAATACTTCAACATCAAGCCAATTTCGTTCTTCACCATAACTCTCCCCCTAAAGAGGGTAATTGGATACTGATGATGGAAAAAACCATTCAGATTCTAGGAAAGTGACATCCATGTTAATGTAGGTTCTTTTAGTAATATGATCGTAGCATCGGTATCCTTTTTTTGTACGCCATACCCCAAGAATACACATCGGACAACACATGGATTCAACTTAGTTCGTTGATTTTTATGGAGGTGGACAAAAGCAACACATCCAAAAATTCAGGAAGGAAGCATGAAAATAATAGGCAAAAGAACATGATCAGATAGCACCTTTAATGGAGTCTGAAATTGTAAGGTTTTTGTGGGCATACGGTTTAGTAGATACACAACTGTAGTAACAACATCACTCCAGTATCTACTAGGCATATGTGCACCAATTAGTAAGGCCCGAGCAGTTTCTAAAATATGCCTATTCTTCCTCTTTGCAGTTCCATTCTGTTGTGGGGTTTATGAACACGAGGTTTCATGGAGAATACCATGTTTGTCCAAGTATGTCCGAAATTGTTGATTAACATACTCTTCTTCATTATCAGACCTAAGAATCTTAATTTTCTCAAAAAATTGTGTCTGGACCATGGTGTGAAACAAGTGAAACGTAGAAAATACTTCATCTTTATGTTTGAGAAGGTAAAGCTATGTCATTCGTGTACAATCATCAACAAAAATTACAAACCAACGATGACCCGAGGACGTAGTGACCGGGGAAGGTCCTCAAACATCAGAATGTACTAAAGTAAAGGAGTCATACTTTTATGCATGCTCATAGGATATGACGCCCTATGAATTTTTGCTAAGATATAAGTATCACATTTGAAATCCGAGTGTGTGATATTTGAAAATAAACTAGGGAGTAGGTGCTTTAAATACCTAAATGATAGATGCTCAAATCGACGATGACATAGCCAAATATGTTGTTCCTTGTTACTAACGGTGTGTTGCATGTGATTGGCTCTTCCTGAACTGAGGTCATCCACATAATATAACCCTCATCTCTTAGTACCATGCCCAATGATCTCCTTGGTGAGAATATCCTGTAGAAGACAAAAAGTAGAATACATCAATACTACACAGTTAAGATCTTAGGTAACCTGACTTACAAACATTAGTCAGTTTGAAAGAGAGGGTACAAGTAAAGTATTAGATAATGATAATGAAGGAGATAAAGTCATTGTTCTAACCCCTGTAATTGGATAAGTGACCCCATTGGCATTGGCAACACGGCTCCGTCTTGGTTGGGTTGTATTGGAGAGATATTTTGGGTCAAATGTCATATGATCTGTAGCTCTAGAGTTTAGAATCCAATCCTCATTATCACTACGAGTAGAGATGTGAAATGCTTTACTTGAAATACCTGGATCCTAGGAAGATTCAGTTTGAGAAATAAGGGATAGTGAGGCATTATTTTTAGCCACAGTGGCTCGCCCAATGGTTTCTCATTTCTTCCGTGCTTGAAGATCATTCCATCATTCTGGATACCCATGTAGTTTGAAGCAGGTTTCACAGGTGTGTTTGGAGTTTCCGCAATGGCCACATTTCATGTCAAGAGATGGTGGATTTCCCATGGATTTCTTGCTACCCAAAGAAGTTCTTGTTTTGGTGGCATCGAATTATGGTGTCCCTTGACCCCTTTAAAAGCCATAACTGCTCCGGGTGTCATATCTGCACCTGTGATCATTACGGTTTTCCGGACCTCTTCCCTACGTATGAATCCATAGGCTTGTTCCACCGTAGGGAATGGTTTGATTTGAAGCACATCACTTCGAGTTTTGTCTAGTTTGTCATCAAGTCCATCGAGGAAGGTATACACTTGATCTTCTTGTATGATGGAGTTGTATTTTTGTATGTCAGTCGCACACTCCATTGGATTAGGACGATAGAAATCAATTTCTTGCCACAACCCTTGAAGGTCATTTTAGTATTTTTCAATGGATCCACCCGCTTGCTTCATACGAGTAACTTGACGGCGAAGATCATACACTTGAGATGTGTTTGTCCCATCATAGTAGGTGGTAGCAACATAATCCCAAACCTGTTTCACAGTTGGGAATCGAATAAAATTTGCAATCAAGGAGGGGTCCATCGAATTGATGAACCATCATTTGACAATGGCATTTTCAGTGCATCATCTCCTGAATGAGGGGTCGGTTTCAACAGGTTGAGGAAAATCCCATTAATATATCCCAGTTTGTCTTTGCTAGAGATATACATCTCCACCACCTGGGACTACAAGGCATAGTTGGATCCTCCCAACTTGATACTAATGAGAGTAATCGACGCTTCAGTTAGCAGAGGTTGTGAGGTGATCTGAGTTCTAATTAGAACTTCCATTATTTTTGTAGTCAAATCTTCCAATATAAAATTGGTGGTTAAATCTCTAGATTCTGTCATGAAATCTAATTTTTGTTCTTTTTTTGTACACTTCGTACACTGGCTATATATAGAACATTTCGTAACCCTAATTCATTTTTTTTCATTTGCGCAGCCCTCTTCACGCAGCCCTCTATGGTGCTTTCTTCGCACAGCCCTACAGTTCCTTCTCGTTCCAAGCTTGTCCGAGCTTAGAAGAACAGTATGGTTACCCACGACGACGGTTGGACTAGTAACCCTAATTTTATTTCTCTATTCGCGCAGCCCTCCCATGGAGCGACGCCTTTCTCCTGCCTCTTTTCTAAACTGCTTCCACCATCGCAGCTTCCACCTTCGCAGCTTCCACCTTCAGAAGAGCCGTTGTTCAGCTTGTTCTTTCCCAGATTCGTAATGTTCCTCACAGATTCAAGAGGGATTCAGAGAGGACCACCAAGGAATACAGTTTTTCGTCGATACTTGAAACCATCCTCATCATCAATCTGATCACTACAATTTTTTTTTTGGTTTACAGAATTGGAGGGCTGAAAAATAGTACGGTTGCCCCACAACAACAGCTAGAATGGAACGTAGGGACTGTGATGGCTCCAACGAGCAGCTTGAGCGTATCACACCAAATCAGCCAAAGGAGAACATAATCAACGTAACAGGTAACTTATTCTTCCATTAGGACAACCAATAACGTTGCTCTGATACATGACAAATATTATCATTTTTGTTAATTATCAATTATTTCATATATTTTTGATTCTGTTTCTGTACAAGAGTTTAGGACCATGACAAATATTATCATTTTTGTTAATTATCAATTATTTCATATATTTTTTATTATGTTTCTGTACAAGAGTTTAGTTATATGTATACAAGTGAAACGAAAACTAAACAATAACCCTAACTGGTGCACATCCATATACATCCATATTTTATGACTTCACTAATATTATTATCTGTTACATGTTTTGCTCCATTAAATATTGGTATCTGTCACTGTTGCAGCATGCACCACGACACACACCAACATAAAACAATGTCTTAAAATTAATTGAATGAAACATAATCGTTTTGGTAATTGCAGAGTATTTATATTTGTTCTACAAGGAGTGTCGAGTTCCTGTTGCTTGCATCGGGGAACAAGGCAAAAGTTTGAGTAGTGTTGCTTTTGAATATTATTGATAATTTTAGTGATTTTGTATCATTTTTATTCTTTGTGATTTCCTGTAGAATAAGCGTTCACGTTGTTACGGTGTGATATATATGTTAGGAAATAAGTCTCTAATCGATGAACGAGAAAGCATTTGAATTAACAATATATATATATATATAAATGTAGGTATCCTTGTATTTGTATATTTCAAAGGAATAAACTACATTATAATTTTTTTTGGGGTGTGGTTTACTGAAATTTGTGGAGCATTGAAATTTGTTATCTGAAACTAGTAACAATTTACGGGTCTCATTGGTAAAAAAAATGTATGTCCTTTATGTATTGTATTTGTGGTCTTTTGATTGTCAACGGAATCAAATCTAGTTGTATCCAACTTGCATAAAATGGAGAACTAAAAGGTAATTTTTTATTTTTTTTTAAAAATGAAATCTCTTTAAATACCACGGGTTTAGATTGTAGGAAATTTACAAACACGATAGAATTTACATAGGTCTTTTAGCGAGTGGAAAAAGGAAAGTAAAAACATTTATGAGGGCATGGATTTTTTATATGCATGAGTACAAATTATATACAGATGTACATTCATCTAAGCTGTGCTCCAATCCATCATTTTTCTACCCAAATTAGAAGTTTTTCAAATCAAGTCTTTTCCAATTGATCAAAAACAAGCTAGACCATCTAAAGTTGTGGAAAAGATCTTTTGGCCCCAGACTTCTTATAATGCAAAATGGGTGCTTTGGACGTGCCTTTTGTTATTTGTTGCCTTGTATATAATAAAGTAATAAGCACCCAGAGTCTGTTGCTTAGTTTTGTCTCTATGTGTGGACTGATGTACCATTATTATTATTATTATTTATCATTATTTTTCTTTGTTTATGCTGGGCACTAGTGTGCTAGAATAAAAATCTTCTCTCTTCTGACATACCTATTGAAACGGCACTCAAGTAATGACTGCTTCTTAGCAAAAACAAACTGAAAATTTATACTTATATTAATTATATTTTATTATGTTTAAAAAAAATTAAAATCAATAATCATAATTAATAAGAGTATAAATATATATATATATATATATATATATATGTAAATTTATGTATATTTTATATTTATTTATAGTATTAATATACAGTGATAAATAGTTATTAATATTTTCTCCAAATTAGTGGTGAAATTTGAAATAAATTTCAGTAGTTAAGTGAATATATATGATCTTAACTATTAATGATGTTGTTTATTTAAAAAAAATAGCCTTAACACTACTACCTGTCCATGATATCTGGCATGGAAGAGTTTCTGTTCTAAAACAATAGTCTTTGGTTTGAGCAATATGTGAGTAATATTTGAGATTTACTTTTTATTTAAAATAGAGTAATATTATTAAAGATACAATAAACAACAAAATCAATCATTCAAATCCATTAAACATAAGTTATATTTGGGATATTTCTCCCATATATTAGTACAAGTTAAGTGCTAGCTTAAAATATTCACTGCATAATGTAATCTTTTTTATAAATAAAATTTTATTTTTAATATATGTATTTATATTTTTATATAATTTAAAAAATACATATTTTTTTGCATGTTTAAAATAAATACTTTTTTCATAATGTAGAAGGTTTGTTTTAGAGGCTTAAAATAAAATCATGTCAAATATTTGAATCATGAAAAAACTAGATAGTTAATTATAAGATATAACCTTAATTTACATAAAATTTCATTTTTAACCTTCAATGTATTCCACGTATGTTTTTCTTATAACATAAAAAATATTTTACGTATAATAAAAAATACGATGCATATAAAAATATACATACATTTTATTTTTAAATACACAAAAAATTATGTTATTAAAAAAACACACATATATATATATATATATAAATTTTACTATGCTATGTAAATAATAATAATAATTCAAAAAAATCTTTTATAAATAATGGCTTTAATAGTAAATTAGTAACTATCTAAGCATTCCAGAGGCTGATATACCTAGACCTAGAAGGCTATAATTTCGTCTCCTCAATTTTTTTTCTTTTTAAAGTTGTTTGTGAGAATCTTCTCATTTTGGGAAAAATTAATGGCTCTTGATCCGTTATATTTGATTGGATTTGGAATGTTCAAGATATGAAGCTGTTACTGAAAATCACATTATTTATTTGCTTGATTATGAGATGTTAATTCGTAATTAATAATTTTATACAATTAAATTTATAACGGAAATAATATTAAATCAGCTCTAATTGCTCCATTCTTTTTGTTACTAATTAAATTATATACCAGAGACTTCTTTATATATATATAGAACTAGTCCTTTCATTTCTAACCAATAGCTAAAGAGTAACACTACTTCTAAAACACAAGATAATATACTTTCTATTAATCTCCAATGGCAGTCATCAATTATTTTCTCTGTGTTCTAATCTTATTGTCTATTTCTAGCAGAGGTAAATAATTTTTTCCAAAAGTGCTTTCAAGTCTTAGAAATCATATCTATTTAAGTTTAATTACATAATATAAATCACTTATAGATGATGTTTTACATTTAATCTCTTCATGGAATACACCTATCTTTTTTTTCTATAACATAAAAAAATATATATTTTTGGTATATTTTGATAATATAAAAACAAAAATAATTTATTTATTATGCTTAAAGCGTTTTCTTCTAAAATGATTCTTTGTGTATTTAATAATGTGTTAAAACAGGATGTAGCCAATGTTCTATAAAGAATCTAAAAGTGAGTCAGTCAGGAACTGGAAATACAGTAGAGGGAAAGAGAGAATGGAAAGTGATAGTTTCAAATAACTGTGAATGTACTCAAATGGATGTGAAATTGGATTGCAATGGATTTGAAACAAGCAAAGCAATTGATCCTTCAATATTGTCTCAATCTGGTGTTGTTTGTGTTTTCAACAATGGTCAACCAATTGCTCCTCAAAGTCAACTCAACTTTACCTATGCTTGGGATACTTCCTTCCCATTCACTCCAGTTTCTTCTCAAATTGCTTGCTCTTAATATTTTATTTTTTCAAACTTATAATTTTCATATTGATAAGCAATTTTTCTTTTGATGTTAATAAGACCTTATATATATATATATTTTGTTGTTGACTTTATTAAAATAAACATAAAGTTTTAGAGAAATTATTATTTTTATTAGAATAAATTATAATGTGATATTTTATTTTAATAAAATATAAATAAAGAAAAATTAATGACAATTAATGTCATTTTGGGACAAACTTAAAAGACACATTTTAAAATTTAATGAAATTTTAAGACCCAACTCTTTTTTAGCATGGTAATAATGGTAGCTTAATTAGGAGAGATATTAGCGGTGAAAAAAAAGCCCTTAATTAAAAGAGAAGGGTACAGAAGTCATTGATTTTGAGATTGGTGTCCATTATTTTTAGATTATAAAAAGAGCAATCCTACTTGTATCAAATTATTTTAGAACAGATAATTATTTTTTAATTAAAGCAATTGTTATTAATCTGTTTATTATGTATCATCTAACTTCTTGTTATTTAAAAAATTGTGATAAATATTTTTTTTATAATGTTTTTTAATCACTCGATAAAATAATTTAAAAATAAATTATATTATTTTAATTATTTTTTATTAAAAAAATTTATTTAATGAATTAAAATATGATAAATCAAGAGACATTAACATGGATAATAGTTAAATTAAATATGAAATTAATTTTAAAATACTACTAACAATAATATTATAGAATAGTATTTTTAAAAAAATAATAATTAAATATTAAAATAAATAATTTATCCAATAATAATTATTATTATTGAAATAATATTATTTAGACATTTATATCAAAGATACTAAAATATTTTTTTATAATGTAAGAAATCAAACATACATCTAATCTAATCTGTGGTACTTAATTGATTGTTTTCTTATTATTTAATTGGAGGAGGAAATTAATCCATTACACACTGTCACGTATTAAAAATTACAATGACTTATTAAAATATATAAAAAAAGTCAATATTATTTAATAATGATATTAATATAATATTTATATATATCATGAGTTAAAAAATTTCAATTGGATTAGTGATTATTAAATCAACTATTCAAAATCAACGGGTAATAAATCGATCCATTTGAAAAAAAAAATTATAGGGTCTCCCTTACTAAAAAAGCACAAATCTTGTAAAAACAAAGAGAAGTGAAAAATGGAAATAGAAAATAATTTAAAATAAATTGAAAATATAAAATAATAATATTAATGTAATATTTGTTAGCAATAATTAATTACCACCATTAATGCTATCGTGTATGATTCAATTACAAAATAATAAGATAGCATGAGTTAATTTGTTACCAAAAGCACTTATAATTTATCAAGGCACCTATTTCAAGAGCATAGTACGAGTTAATTTCTTACCAATAATATTTATATTTTATTAAGCCAGCTATTTAAATATAAAAAATTATTAATGTCATAACAATATTTTCACTCTTAAAAATTTTAAAATATTAAATTATAAAGTAAAATAATTAAATGCTTTCGATATTAGTGTGTTCTGATATAAAAATATTAATTTCCTTTATTAATATTACCAAAAGTTAATGTCACACGTCCTTATAAAAAAATTAAAAAATAGCAACTACATATCTCTCAATTTGTATCTGAAAATTGTCCAAACTCACATTACCCAGTCAGTCACCACTAATAAATGGCAGCCATCAAGAACTTCCTGTGCGTGATTTTCTTGTTCATGCAGCCTTATTTGCTTAGGTACCCCTTTTTTTCCTCTTAACAATATTGCATATCTTATATTTCTTCCATCTCATTAATTTTCCCTTTTCAAATGTCATAGTTTATTTTTTTTAAGGGGATTCTTGAACCATTCTTAAAAACTTTATAATTAAACGTGATTAATTTGGAGAAATTTTATGCAATTCCTTTGAAAAATGTCTTAATCTTTCATTTTGTTTAAAATAAAATTTAATTTTTTTTAATTCTTTCCCCCAAAAAATTGTGGTAATTTTCAGATTGACTTATAGGTTAAGTGTTATGAAATCTCAAGTATCCTCACCGTCTAAATTCAAATTCGAATAACACCTATGTAATATTTCATTTATTATAAAATTAAGTGATTTTTTTATAATAAAAAAATTAAGCATTTTTTGAACCTTATAACTTTAAAAACACAGTATATATTATTTTTTAAGATCATATTTAGTACCGGAGGCTTAATGAATAGTAAAATATTAAATTATAAATTATGTGATTTGATGATGTTTCCTTAGTAGTTCATATAGTGACGTGGACGTTAATACTCTGTTTTCTCATATGTATCAAATTAGAATCCCGATCTTAATTATAGATTAGCTAAGACTGAAGCGTGGGACACTAACATGCATGTATATAATTAAAAAGGTAACTGTGAGTGTTCATTGAAAAACATAAAAATAAGTCAGACTACAACTGGAGGCTTAATGAATGGTAAGAAACAGTGGAAGGTGACCATCTCAAATGATTGCAAATGTGATCAATCGAGTGTGAAGCTCGATTGCAGTGGATTTCAAACTACTGAGAATGTTGATTCTTCGATCTTGTCTCAATACGGTGCAGTTTGTTTACTCAATGGTGGTGATCCAATCCATTATCAAAGACCATTCAGCTTCAACTATGCTTGGGATACTTCTTTCTCATTTACCCCTTCATACTCCCTTGTTCAATGCTAAAACATGTAATACTTAGTGTTATTATTAATAAATGTAAACTTTATTTCTTAATTTATACTATTAATAAGAGCTTAATTTCATGAATTTATTTTCTTATTTTTTTATTTAAATAAATGGTTTAAAATAGGAGAATAATGAGTCTTATTGTTAGCATAAATAATTCCACTTACTCTTTTACAATTATATAGGTTAGAAATTCTAGTCTAATTTAATCTAATAAGATCTCATTAAGTTAAGAGTTTTTTAGATTCATAAACAGTATTATTGTCTTGTTTCTGGCCGATGTGTGACAAGGATACTTAACAATCTTCTCCACATAACAGATATAAGTGAACATAAGTACTACGGTGAGACTGTGGTAGAGCTCAGGGTCCAAGCACATGAAGACCAGGAACAGAGCTCTGATATCATGTTAGAAACACATACCTAACTTAACCCAATAAGATCTCATTAATTTAAGAGTTATTCAGACTCATAAGTAGTATTGTTGTCTTGTTCCTGACCGATGTGGGATAAAACTACTTAACAATATATATTCCTAAGATTAGATTAGTGGTTAGAATTATAAAAGAGAAAATGAAAACATCTTTCATTTGCATGGTATTTGTTATTTTCTATTAAGTAAATGATATAAGTTTGTTAAGATTTGTTCATCACCTCTCTAGAATGGTTACACACTTAAATAATTGGAAATTATCAAGGAGAATTTAAAATATTGATTAATTAGGAATAATGATTTATGACAATGGGAAACTAGAAGTTGTATGAATTATATTTCTATTTTCTTTTTCTTATTTTTTGCCTTCTTCTACAAAGTTTGTAGATAATTGCTATCTAAAAAGAAATTTAAAAAATATATTTATACATGATAAAGATGGAATGATTTGGCCGAATGGATTTGCTTTCTAAGTCCAAAGGGACAAATCAAAGATTCAAGAACTATTGGCATTTATTTAGGGGTGAAATGGTATTGCTTAAAAAAGATGAAGAAGAAAATTGTTTAATTAAAATTATTTTAATTAATTATACATGTCATTTTTATTAGTGCATATCAAATCCTTAAATATATGATGCAAAAATCATTCTTTAACATATATTTTTTCTAAAATTATTTTTGTAATTAAAATAAAATGAAAGAAATACCATGTCGATCGTTACATTCTCCGGTATTAATAATGTGACATATGAATGGGATGCCTGTAAGCTGCGAAAACAACACTTTATTTCGTGAAGCAAAAAAAGCATCAGCAAGTGTAAATGCTATAGTTATATTTGCGGAGACAAATTTGTCAATTGAAAGAGAGGATGTGGATTAGAAATGAACGTCTGCCAGTGGGGGGGGGGGGGATAATTATTACCGTATTAATTTTAGTAATATTCAGATAATAACCATGGGATATGATTTAATAACAATTTTTTTAAAGTTTAATTAGGTTTATTATTTTTTAATATTTATTTAAAATATAATTAATTTTAAAGACGTTGGAAGAGATATGGATTGACAAACCCGTTAAATATGATCATTTGTGTGTATTTGGTTGTGTTGTCATATGTACATGTGAGGCAAAGAAAGTTAGAGCCTAGGGCATTGAAGTGTATGTTTTTGGGGTATTTTAATGGTGTGAAGGGATACAAATTATGGCATAGTGATGCTAGGAAGTGCATTACTAGTAAAGATGGGACCTTTAAGGAGGATGAGATGTACATGGGTGGAGCTTGTAAAGAAACTAATGACTTACATCAAGAGTTTGAATGCAGACATGTTAGCTTTAAGGTGGAGCCATTGGTGTATAACAATCCTAAGGGAAAGCATAGGAAACCAAAAGAAATTATCATACAATAACCTCCTAATGATGATAATCAAGGTATAGAGATGGAGGAAAAAGACACCACTGAACGCGAGTCACCTAGACCAGGAAATGATTACTTGTTGGCTAGAGATCAGAGTTGACATATGACAAAAGCTCCTGAATGGTTGAACCTCATAGCCTATGCTTTGAGTATGGAGTTAGAGATCTCGGGAGTTAAGCCAAGGTCCAATGAAAAATCCATGAATATAAAGGGTGCCAATAAATGAAGGAAAATCATAGAGGATGAAATGAATTCTTTATACAAAAACAAGACATGGATACTAGTTGCTTGATTGAAGGGTTGAAAAGTTATGGGCAACAAATGTGTACAAGCTAAAGAAAGGTGTGCTAGATATCGAGATATCATGTTACAAGGCTAAAGTTGTTGCAAAGAGGTTTTGTCTGAGAGAAAGTATTGACTTTACTAAAAAATTCTCACATGTTATAAAACATAGTTCCATTGGATTATTATTGTCTGTTATTGTGCATAATGATATGAAACCCTATTGGCTATGAAAAATAATTTCTTGCATGGATACCTTGAGGAAGAGGTTTTCATGGAGCAATCCAAGGGATTTGTTGAAAAAACAAGGGTAACATGGTCTCTCTCTTGAATAAGTCTTTGTATGGCTTGGAATAATCTCCAAGATATTGGTACAATAGATTCGGTGATTTTTGTGTTGCAGATCGGGTTTAAACGGAAGAAGTATGAAAATTATGTATAATTGAAAGATACAACTAGTTCCAATACTGTGTATTTATTGTTGTATGTTGATGACATATTGATAGGTAGTTATGACCAATCTCAAATTACCAAGTTAAAGAGTCAACTCAGTTTTATGTTTGAGATGAAAGATCTTGAGTGTGCTAAGAAGATTTTGGGGATGAAAATTAGAAGAGACAGAGAAAAAGGTAGGTTATTCATTACTCAAAAGGGGTATTATGAAAAAAAATTGAAATGGTTTAATACATTCAATGCTAAACCTACTACAACTCCAATACCATCAAATTTTAAGTTGTTGACCTTAGACTCTTCTTTGATAGATGAATAGAAGAAAGAAATGGAAAAGGTTCCCTATACAAGTGTTGTGGGTAGTTTAATGTATTTGATGATTTTTACAAGATTGTATATTGTATTTAGTGTTATTTTGGTGAACCGTTACATGGCTTATCTAAGTAGAAATCATTGGGAGTTTGTGAAATGTGTGATGAGGTATCTACGGGGTACAATTGGAGTTGGTCTTCTCTATTATCGTTACGAGGAATTAAGTGTTAGTGTGATGGGCTATGTGGATTCTGACTTTATCGGTGATCATGATAAGAGGCAACCAATCACAAGTTATTTGTTTGGTTTTAGAGAAAACTTAGTGAGTTAAATGGTCACTTACAATCAATAGGGACATTGTCTTCTATAGAGGTGGAATTTGTTGCTGTAACAGAATGATGAAAGAAGCTATATGGTTGAAAGGTTTGGCCAATGAACTCTAGTTTGAGCAAAAGAAGGTGATGGTTCATTGTGACAATTAAGATGCAATTTTCTTGACCAAAAATACCCAATTTCATGACCGTTCGAAGCATGTAAATGTGAAGCTATACTTCATATGAGAGATGACAAAACAAGATGAGGTAGAATTGGTGAAAATTCACAAGATGATAATCAGACAGATATGGCAACAAAACTGATTCCCTTGGCAAAGTTTGTGAAGTGTCAAGATTTAGTCAAAATGACCACATCATCTAAATAAAGGTGAAGGGGTTGGGTCTTCACCAAAGAGAATGAATTCCAAGGATTAACATCAAGGTGCAGAATTGTGATATTGTGGTACAAATCTATGTGCATGCTTAATTATCAATATGGGTGATCAAGCATAAAAGGTCGGACTAGGAGTATTATATGAAGAATGAAAAATGGTTGATCAATCCAAGATGCATCGATCAAGGAGTTTTTGTGTAAATTATTGTTCCTAGTTTTAAAAGGTAGATCGATCGAGACATGGGTTGATGGATCGAGCGAGTAAAGAAAAATAGAGTAAATGATGAAATGAGACACGATTTTTAAGACAAGAAGCTAGGTTTTGATGGATATTAGTGTAATAGCCTACTTTGGGTGTGTATGTGCACATTTTGTGCCTTATAAACCATATTACACTCTTATGAGTGCTAGAAGAGATTGAGAGGCCATTAGAGAGAAAAGAGAGCTAAAAGAAAGAGAAATTTAAGACTTCTACCATTATTGGGTGTGAAGTTTGTGTAAAGTATCTTTGAGTGTTATTTCTCTTGAGTGAATGTATTTCTCTTTAAAGATATCTCTTTGTGTTTTTATTCTCCATAAAAAAAATTAGTAGAATTCATCTGGTTGATGGAGTGGAGTAGTCTCAACACATTAGTTGAACTGAACCACTATAATCTTGATGTGTTCTTTTTTTGCATTATTTTCGTTATGCTTTATATTTTATTCTAGTGTTTTTTATTGTTTGTTGAATAATCTTTGTTGGGTGTTGTTGCTTGAAAATTTCTATTCTTAATTGGATTAATAGATATTAATAATATCTTAAAGCTTGGTTCACATTCTTGTAAGAATTGTGATTGAACACAGCTTGTTCAGCTGGTGTAGTGGATGAATTACAATGTTTTAAGGATCAATAAAACGATATACTCTAAGGCTTCAAAGGGAATTGTTGGTACACCAATCAAACAATTGATTGGATTTGAAAGGGTGTTTGTTAAAGCAGGTGAAACCAAAAATGTCAACTTTGAATTGGATCCTTGTAAGAGCTTTAACATAGTAGATGAGACTGGCTACAATGTTGTGCCCTCTGGTACCCATGAGAACATTGTAGCCCTCTGGTACCCATGAGATTGAGATTGGAAATGGAATTCTCACAGCAAACACTAAGGTAGAGTTAAAGAAAAATTAGTATAAGGATTTTCCCTTATTGTGTAATTCTAGAAGAGTAAAGCATTTGATATCAATGTCTTGGTGTAAATCTAATAATTTTGCTCTTATTAATAATAATATTAGAATAGGATTAAATTGCATAAACAATCTCTAAATTTTCATCCTTTTATCCATTATTTATTTATTTATTATATTTATTTTTAATTTTTACATATATAATTTAAAATTGGACTTAGATGGTCAAAATATTATTAAAAACAACCGTTAATTAATATTCTTCCAAATGAACTATGACAATTATTATCCTTTCCTACTTCCGCAAAATCACAAAATCAATTGAATTTTAATTTCTAAAACAAAACAAAAAATCTATGATTAATTTCACATTATATAGTATTTTGTTGTTCTGAATTTTTTAACTTTGTATCAAATTAAGAAGATAATTACCCGTCTCAAATTCATTTAAATCTATTTTTTAGGTTGAAACAAGATAAAGGTGTTTTTTTTTTCAAAATAATTTGTGTCTCTCTTTTTCCTTTGCTAACTTAATAACTAATATAAGTTTTATTTGAGTAAAAAAAAAAACTAATATAAGTTTTATTCGAGTAAAAAAAAACTAATATTATTAACTTATATTTAATATTGTATTTTATTTATATTTTATTTGTATTACAATTGTTACCATCCTTATATATATTCTAAGATATATTAATTACAATATTAAATCATTTTTTTATAACTAATCTTAACAAATATAAAAACTTAATTCGAATTTAATTAGAGTAATAGGAGAAAACATGTAAGTAAAACAAGACAAGGAGCGGAACGGTCCAGAGTGAGTGGTTAACATTTTATCTTTAATTAATTCATTTAAAAATAAAGTGTGAACTGATCGCTATATTTTATTATTTATTTATTTATTTAAAATAAAATTAGAAAATTATATGTCACTCAATAATCTCTACTGGTACATAATAGAGTACTATCGAAACTGTATTACGTACATGTCAACATATAATTGTCTCAAAATTCTTCTAGATGATTGAGTTTTCTTACATCCCGATCAAACTCTTTTAATATTAATTTATATATATATATATATATGTGTTATTTTTATTATTATTATTTTTAAGAATATTATTTTAAATAATTTCTCTTTTTTAAGAATAAAATTACATTAGTGTTAAATTTTAATGGCCCAAATTAACACATCATTAATAAATAATTTCTCACTAGTAGTTTTAAACCACACCATATCTTTTAAAAAACAACTAGCTAAGTATTTATTAATATAACCAGTAATCTAATTTATAGATATATTTCTTTGACCTATTAAGTCCCAATCTAAAAAGATTCAATGATAATAAATAAATTGCAGGGAATTTATCAAAGGAAAATAAAAAATAAAAATTTCACGGAAATACAAAGCCTTGGCCAGGAGAGAAAAATAAAGTACGTACCAGAAAGTTTTCATCTTCTTCATATCGCAAACTATCAAAATCACATTTTCTCTTCTAGTTATTTAATTATATGTATGATAAGTGTTAAAGATTCAATTGTGATATAAATTAAAATAATAAATACAAAAGCAAAGGTACAACGGGATACTTCTTAAGTTAATCAGATTGGGTGAGCGCCACTCAGTATTAATTAACTAAATTGATATATATACCAGTTCATTAAATTAAAAATCAAAAACTATTTATAAAATTTTGGTTAAATAATATTTTACCAATATATTTATATGATTTGATAGTTTTGATTTGAGTTTAAACCTATTAATTTTTTAAATAAATTTAATTTATTTAATGGTAAATTAATAAATAAAATTTATTGTTTAATCAATAATTTTATTAAAAAAAATTATATATTAATATTTAAACTATAATTATACGTTAATTTTTAAATAAAAAATAACTTTTAAAAATGAATAAATTGTTTATAAAAAAAATAATTTGACTTTTTATTATTAATTTGTAGTAATTTTTTTTTAAATTGAATATAAGAACAGAATAATTTAAATTATTTCATCTTCTCAAATGACGTAAAAATTTAACTAAAATTAGATTATTGTAAACGTATATATACTATATATACTATAAATATATAAACATAAAAAAATTAATATGTATATTAATAATATGTATATCAGTTCAATTAAGTATCAATTTGTATATTTTAACGTTAATCGAACAACAAAAGTTGATTTTTGTATTTTCAAAACTAATTTATTTAAAACTATAAAACATTAAACTTGGTTCTTTTTGGTTTCTATTCAGGTAGTTTGTTATATCGATTATTATGTCAACTCTAATTTAAAACATTCTCAAAATAATCAAATTTATGTTAGTGTATAAAAAATTAACATACCTAGTATATATTAAGAAAAATATTAATATATATGTTCTTTATAACAAGTATAACATTTATCTTTCTTTTGAGATTAAATTTTTAAGATTTTATTTTTAATGTAATTTATAAGTTACATGAGATTTATATAATATTAAAATTTTAATCAACAAAGAAAAAAACTAATAAGTCTAAAAAAACACCTATCCTTAAAAAAACAAATAACATAATAGAATAGAATTAAAATATAATAAAAATTAATTAAAAATACAATCTATTTGTTAAAAGGATCTTACTTTAAGCGATGATATTAATGCATTAAAAGAATGTGTTATATTGATTAATAAAGATATTAAATTAATGTTAATAATTTACATCATATTTATTTTCTTCTTTTAAATAAATATATTAAGATTAAATGTATCATATGTTTTTATAATATATAAAATTTACAAAATCTGATTCCCCAACTTCTCCATGCACCTATCACGTTAGACAGGGATGGAACCCCTTGAGCATTTCTTTCTGTGCTCTTCTTATTTATTCAGCTATCTGTTGCTGACATAAAAGAGAATAGGATCAATGAAGGCATTTAAATAACAGTGAAATAATCAACTAAATATAATGGGATTGCAGGGAAAAAAATGATATTATTATATGGTCTATTATAAGGATCCCCTAATGATCCTACAATCAAAATATGACGTAAAATGGAATCGTAATCAAGAATTACGTTACTGAAAAATAAACGAAAATTTCTTGAAATAGAGTCAAAACGAAGACAATTCATAATTACGGTTAAGATAAAGTATATTTCCTTTTATAATATCACTAAGGATGGTTACATGTAAAAATATGGATGAATTTTGATATCAACGTTGTTAAATTGAATTATAAAATTTATATTTAAAATTATTATAAAAATATTATAAGTATATATATATATAATTAATTTCAAGTATATATGGATAGAATTTTCAATATAATCGTAATCAAATCATATTTATTGTTTTATGTTTTATTTATACTCAAAATCGTAGTTATCTTCCAAATTTATTGGGTAAAATTCAAAATTGCATTTTTTTATCCCTTCCTAAATATCACATAATTCATTTACAAAATACTAATTATAGCTTCATTAATTAATTTTTTATAGAATTAAAAATTATTTCAAATATACTTAGCAGTGGTTGAATTAAAATATTCTCTAAATTGCAGTTGATAGTTGACCTTAAATAAATTATATTTTAATATCTGTGTCAAATAGGAAATTATGAATTATTAAATTATTTTTTATATCAATTTTAATTATTTTATTGGAGATCAAAATCAAAAGTTAGATCGAAATTTAACGATCAGATTATGACATCTCGGAAAGAAATGTTACTAAAATCAATTTATAATTTTTTTAAAATCATAAATGTTACGTATGATTATTTTTAAATAGTATACGGTATTATTTTATCTATCATTTTTCTTGAAAAAAAAACCGAAAATCATCCCAATCATTTTTAGTTGTTAAAATCTTTATCCCTATTAGTTTTAATTATTTTTTCTTTGATTGTTCTTTTTTTTTTCTTGCATTTATTCTATTATTATTTTTTAGTTTTTGTTATGTTCTTTTATTGAAGATATTTATTTTGATCTTATTTTTATATTGTAAGAATAACCGTAAAAATTGAAGAACAACATAAAAATAGAATATATATATAAAAAATATTGAAAAGAGTAGAAGAAAAATAAATAAATTTTTTTAGGACTTAACCTTTTAACAACCAATGAACTTAAAAAATCTATAATTCATACCATATATTACTTAAAAATAATCATACGTATGTTGTGAAATTAAATATTCTATAAATATGTTTTTGTTAATAGTTATTTTTTAAAAACTATAAGATTAGAGTGTAATTAAAAATAAATATAAAAAATAAGTTAAATAAATATAAGATTATTCGTGTTTCCCTCCAAATTTTCAATTGATTCTTTAGCAATTTGAAAGGAATATTATAAATTATAATATTTATAATATTAAAAATTATAATAATAAAAATTGTATTTTAATAGTATATAACTTACTTAAATTAAATAAATTTAATATTAAAAGAATATAAATGATTAAAATTTAACTTAAAAAATATTTAATAAAAAAATATATGATTTTAATTTTTTAATAATAAAAAATATAAATATATTATCTTTATAATTATAAATTTTAATCAAAATAATTTTCACCAACATAATTTACGAATTAATTGGAATGAGACGCAAAGTCTGAAATGATACGTCATAATTGATAACTCTTCTAGCTACTTTAAATTGAAGCTGAAACGAAAGCTCTACCAAGCGTACCAAAGCAAGAAAATTCCTTTGAAAAAAAAATGTCATCCTCAGCTGGATTTCTCCGATCTGAAGAAGAAGCAACTCATGTAGCTCTATTCCCTAGCGCAGGCATGGGTCATCTAACACCCTTCCTTAGGTTTGCTTCTTTGCTTCTTCACCACCATAACTGCAAACTCACTCTCATTACTGTCCACCCAACCGTCTCCTTATCTGAATCCAAGCTCATCTCTAGCTTCCTCTCAACTTTTCCACAAGTCAATCATCTCCAATTCCATCTTCTTCCTTTAGACCCATCTTCTCTAAACTCTGACGACCCATTTTTTATCAAATGGGAAACAATTCGTCGCTCTGCTCATCTTCTCTCTCCCCTTCTCTCATCTCTTTCACCACCACTCTCCGCTTTTGTTTATGATGTGAGCTTAATTTCATCTATGATTCCAGTTACTGAAACCCTTTCTATTCCTTGCTACATTCTATTCACTTCCTCTGCTCTAATGTTTTCTTTCTTTTCTCACCTTCCTTCTATTTCTGGTATCAACTCTGCTCTCTTTGGCAATTTCTTAGAAATCCAAGGGATTTCACCAATACCCAGATCTTCAATCCCTCCTATGCTCCTAAACCCAGATACCCTTTTCGCCAAATTTTTCTTTGCGGACTCTCCAAAAGTCAGACAATTAAATGGGGTTTTAATCAATACCTTCGATGGAATAGAAGGAAAATCATTACAAGCTCTTAATGAAAACAGAGTAGTTGATGGATTGCCATCAATTTTTGCAATTGGGCCTTTTGGGCCTTGTGAGTTTGAGGGTAGTGAAGAATTATTGAGTAGTAGTAGTGAATCAGAACCAATAATGAAATGGCTTGATAATCAGCAAGAAGATTCAGTGGTTTATGTTAACTTTGGAAGCAAAACAGCTCTGTTAAGGGAACAAATAAGAGAGATTGGTGATGGGTTAGTCAAGAGTGGGTATAAATTCTTGTGGGTAGTGAAAGATAAGAAAGTTGATAGGGATGAAGAAGAGGGTTTGAATGAAGTAATTGGGAATGAAGTTATGGAGAGAATCAAAGAAAAAGGATTGGTTGTGAAACATTGGGTTGATCAAGGGAAAATTTTAGGGCATAAAGCTATAGGTGGGTTTTTGAGTCATTGTGGGTGGAATTCGATCGTAGAAGCTGCTTGGCATGGTGTGAAGGTTTTAGCCTGGCCTCAAGGTGGTGACCAAAAGATTAATGCACAAGTTGTTGAAGAAAGTGGGTTGGGGATTTGGGCTAAAAATTGGGGTTGGGGTGGAGATCCTGAGGTAGTTATAAAGAGGGAGGAGATTGAGATGAGAGTTAAAGAGTTGATGGAAAATCAAGAGTTGAAGGTTAAAGCAATGAGTGTTGCAGAAATGGCGAAGAGGGTAGCTGAAGTTAATGGAAGTCGTGAAATTATGGTTAAGAAATTGATTGACGAGTGGAAGATGACGAAGGAGGAGACCAAATTGACCAATATTGAGAGTAATGTTAATATTAAATAAATTTATACTCATTTTATAATTTTTTTTATATTATATTTTGTCTTATAATTTATTTTAAAAATTAAAAAATAATATTTTTAAAAAAATATTAATGAGACATCGTATAATATAAAAAGAGTTATGATGAATAATGAAATGGGTATTAATTTGTATGAGTTATTACTTTTCATGATTAATTAGTTTCGTGTTTTTTTTGTTAAAATAATTAATCGGTATTTGAATTTTTGATTATGCACAATGTACTTGCTTTATTCGATTTATGGAGCAATATTCTTTAGAGTCTGGTTATTGCGATAATATATTTTTGTTAATTTTATTTTAAAAATTAATAAAAATATGTTTAAAAGTAATTTAATTAGTATAAAAGAATTGTATGTTTTAAAGATAAATGAATATTAAATATAATATAAAGTTAATAAAAAATGATAGTGATAATAACTCCAATTTATTTGTACAGTAAAATAGATTGCAATTAAGAAAATGACTTTTAGCTTTGTTTTGTTTTCCATTTATTTTTTGTATTTAATTCTGTTTATGTTATAAAAATACGTGCAAGTTAAAAATATAATTTTATTTATAAGGGAGATAATAGGGTACATTTAAATAATATTAAAATGCTTGTTATAATATTATGAGTTTTTGTCACTCAAGCAGAATAATTTAATTGTATTTGGGACCTCTCAACTTGTTTTGATAGTACGACAACGAAGCCAAATTATTTTCACAAATATTAATGTAGACTTTGAATTTGCAACCAAACAACGTGGAGAGCCCAATCCCTGTATTTTCACGCAAAATATATTTATCATTGTTAAATTGTCAAGTATAGTTGGTTTTTTTTTTAAATGGAATTTCATTAAAGATTAAAAGATAAAAAAAATTATTAATTTAAAGATATTAACGATCAAAATTATTAAATAAAAATTAAAGCTTGAGTTTTTTTTCTTTCTATATTGTAATCTACCGTTTGATTATTATAATTTTTAACATTTTTGATACTCGGACTTAGATAGAGATCTAAATTAAAAATAAAATATTATTTTTACTGTAATAAACATTAAATAGATTATCTTAAATTAATATTTGGATTTGAAAATTTTCATAGATTAAGATTTACTTTTAAGTAACAATATAAATATATATTTTTTATTTAAATTATTAGTGAGAAGGAAAATCTATTATTTAAATAGAGTAGAGTTAGTTTTACTTTCCTTGTCATCATGTATGAGGGTTGGGTGTGCTGCAGCCTGCACCCCCATCTATAATTTTACAAAAAAAATTAATTAATAATATTTTTTATTAAACTAATTTATATTAGTAGTTATAATTGAGGTTGGGTTGTAGATCATGAAGTAGTTATAAAGGGGGAGGAGATTGGGATGAGAGTTAAAGAGATGAAGGTTAAAGCAATAAGTGCTGCAAAAATGGCGAAGAAGGTAGCTGAAGTTAATGGAAGTTGTGAAAATTATGATTAAGAAATTGATTCAAGAAGGAGGAGAACATTGTGATTAATATTTAAAGTAATGTTAATATTAAATAAATTTATATTCATTTTATAATTTTTATATTATATTATGTATTAAAATTATTTTAAAAATTATAAATAATAATTGGTTTATAGAATAATAATATTCCTTACTGTAAAATAGGCAGTAATTAAGAAAATGACATTTTGATTTGTTTCGTTTTCTAATTAAGAAAAAAAAATTATATGAGTTGTATTATTAATTTTTATAATAAAATGATTATTTTATGTAAAAATAAATATATACATAAAGAAGCTTTATAATTTATTTATACATCAATTACATGTAAAAAATTGTCGTTTAATGTAGTTTGAATTTGCACCCAAACTAACGTGGAAAGCCCAATCCCAGTAGTTTCACACAAAATATATTAAATCTTTGTTGTTAAAGAGTAGTTAGTTTGACTTGTCATCATCATCTTGGAGGCTGGGAGGGTTGCAGCCCCATCTAATATGTTCTAAAAAAGAGGGGAATTTGAAATTCCACGTATATTAAATTTGATGTAAAAAATATATTTTGAGAAAAAAATTAATGGAAAGTAAATAATATAATTTAAAGGATAAGTTATCAAGAATAAAAGTAAAATTTTATGAAATTATTTTTATAAAAATCAATAATAATAATAATATTCTAATAATAAATTATTTAAATACATTTTGTTTTCTTTTTTAAAAATAAATTAAGTTTTTTTTTAAATAAAATAATTACTATCAATAAATATTAAAATCAATAGTTTAGGCGGAACTGAACTGAGTTGAGTGACTGAAAAAGGTTTTCAATTATTTGTATGATTTAGTTTAATGGCTTTACTTCTTATTCCGACTAGTTAGTTCAAAATTTCAAGCATTACAAATATTTAAAAATAAAAATACAAAAAAGAGTGTTCAACTCTAAGCAATATATGGAAGACATTGATATAATAAAGCTTCTGTGCTTTTTATATATATTTTTTCAAACAAATAAAAATTTATCTCAAATCTTATAATTTTATAATCATAAATATTAAAATATTTTTATAATATCATTCAATAAAATATAAATAAGATTATATTCTATAATATCTTCCTAACCACCACAAGTATAGTTATACCAATTATTGTACGTGACTATTAGAATTTCAAAGAATTAGTTAATGAAATATGTTATATCTATATATATTTTTATAGGTGTAATATGTTACATCTATTATAATTTTAAGACATAACATATTACATCTATATGTATCTTATTTATATAACTTATTATATCATTTATATTTTTGGTGAAACATCGGATGTAATATATTATATTTATATTTATTTTTATATATAATATGTTAAATCTATTAGAGCTCTAATGGGTTGTTAGTAGTGATTGTTGGAGCATCGATGATGTCGTTGAAACTCCAATGGGATTATTTACTATGTTTGTCACATATTTATTGATATGGCATTGATCTGATTTTATTATTGAATTATGAGTATTAGTTATTTTTGTGAACAAAATATTTACATATAAATTTATTTTTAAACTCGTTATCAAGTTTATCAAGTAAATTTGTAGAAATATCAAAATTTTAGATAATTATATTCTAGATTTATCTTTATAAATATGACACATATGATTACACTCATATATTTAATAACATTTTTATATTATTAAGAATTTTAATAAACTTTCAATAATTAAACTCAAGATAATTTACCATATATATATAAGGGTTAAAGTATGGTGGGTTGAAAGGGATGCATCTGCCGAATTGATGTTGCCTAACTGTTGCAATTTGCCAAGCGACTGAACAAACCAAAAAGAAAAAAACGGAGGAGCGGCGGCGAAGTGAAAGTGAAAAGGGTAATTAATATAAATATAGGAAGTAAGGATTATATATATAGGCAGTGAAGTGAAAAAGTATTTAATATTTATATATATTGATTTTCATTAACTAGGGGGTTGTACATAGGAATGGGCAAAAAAACCGCGGGTTCGGTTATCCGCGGTTAACCGAACCGGCGGTTCGGATTTTAACCGAGTAATTTCGGGGACGGGTTCGGTTTCGGGTAAAAACCGAACATAAAGGAGCGGGTACGGTTCGGTTACGGTTATACTCAAAACCGTACCCGCCCGTACCCGAAATTAATTAAAATTTATTTATTTTAAACCTAATATATAAACCTATTTACGCCCAAACCCTAATTCTCCAGTCTCCACTCGGCGCCTCTCATTTTTTCTTAATCTACATTCTCCAATCTCCAGAGTCCAGAGGCTTAGAGACTCTCAGAGTCAGAGAGCAATCCGGCCATCCCTAATTTTTCTTCCATCCCTAATTGCTTGATATTTTTTCTTATACTACAGGGGTTATTCACTTATGGAAAAATTCCAACGCTGTATTCTTTGATGTGGATAGCACAGTGTGCCAGGATGAGGGCATTGATGAACTTGCAGAATTTTGTGGAGCTGGAAAGGCTGTTGCAGAATGGACGGCAAGGTCAGATTTTTTGAAATACTTTGATTTTTTGGTGTTGATTTTCTACCTGTCATAGCTGATCTTGGATTTGGTATATTAAAGGGCAATGAGTGGTACAATGCCTTTTGAGGATGCCTTGGCTGCCAGACTAGCCTTGTTTAGTCCTTCGTTGTCCCAAGTTCAGGAATTTCTTGAGAATAGGCCTCCGAGGTATGAAGATTTGTTTTTAAATAATGTTGCTCAATATTTGCTTATTGTTTACTTAATAAGGAGAAGTTGTTTTTTTTAATTATTACCAACAGATGCGAACCTTCTTGGGTTATGAATTATAGTTGAGCCACCCTATTGCAAAGGAGAAACGTAATGAAGCCATTATTTTTGGCTAGACATTAGAAAGGCATATTATTTTGTACTTGATACTACATGTTTATACCAATCAATTCTTTGATTTAAATTCCTATAATACCTTATCTGTTCTAATTAAACCAATGCTATGAATTTTGGGAGTTACATTCATCTGCCAAAAGTGGTAAAAAGAAATGAATGGGTCAGTCATTGTTGTTATAAGGAATTCAATCCATTTTACCATGTTCCTGTTTTCTGGCATTATATATAGTCATTTGCTGTATTTTTGTTTCCGCTATTTACCTTTCTTTGCCCCTTTTCTTGCATACCTATTACAGCAAGCATTTTATAGTCATAATATGAGTGCGTTCTCACTTTTCTTGTAGGCTTTCTCCTGAAATATGGTTAACTTATATCTGATTGCAGAAATAATTATTGATATTTCTGTATTATGGTGGAAAGCTTTGCAGAACCTTGAGAAAGTATGTTTTTTTCATTTCAGTATTGTTTCTGAAACCTGAATATATGTTTGGAGATGCTGAAATATGGTTAACTTATATCTGATTGCAGAAATAATTATTGATATTTCTGTATTATGGTGGAATGCTTTGCAGAACCTTGAGAAGCTATGTTTTTTTCATTTCAGTATTGTTTCTTAAACCTGAATATATGTTTGGAGATGCTGAAATATGGTTAACTTATATCTGATTGCAGAAATAATTATTGATATTGCTGTATTATGGTGGAAAGCTTTGCAGAACCTTGAGAAGCTATGTTTTTTTCATTTCAGTATTGTTTCTGAAACCTGAATATATGTTTGGAGATGCTGAAATATGGTTAACTTATATCTGATTGCATAAATAATTATTGATATTTCTGTATTATGGTGGAATGCTTTGCAGAACCTTGAGAAGCTATGTTTTTAATTGCATAAATAATTATTGATATTGCTGTATTATGGTGGAATGCTTTGCAGAACCTTGAGAAGCTATGTTTTTTTCATTTCAGTATTGTTTCTGAAACCTGAATATATGTTTGGAGATGCTGAAATATGGTTAACTTATATCTGATTGCATAAATAATTATTGATATTGTTGTATTATGGTGGAATGCTTTGCAGAACCTTGAGAAGCTATGTTTTTTTCATTTCAGTATTGTTTCTGAAACCTGAATAAATGTTTGGAGATGCTGAAATATGATTAACTTATATCTGATTGCATAAATAATTATTGATATTGCTGTATTATGGTGGAATGCTTTGCAGAACCTTGAGAAAGTATGTTTTTTTCATTTCAGTATTGTTTCTGAAACCTGAATATATGTTTGGAGATGCTGAAATATGGTTAACTTATATCTGATTGCATAAATAATTATTGATATTGCTGTATTATGGTGGAATGCTTTGCAGAACCTTGAGAAAGTATGTTTTTTTTCATTTCAGTATTGTTTCTGAAACCTGAATATATGTTTGGAGATGCTGAAATATGGTTAACTTATATCTGATTGCATAAATAATTATTGATATTGCTGTATTATGGTGGAATGCTTTGCAGAACCTTGAGAAGCTATGTTTTTTTTCATTTCAGTATTGTTTCTGAAACCTGAATAAATGTTTGGAGATGCTGAAATATGATTAACTTATATCTGATTGCATAAATAATTATTGATATTGCTGTATTATGGTGGAATGCTTTGCAGAACCTTGAGAAAGTATGTTTTTTTCATTTCAGTATTGTTTCTGAAACCTGAATATATGTTTGGAGATGCTGAAATATGGTTAACTTATATCTGATTGCATAAATAATTATTGATATTGCTGTATTATGGTGGAATGCTTTGCAGAACCTTGAGAAAGTATGTTTTTTTCATTTCAGTATTGTTTCTGAAACCTGAATATATGTTTGGAGATGCTGAAATATGGTTAACTTATATCTGATTGCATAAATAATTATTGATATTGCTGTATTATGGTGGAATGCTTTGCAGAACCTTGAGAAGCTATGTTTTTTTCATTTCAGTATTGTTTCTGAAACCTGAATATATGTTTGGAGATGCTGAAATATGGTTAACTTATATCTGATTGCATAAATAATTATTGATATTGCTGTATTATGGTGGAATGCTTTGCAGAACCTTGAGAAGCTATGTTTTTTTCATTTCAGTATTGTTTCTGAAACCTGAATATATGTTTGGAGATGCTGAAATATGGTTAACTTATATCTGATTGCATAAATAATTATTGATATTGCTGTATTATGGTGGAATGCTTTGCAGAACCTTGAGAAAGTATGTTTTTTTTCATTTCAGTATTGTTTCTGAAACCTGAATATATGTTTGGAGATGCTGAAATATGGTTAACTTATATCTGATTGCATAAATAATTATTGATATTACTGTATTATGGTGGAATGCTTTGCAGAACCTTGAGAAGCTATGTTTTTTTCATTTCAGTATTGTTTCTGAAACCTGAATATATGTTTGGAGATGCTGAAATATGGTTAACTTATATCTGATTGCATAAATAATTATTGATATTGCTGTATTATGGTGGAATGCTTTGCAGAACCTTGAGAAGCTATGTTTTTTTCATTTCAGTATTGTTTCTGAAACCTGAATATATGTTTGGAGATGCTGAAATATGGTTAACTACTTAACTTATCATGTCTTGTAGAGTTAGAGATTTGTGAAGAAGACAGAGACTTTAAATATCATGACAACTGAATATGTTGAAAAGGTAATGTGAGATAATAGAAAGTGTATGTATATATTTTTTATACATGAATTTAAATTTTGAAAATTATTTTTTCAGAATGTTTCACCACAATCATCTCAAGGAGTAAATGAAATTGAACTTAATGTGGAGGTAACAAGTGGTGGAACTTCAAGTGCCAATCAACATACAAATTTTCCTCTCCTTGCATCAACCTCTTCCCTTGAAAATACACAAAGCCAACCATCAAATGAATGTAGTGAGGAAGAAGATGGGAAAGCTAAATTAAAGTCTGAAGCATGGGTTCATTTTGATAGGAAGAGAATTAATGGGATATGGAAGGCAATATGTAATTATTGCGGAAAACGGTTAGGAGGTGATACAAGGAATGGGACATCTCATTTGAAAGCACATACAAAAGGTTGTCCATTCAAACGTCAAGAAAGGGGTATCGGTCAATCATTATTAAATCCTAACAAGAAAAGGGATAGATTGGAATTAGGAAATTGGAATTTTGATTCTCAAGTTTCTCGTGATAAATGTGCAAAGATGATAATTCTACACGAGTATCCTCTTAGTATTGTTGAGCATCATGGATTTAGGGAGTATTCACATTCATTACAACCAATATGGAAGCCTATTTCTCGGGCAACAATTAAGAGAGACATTATAAAGATTTATGATGTTGAGAAAAAAAAATGATGGATATGTTGGAGAACAACAAAAGTCGTGTTGCAATCACGAGTGATATGTGGAAGTCTGGAAATCAGAACAAAGGGTTCATGGCTGTAACTTGTCATTTCATCGATGACAATTGGTATTTGCATAGTAAAATAATAAGGTAATTTTTAAGTTTATTGTTGAAATTTATACATTTATTAAATATTTTTTTAAAGATTTGATATATTAAATGATTGTATATAACAATTTTATTGTTATTAAATAATTTTTTGTAGGTTTATATATGTTCCTGCTCCACACAATGCTGCAGTTATTGGTCAAGAATTAATGAGTTGCTTTTTGGATTGGAACATCGATCGTAAGATTTCAACCTTAACTTTAAATAATTGTTCTACTAATGATTCAATGCTACCTGATCTGTTAGATTCATTAGATAGAACTTCAATGTTATTGTATGGAGATATTTTTCATATGCGTTGTGCTGCTCACATATTAAATTTGGTAGTGAAAGATGGATTAAATCTAATTTCTCAATGCATTGTCAAAGTTAGAGATAGTGTTGCATATTGGACAGCAACACAAAAGAGAGAGGAAAATTTTAAAAAGATTGCATCTCAAGAGATGAAGTCTTCTTGTAAGAATTTATCTCTTGATTGTCAAACTCGTTGGAACTCTACTTTTTTAATGCTTAAAAATGCATTGTTTTATGAGAAAGTGTTTCCTCGTTTAAAACAATTGGATAAGAATTATAATAGTCTTCCTGATGCATTGGATTGGAAAATGGCAAGTACAATTTGTGATAAGTTAGAAGTATTTTACAAGGTTACTGAATTGATTTCTGGTTCCAACTATCCCACCATAAATATGTTATTTCCTCATATTTGTGACATCAAATTGTCATTATATAATTGGATTAATGATGAGGATGATTTGGTGAAGGGAATGGCGTCAAACATGCTTGTAAAATTTGATAAGTATTGGCAGGAAGTTAATATTGTAATGGCTATAGGAGTTGTTTTGGATCCTAGATTTAAGATGAATTATCTTGAATTCTATTTTCCAAGAATATATGGAGAGAATGCCATTTTTGAAATTGAAAAGGTGAGAACAAAATGTTATGATTTGATAAATATGTATCGAACTAAACGAATTTTAGAAGAGAGACGACATATGGAATTTTCAACACGTTCCATTACATCTCAAAGTTCAAAAGGTACTAGTGTTCTTAATCCTAGTGGTATAAATGAGTATAAACAATGGAAATTAATGCAAAATAAAGCTGGATCTTTGAAATCTGAGTTAGACTCTTATTTAGAGGAGGCTGATGTAGAAATTTCAGATGAAGAGTTTGATATATTGTCTTGGTGGAAGTGTAATAAACACAAGTATCCAATAATGCATGATATGGCTAGAGATATCTTGGCTATTCCGGTCACTACAGTTGCTTCAGAATCTGCATTTAGTACAAGTGGTAGAATAGTGAGCAAACATCGTAGTAGACTCAAAGAAAACACATTGGAAGCTTTGATGTGTACTCAAGATTGGTTATGGGCTAATATTCATAAACAAGGTATAAGTTTATATTTTTAATACTTGTACATATTATATTTTATTAACACTTATTTTATGTATTTTATATTAATTATTTAATTATGTATTCAAATGTTTTATAATTTATTCAGATATGTTATCTCCTGGTTCATCCGCTTCCACTATTAATATTGCAGAAGATGATGTCGAGGTAAAAAATTTATATTATTTATTAACCAATTTATTCTTTTGGTTTATAAAAGTGATTTTATATGTTTGATTTTTTCAGGAAACGCGTCCATTTGATGAATAATTAGAAGAAAGAAGTTTTGATTTATTGTAATCGAAATTTTCTTAAATTTATTTAATTAGATTTCAATATTTGTATTAGTTTATAATATTTTATTTATATCTTGTATTTCTTGTTTATATGTATTTAATCTTATCTAAATTCATAGAAATATATATTATTAAATGTTGATTTTTTTATTATAAACTCAAAATAACACATTTAAATTCAGATAACAAATTTAATATCAACAATTTGTTTTATTTGGATTGTATTGCTAAAAAGAGTAATAGGATTTTAAAAAACGGTTTTTTCGGTTTTTTTATAATAATTGTCCCGAACTGTTAACCGCGAGTAAATAACTGTCCCCGAACTGCAACGGTTTTCGGGCGGTTTCGGGGACAGATTTTATAATTCGGTTCGGGGACGGTTATATACAAATCCGTCCCCGCCCGTCCCCGTGCCCATCACTAGTTGTACAGAAATTTTTTAAATGGAAGAATTTAATGATTTAAAAATTATAATATTTTTTGTTATTAATGAATCTTTAGTAATAGAAAGATAATGAATAAATAGTTTAGTTGATACTAAATTGATAATATATTAGATGTATTTATTAGTAAATTTGTTTAGTATTTTTTATCCTTATATAATTTCATTCTTGATTAGATTTTTATATGTTTAAATAAAATAATTTTATGTATGATCATAATTATTTGATTTGATTATTAAATTTTAAAAAAGTTATTTTTATTGAGTTTGTGCTTAATCATTTTGCTCTACAATTTGCTAGTTGGTTTGATTTAAATGACATATATTTTGAATAATCTAGTTAGAATTATTCATTATTAAATTTATTTTAAAACACACACAGGTACTTGTGTTTTTGTGTTAAATCTTTTGTAATTGATTCGAGAATATATCTGATTGACGAGAAACCTATTGGAACATTGGTTTAAAAATCGTTCATGCTAATATTAGAAACCGTAAAAATAGAAAGAAAAAAAGGCATATAAGTAAGTTATATTGGGATAGTATCCTAAGGAGAGTAGCATAAAACAAAGTTTGTACTTGAACATTTGGTTTTTATAGTAAAACATTAAGTGGTTTGATAAACCGGTGGTTTTTCTCTTAAGTCATGGTCGTGACCTAAGTTGTTTCCATCTAAAAATATTGTGTGTTATTTGAAAGTTTATAAAATATGGACCTAATTAACCTAGAGGGGGGTGAATAGGTTATTCTTAATTTTTATCAAGTTTATAATTTAATAACCTAAACAAAGCGGCCAGACATGTAATCGTGTATAAAAATAAGTGCGGAAATAAAATAATAACTCACAATATTTTTAGGTGGAAACAACCTAGGCCACAAACATGACCTAAGAGGAAAACCACCGTTCCACCGGACCACCTAACTTTCCACTATTATAATCAAATGTTCAAGTACAAACTCGGTTTTATGCTACCCTCCCTAGGATATTGCCCCAATGTACTTTACTTACGACTCCTTGCTCTGTTTTCACAGTTTCCAATATTAACGTGAGCGGTTTCCAGACCAACGTTCCAATAAGCTCTCCGCTAATCAGATTGTTCACAAATGAACTGCAAAAAGGTTAGCACAAAAAACACAAGTGCCCGTGTGTGTTCTAGAACGGATTTAACAATGAATAATCCTAACTAGATGATTCAAAACATATATCACTTAAATCAAATCAACTAGAATATTCTAGGGCAAAAAGATTAAGTACAAATTTAATAAACAATAGCTTCTTTGAAATTTAATTATCAAATCAAATAATTATGATTACACATAAAATTATTTAATTTAAATATGTAAAAATATAATTAAGAAGAAGCTATAGAAAGATAAAACATATCAAATAAATTTATTAATAAATACCTCTAATATGATATCAATTCTATAATTATCAAATCAATATAAATCTGCTACTCAAACATATAATTATCAAATCAATATATATATTAACTACCTTTTTGAATATATATATATATATATATTGATTACTTACTGCAATTCGTTTTTGAATCGAGGTGGTAAGCCAATACTGCAATCCTTTTTTTTTTGTTTGAATCCAGGTGCTACGCCAATAACCTTTGAAGTACTAATAATGCAGAGAAGCAATGATATATTTTTTTCCTTTAAAATCTTTTCTCCTTTGATGTTCGGTCGTAATGTTTTTTTTTCTTTTTCAAAGAACACACAACATCAACCCTAATGTCTCTTTATTTATAGATAATTATAATACCTAATAGTATTAGGGTTAAATGCATTTTGGGCTTAATTTTTCAAAGCCCATTCAAAGCCTTAAAAAATATTTGTTTTTTAAATCACATCTTAAAAATATTAAGACACATAAAAATATTTAAACACCAAAAATAATTTTAGATTTATGAACGTGTACTATTAAATATATAAATGTAATCCTATGTGTGGTAATTATAAAAGACATACCTAAAGTACGGATATTTGGAACTTGAACATTTTTTTGGTTGTTCTTGATAAACTTGATAGCAGGCCTAAAAATAAATTTACAAGTAAATATTTTGTCCACAAAAATAGCCAAAACTCATAGTCCTTACAAACTCCCCCTTTGGCATTTTCGTGTGGCAAAACCTCTCACTTACTACATGACACTTATAAAAATAAGATAAAAATACAATGATGTCCCAGACTCCATAGTGGAACTATCCTATGGTCCGGTAGATCCATCTTCGCTGCAACTTGACAAGATTGTAAGTAACTGAAACAACATTGACAAAGTATAGGACAACTTGGCATGAAAGCCTCATTGTATATTAGTTCAGTTTACATAGAAATAAGCGAAGTGTAAATAATAGTCATGTAGTATGCATTCATATCAATTAAGCTTAATAAAAATATGTTCTCCCCTTATATGCATAACAAAATAAAAACATGGAAGTAAATATTCTCTCCCCCCTTTTGACATACGAGACGGACAAAGCATTAGACAAAGAATTGAAGTTAAACTCCTCCTAAAGATATAACAGTGTAAAATCAGAGTAATGCAAAAGTGCAATGTACTTTAAACTCCCCCTAAGTTCTATGACTCTCTAACTTAGAAACCAATTAAAAAAGTAATAAATGAAAAAGACTTTTTATTTATTTTTTTTATTTTTATTTTTATTTTTTTAAAATTTTCATACATAGCCACATAAGGTATTAAACTCATTTAATTACACACAAGCACACAACCAATTGAGAACTCATCATTTTTTTAACTCCAATTTTGATTATTTATCATATAAATAAATAAGTAGAATAAAATAGGTACACACGCACACTTCGCACATATAATGACATATTGACATTTACTTAAAATAGTATACATGTTTAAACTTCATAAATATGTCAATTAATTCATTTATGATCTATCAAGAAAGACTCAAAAGAAAAATAACACCTATCATATAAAAATATAATCGAGTCTTCAATCTTACAAAATAAAATATATTTACTAAAAGAGGACTTAATTTTTTTTCTTATAAATGAGGTAAATGATATATATATATTTTTTAACCTCTATTAGCTCTTTCTTTTTGTGCATTCCAAGTACAAGATTTATAAGCAATAAGTTTTTGCATAATCTTTCCTTCTTCTTTTTTTTTTTTTTTTGCACGAGCCATAAACCTAGCACGATGACTTTCACACTAGTTGTGAGGTAGCCCTCTCCGTTCATTGCGGTAGCTTCACACATCACAGTAGGTAGCCCTCTCAATACTAGGTGCCTCCATACGATAAAATTTTAGTAAGCAAAAGTAGAACTCAACACAATTTTACAATCAAGATTAGTTAAAGTCCTAGAGTCTTTCAAGAAAATTCATAAACTTCAAGCATAACATATATGTGTGTTCGTGAGTGTGTGAAGAAGTTTATGTCAACATCGATCATCACATGTATAAGAATATATATGTATGCACAAGCCAAAATTGTAGAATAATTTTTACAATAAATATCAAAATGAGTTGAGTCACTAAAAATGAGATTATGTGTATGGAAATATTAAATAAGTTGAATACTCTGTTGGCCAAACAAGGATGTTTTTTTTTTTTGTAATAAAATTTGAAATTCAATTTGAGGGAGAAATTCCCAAGGCACTTCTGAGATACTCAAATCTTTGAGTGTCTATGGCTTTAGTGAATATATCAACTAGTTGTCTCTCAGTAGGTACAAACTCAAGTATTACTATTTTCTCTTCAACTAGTTCTCGAATAAAGTGATGCCTTATGTCAATATGCTTAGTTCTAGAATGTTGAACTGGGTTCTTAGAAATACATATAGCACTAGTGTTATCACAATATAAGGGCATCATACCTTGTGGTTGACCGTAGTCCTTGAGCATGTTTTTCATCCAAAGCATTTGTGTGCAAGAGCTTCCTGCAGCAATGTATTCCGCTTCAGCTGTAGAGAGTAAAATAGAGTTCTGCTTTTTACTATGCCATGATACTAAGTTGTTTCCAATGTAGAAACAACCACCTGATGTGCTCTTCCTATCATCTTGGTTGTCTGCCCAGTCGACATCTGTAAAACCACTTACTTCACAAGTAGTGTCAGTAGTAAAATATAAACCATAATTATTTGTTCCTGAGATATACCTAATGATTCTCTTTACATTCTCTAAGTGTGATTCCTTAGGGTCAGCTTGATAACGGGCACACACACCAACACTAAAACATATGTCAGGTCTACTTGCAATGAGGTAAAGTAAACTACCTATCATACTCCTATAAAGGGTTTGATCAACACTTTTACCTTGAGTGTCCTTTGTAATTTTTGTGTTGGTGCCTAAAGGAGTTTGTAATGGCTTGCTAGTTTCAAGACCAAATCTTTTAACAAGGTTACAAGCGTACTTGGTTTGAGAAATAAATATATTATCATGAGATTGTTTGATTTGTAAACCAAGGAAGAAATTCATTTCACCTACCATGGACATTTCAAATTCATTTGTCATAACATGCACAAAATCATCCACTAGTGTACTAGATGTGGATCCAAAAACTATGTCATCCACATAAATTTGAGCAATAAAGATCTCGTCACTACTCCTTTTAATGAATAAAGTCTTATCAAATCCCCCTCTAATAAATCCCTTGTTCAAAAGATAGTTGGTAAGTCTCTCATACCATGCTCGTGGAGCTTGTTTTAAACCATAAAGAGCCTTTTTGAGTTTGTAAACATGATTTGGAAATTTCGGATCAACAAATCCTTTTGGTTGTTCCACGTACACTTCCTCATTCAAAAAACCATTCAAAAAGGCAGACTTAACATCCATTTGATATAATTTGAACTTCATATGACAGGAAATGGCAAGTAAAATCCTAATTGACTCTAGTCTAGCTACGGGTGCAAATGTTTCATCAAAGTCAACTCCTTCTACTTGCGTGTAGCCTTGAGCTACTAACCTAGCCTTATTTCTAACAACAATGTCATTCTCATCAGATTTATTTTTGAACACCCATTTTGTTCCAATAACATTTTTGTCAAGTTTATAATTTAATAACCTAAACAAAGCGGCCAGACATGTAATCGTGTATAAAAATAAGTGCGGAAATAAAATAATAACTCACAATATTTTTAGGTGGAAACAACCTAGGCCACAAACATGACCTAAGAGGAAAACCACCGTTCCACCGGACCACCTAACTTTCCACTATTATAATCAAATGTTCAAGTACAAACTCGGTTTTATGCTACCCTCCCTAGGATATTGCCCCAATGTACTTTACTTACGACTCCTTGCTCTGTTTTCACAGTTTCCAATATTAACGTGAGCGGTTTCCAGACCAACGTTCCAATAAGCTCTCCGCTAATCAGATTGTTCACAAATGAACTGCAAAAAGGTTAGCACAAAAAACACAAGTGCCCGTGTGTGTTCTAGAACGGATTTAACAATGAATAATCCTAACTAGATGATTCAAAACATATATCACTTAAATCAAATCAACTAGAATATTCTAGGGCAAAAAGATTAAGCACAAATTTAATAAACAATAGCTTCTTTGAAATTTAATCATCAAATCAAATAATTATGATTACACATAAAATTATTTAATTTAAATATGTAAAAATATAATTAAGAAGAAGCTATAGAAAGATAAAACATATCAAATAAATTTATTAATAAATACCTCTAATATGATATCAATTCTATAATTATCAAATCAATATAAATCTGCTACTCAAACATATAATTATCAAATCAATATATATATTAACTACCTTTTTGAATATATATATATTGATTACTTACTGCAATTCGTTTTTGAATGCAGGTGGTAAGCCAATACTGCAATCCTTTTTTTTGTTTGAATCCAGGTGCTACGCCAATACCCTTTGAAGTACTAATAATGCAGAGAAGCAATGATATATTTTTTTCCTTTAAAATCTTTTCTCCTTTGATGTTCGGCCGTAATGTTTTTTTTTTCTTTTTCAAAGAACACACAACATCAGCCCTAATGTCTCTTTATTTATAGATAATTATAATACCTAATAGTATTAGGGTTAAATGCATTTTGGGCTTAATTTTTCAAAGCCCATTCAAAGCCTTAAAAAATATTTGTTTTTTAAATCACATCTTAAAAATATTAAGACACATAAAAATATTTAAACACCAAAAATAATTTTAGATTTATGAACGTGTACTATTAAATATATAAATGTAATCCTCTGTATCGTAATTATAAAAGACATACTTGAAGTACGGATATTTGGAACTTGAACATTTGTTTGGTTGTTCTTGATAAACTTGATAGCAGGCCTAAAAATAAATTTACAAGTAAATATTTTGTCCACCAAAATAGCCAACACTCATAGTCCTTACATTATTCTTTCTGTTTGTACCGTGCTTAGTTCAACAGAGGGCACAAGGTATCTCAGGATATCCAAGTGAGGTCTAGGGGTAGAGTGTTGATGCTCAAGCTAGTCCTAACTAGACATGGCGGTCCCTTCTTGACACGTGTTTTTTTCGCTCTCCTCAATTCCCGAACCCAAGACCTAGCCCTTAAGTAAACCTCTACAACCTCACTAAATTTATTACATATTTGTCATAAAAAATGAGAACAATCTTTTGTTATAGATAATAAACTATTAGAACATCAATCACACATTCAAAACCATTTCATTTTTTTTATTAATTGTTTTTAAAAGAAAAGAAAACAATGACCCAAAAAATAAGACATATTGAGATACTAATTATTAAGGACTCATATTCACCTAAGTTCAAGATATTTGATTAAAGACAAAATGATACAAGTTATTTTGATGTAATCATGGTTTATGAATTCAATATGCTTTTATGAATGATTAATAATATATATTCAAAGAATTATATTAACATGAGACCGTGCCGCCATAAATTACAATTGTATAATTTCATTGTAAGAACTTTTATGCTAATTCTTTACATGTGTGTGATATGCATTGTTACTAGTAACTAGCCATTATTTTATGATCAATTATGACATGTTATCGTGGTAGATTTAGGATTTACATTTAGTATAGATATTTTATACATAGTAAAAAATAATACTAGTTATTTTTTAATTATTATTTATTTTTAATTGAAAAAATATGTTATATGTATCTTATTTTAGTAAAAATATGTTCAAAATTATTGAGTATTGTTAATATTTTGAGTATTAAAAATCTAAAATTTAAAATTGAGATGGAACATAATTCTATTTTATACATTAATTTATCTACAATTTCATAAATATTATACCTAAAAATTTATTTGTTAAAAGTTTAAATAAGGCATGTGTTCCTCCTTCCCTTTACATAAGTATGCCCCTGACATGTTGTATTTCATATTGTTAAAAATTAATAAATTATTATTGGTATAGTATATGAAATAAAGATATTTTAGCTTCTTTAAAACATTTTTTCTAGGTTCGACAATGCTTGAGTTGCTCTAACGATATGTAAATTAAGAGCTAGAAGCATTTTATCCTGAAAGAAAAACCATATGCAACTAACCTACAAAATCTCTAGAGAATTACCAAAAAGTAATTTTTTAAAATTTATATTAATTTTAGATTTAAAAAGGGTGGCAAAATTATTGACAAGAATAAAAGATGAAGAAGGAACGGAATGAAGAAACAATCATGTTGAGTAATTTCATAGAAAGTAAGTTAATGTGTTTGATTCATACAAGCTATTTATATAGAGAACAACACACTCATTTCTATTAGAAAATGATAACATGGCATAACAAACTTTCTATTCATACGAATGCATACATTACAACACTCTTATTGTTTAATATTCCCTCTTAGTCCGAAGACCTCTCGAGGGTTGTAAGTTTTGTTCTCAACTCAACAAAATGAGAACTTGCAAGAGCGTTGTCATATATAATGCCAACAATTTATTCTTTGCTATATGTATACTTCACTTGGAGTTGTCCTACAATCACTTTCTCCCTTACAAAGTGAATATCTATTTCAATGTACTTTGCTCTTGCATGAAAAACTAAATGTTTGGCTAAGAACTTAGCATTTAGATTATCACAATAAACAATAGGTGATTCACTATATTAAATTTAAGTTTCTTCAAGACTTTTTAAACTCATGCTACCTCTGCAACAGTGTGTGCCAAGGATCTAACTCATCTTTAGTGCTTGACCTTGAAATCATTTTTTTTTCAAGAACCACAAGAGACAAGAGAGTGACCTAACAAAATAATCTCTAATAGAATTCATGTCATCCTTATATGATCCCCAATCAACATCATTGTAGGCTACTAGAGTTAAACTATCAAATTGTTTTAAAAATATGACATGATCTTAGAGTCCATTTCAAATATCTCAAAAACCACTTGGATGCTATCCAATGTATATTAACTGAAGAATAGAGAAACTGGCATAACTTGTTCACATAAAAACTAATCTCAAGTCTTGTAGGTGTGCAATATTGAAGAGCTCATATAAAGGTTATGTATTGAGTAAAATCATTTAAAAGTACATCATCCATTTTTGACAACAAAATGTCAATAACCATTAGTGTAGATGTGGACTTAGAGTCATTTTATTTCACTTTGTCAAGAAAATATTTAAAATACTTTGATTGGTTGAAATGTATTCTATTTGTTCTTCTAGTTACTTCAATGACAAAGAATAAATTGAGATCACCTAGATCATTTAGAGAAAATACAATATTGATCTTAGTAATCAAACTCTCAATAAAAGCATGATTGTTTCCTGTAATTAAGATGTCATCAAAATAGATAAAAAAAACACTACAATTATACTAGCATGGTTATACATCATCATGAAAATGTCACTATTTAAATATTGAAAACCCAAGTTATTTAAACAACTACTAAGTTGAGGAATCAAGACCATTGTACTTATTTCAAGCCATTAATGACATTTTTTTCTAACTTGCATACGTAATCAAAAAATTGAGGTCGTATCATATAAACTTCCTCTACAATGTCACCATTTAAAATACAATGATTACATCAAGCTATTTGACCATCCATCTTTGAGTCTGTAATGGAGTAAGAACAATGGCTAAATATGTCTGTGTAATCAATACCCTCTATTTTTTGAAAGCCTTTAGTTATTGCTATTGATTTGTATTTGTCCAAAGACATATCAACTTGAAGTTTTGTCCTCAATACTCATTTATGACCAATGATCTTTTCATTTTAAGGATTAGGAACTAACTCCCAAAGTTTCATTATGCATTAAAGCATTTTACTCACTTTGCATTGATGCCTTCCACTATGAAACATGTAAAGCTTGAGACATTGAACTTGGTTTAAGCAACAAAGATTAAGGCCTTGGGTTCAAAAACAACACACCTATCCCTTGTAACCATAGAGTTAAGCTTATTTTGGCAAAGTTGGCATCGTGTGAGCCACGTGGTAAATTAGAAAATGATATTTGTGAAAATAATATTATGATTCTTATTTTGCAAAGTAAATCTAGAAATATTCCATAAAGTTATTGCATTTTATTCGAACCTATTACCAAATCAAATTTCGTTTCATTTCTATCATCGAACTAAAAATAATGTTTTATTCATATTATTTCGTTAGTTTTTCATTAATGTACTATGACATATAAAAATTAAAATTAAAATGTCTAAATGTCTAAAATTAATTATTGTTGGTGAGGGAAACAATGAATAGAAAATATCTAACCTAAACATTTGTTCTAAAATGGGACCAATCTTATAGAGTTTGGTTAAAATTATACAACTTTAACATTTTAAAATCATATACATAACTCAATTACAATCTGTGTTATGACATTTGTTAAGATTTGCGATTTTGGGATAGTTTTAATTGAAACTCAGAATATGTTGAAACAAGTACGTGAAAATAATGTAGGAACAATATTACTGATAACTTGAAATAAACTATTTGGGTTGAGTCATGGACTATGTCGTTCTCTTTAAGACGTTTTGCAGATGTACCCAAAATTGTGCAAGCAAACACAATCTCGTCGTATCTAGGATAAAACAGTTCAGAATCTTTGTTGTTTGTCTCAGAACTTTATTGCACTGATGAAGACCGGAATGCTACATCTATAAAATTTCGTTGCTCGAAAAACTAAAAATAATTTAGGATCTTTTTCTTAGTAAGATATGTTTGCAAATTGTTGTGATTAAATTGGGTGCTGAGACCCTTTATTTATAGGTAACGACCATTTTTTGAATGGAAAAATATTTTAATAAAAAAAAATTCAAAAAAAAATTTCACACGCACTCAGCCACTGCTAATTGGATAGCAGCACGCGTGTATGGTATTACATTTGCCTAGATCTTCTCCCCTTCTACAAAAATGGGTGCCTCTTATGATCCAAACTCAATAGCCAATTTTTTTTATTTATACATTTACTAAGTGTTGAAAATTTGACATTATTTGTTTTATAAAAAATCATTTTTTTAACAGATTATTTGAGCGTCAGGCCGTGAGCCACCTATTTCAAGTCATACACACAACATATGTGTTGGGACAAAAATTGGCATCCACAATACGTTTGCAAACATATGACTTTTTAATTTGAAAATGTGTACAAATGAATTCTAAATAAGGACTCTAAAGACTTGGGCAACCAACAATTTGGGATAAAAATGACATTTACCAGTGAAGAACATGTGATATTCACGGTATCGCCTCTCTAGCTTGGCCGGGAAAACGAAAAACTCTAAATTTTAGAGTTTTTTAGATTTAGGGCAAAAAATTGATGAAAAAATATGAATAAACATTTGTTTAATTTCATAATAGAAATGTGACAAAATTTAGTTTAGTAATAAGTCGAAAATAAATACAATATTTCAATAATAAAGTTACAAATTATCCTATTTTATAATATATGAAAATTATAATAAATAAAGTATTACCTATTTATAATTAGCAAAACAAAAGTGTATGAATAAAGTTTTTTAACATTATAATTAATTACAATTTAGTATCGTTATTGTTTAATAAAATTGTTATTAATGAAAATTTTGATAATAATATTTTAAATTGTGATAATATTATCACTCTAAAACTATAATAAATAATTAAGTAATTTTAGTTTTTATTTTAAATGTTTATGTCATTTTGTTAAAAAATTTAACATCGATTAATTATTGATAATAATAATATATTAATACACAATAATAAACAATAAATTTGACTAATATATTTATTATTACATGTCGTTAATTAACTTAGTTAATATATTAATGTTCTTCTTACCTACATGTTATTAATTTTTTTATTTTAGTACCCTAATTTACTTATTGGTTTCACTTTTAACGGATTTGATATTTTAAATGTACTTATTTAATACATTATTATCATTTATGTTTCATCTTATTAAAATATTTTGTTTTAGTATTACAATTCAAATATTAGTATCCATTTTAATCATTCTAAATAATCACCGCTATTTTTTTTATTAAAATTGATTACATGTGTTATACCTGTCAAATTATATAAGAACATTTTAGAGCATTTAAAGAAAAGAAACGTACACAAAAAATTATTTAATGAATAAAACATGTACTAATATATAAATTAAGGTAATACAACGGAACAATTTAATAACGTGACATGTAAACATCAACACAATAACTAGGGTAATACCCCATATAATAAAAACTACATTAATCAAATTTATTATTTATTTTTGTGTATTAATACATTACTATTATCACTAATCAACAGAGGTTAAAAAAAAATTATAAAATTTTAGAATAAAAAATTAAAATTACTTATTTATTATAATTTTAAAGTCACAATTTAAAATATGTAACAATTTTTTCATTAATTATATCTTTATTCAACAATAATTACATTGAATTGTAATTAATATAAGATTAAAAATTTCAATTCATATATTTTTATTGTGTTATTATAAATAAGTACTACTTTATTTATTAAAAAATTTACATATTACAAAATAGGATAAACTTATAAATATAACATCTAATTATTACATTTGTTTCGAAATTAATATCAAATTAAAGTTCGTCCCATTTCTACTGCCGAATTAAAAAAATGTTCAATTCATATTACTATATTAGTTTTCTTTTTATGTATGTTGTTAAAAATAAAGTAAAATTTAAAAAATCTCTAAAATTTATTTTTCATAAGAGGATCTTGGAATTCATTTTTAAAATCCGAGTTGCATGGTTTTAAAAAATAGTCTTCTCACTATCACGACTGGGCCTAGCTATTGCAAAAATGTTCTCATGTTTCATGTTTTTAGACCCTTTAATCATATGTTTTGAGAGATTTAATTAAGATTGTCCAAAAATTTCAGATCTTGTCAAATGCCATTGTACAGATTCTAATTGAGTTATGTATATGGTTTTGAAAGGTCAGAGATGTAGAATTTTTTATCACCAAACTTTTTAATACCCAATCCCATTTCAAGACTAAAGTTTAGTTTTGAGATTTACTAGTTATCATTTCCCTCGTGAAGAAGATGAACAATAAATTTTAAAGAATTCTAAATTTTTTATTTATTTTTAACGTCATACAGGATGTGAACAAAATATTTTTTAGTTTAGTGATAGAAATTTGACGAAATTTAATTTGATTGCAGGTTCGAAACAAATACAATAATCTGATAGTATATTTGTAGATTTATCATACAAAATAAACGATCATAATTTTAATTTTTGTATCTTGTGTAAATTAAAACCAAAATTTTCTACTATTTTGCTTTTTTTCCTTAAATTTTTACAAATGTTCTGTTTAATTTATCATGTAGGATTAAATATATCAAATAAGATGAGATATTTCAACTTATCTTAAGTGAGTTATAACTTATCTCATTTATATATGAGCTGAGTATATCATAAACAATTTATTTAATTTTTTTTATTAAACTCATTTAACTTATTCAAATATTTAGGTCATGTTTATTAATCATTTTAATTTTTGAGTTTTAGAATTAAAATATTTTAAAAAATAAATATAAAAGCTATTTGATAACTAATTTGTAGCTTCAATTTTGAAAATTAAAAAATAAAAATTAGATATTGATTGTTTCATAAATAATTTTTAAATTTTAAATTTTAAATTTTTAAGCTGCTTTAGGTTGGTTGGACTGAACATAACTTCCCCTAGAAAACTTGAAATTATAAACTATAATTTTTTTTAGAAATTACGTTTTTAGACTTTCTAATAATATACGAAATAATTAATAATATGTCGTGAGGTAGTACAATTCATAATTTTAAAATTAGTCAAAAATGTTGTATTGAATCCGAACAATCATTACTAAAATAATCATAACTTTCTATATAAAAAAACTCAAAATCATAAACTATAAAATTTATTAGAAATTAGACTTTTAAAAATTTATAATAGTATATGAAATGAATCATAAAGTTTTCTAAATTTATGAATTTTATATTTATAAATGAGAAAATGTTCTTATGAATCTAAACAATCATTAGTAAAATATACAAAACTTTTTTATACAAATCTTAAAATCACAAACATTAAAATTGATTAAAAATTAGACTTTTAGAACTTTTTAATGATATATGAAATTATTCATAAAATTTTATGAATTAGTACAATTTATACTTTAAAAATGAGTAAAAAATATTATTCTAAATTTAAACAATCATTAGTAAAATGTGCATAACTTTATATAGAAAAATTGAAATCACAAACTATAAAAATTCTCATAAACTAGACTTCTAATGATATATAAAATGAATTATAATGTTTTGTGAATTAGTACATTTTATGTTTTATAAATGTTTAATAAAAAATGAACAATATTCAATAAAATGAGCATAATTTCTCTAAAAAAAATAAAATTTTAAAATGTAACATTTAATATAAAATAGACTATTTAATATTTTCTATGATATATATATCCAATTATAAATTAATACAATTTTAATTTTAAAATTAAGTCAATGATCATATCTTTAAATTCTATTATATTGTATATATTTTTAAGTTATTATTTGTTTTGAAATTCTATATTTATTAGAATATTCTAATATAAATTTTATTTTATTTTTAAAAAATTAATTGTTACCTTTTCTTTTTATTAATTTGACTAATATTAATATTTTTTCAATTTTATAATAATAATTAACTTTGATAATACAATTTCTTTGTTGCCCATCAAGATATAATCTATCAAAGAATATAGTCTATACAGACGATACATTATTAGTACTCATATCTCATAATATTATTTTGATACTTATTATTGCTAAAGTTTATAGATAATACCTTAAAAATATCTATATTTTACAAAAGATACTTATTTGATAAAAAAAATTAAGAACAATTTAATCATTTTAATTTTTTTTATTTTCTTCTTTCTCTTTTTCTTCTCTTGCTTTCGTATTTCTCTCTTTCTCCTACTTCTACCTACCAAATAATACAATTAATTTACCTAAATTAATAAATTTGATTTGATATTTCAATTCAAATTAAATTTTCATATTTTATAATCGAAACATATTCAAATTAAAAAATATTCAACCTTTCAAATTTGATTGAATTCAGATAGATAGATTTTATAATCCATTATTATCTTATAAAACTGAATTATAATTAATTTAAATACAAACTTATTTTTTTTATAATGAGTTATATTTAAATATTATATACATATACATGAATTACTATATTAATTTAAAAAATAAAGTGAAATGTTGTGCAAATATCTTAGATTAGATTATTTGTATCATTTAGTCCCTTAAATATAAAAAACTTAACTAATTAAGAATAAATTATATTTTTTTAATAATTTTCTATTAAAATATTATTATCATTTGTTAATTGATTAAAATTTAATTAAACTACGAGTCATTAATAAGAATAAGAATAAAATTTAATATAAAAATTAACAATAATAATAAATTAATATACATTTTTAATTTTTAATAAAATTTAAAAAATAGTGATAATAAATATTAAAAAAATATTTTGTAAAAGAAAAATTCATATTAATTATTATTTTTCTATTATTAAATACTCATATTTTAATATAATTAAATTATTTGATAAAAAAATAATAAAAAATATTAAAAAACATAATTTATCTTTAATTAACCCATTTTTTCATAACTAACATTTCAATCATCATTTCTAATATAAGGAATTAAACAATCTAATCAAGAGACTTTTGTGACATTTTTTTCTAAATATATATATATAGTAAATCTTTATAATAATTTAATAATTATCAAAACATATTTCTTATTCTTCTGATTTTCTAAGTTATAACTATAAACAATAAATTTTACTAAAAATACATCAATTTAAAATTTAAATGATATATATATATATATATAACAAAAATTCGTAAATAACTTTCAACATCAATCCAACCATATCTAATTTGAAAACATTCTATCTAATTGAGTTCAAATCAATTACATTATTAAACCAAATTGGAATAGAGAATTTTCGAATGTAATTCAAATTGATGAAAAACAAGCATCTTGATCCACTATTCACCTTGACCTCTGCCCATTTGTATAAAAATTCTTTTATTTGTTTTCCACTAAACAATAAACTCTAAACACTAATTGAATGAGAGAGAAACGAACTAAGGAGACAAATAGTAAAAGTGATATTAAAAGTTTTTAAAAAATTAAACTACCATTGAACTTTTTGTACATATTTTTTTTTTAACCAAATGAATACATTTTAGATAATTTAAATATTATTAAGATATCACTCAAACACTTGTATAACTATAAATATTAAAAGATAAATATGAATACCAACAAAGTACAATTTTTTTGTCTAGATGCATGAATATAAGTTAACAAAAGAGGACAAACAAGGAGACTTTGAAACTAAGGACGACCCTCTGAGGGTGTAATTTCTTCTTCTTCTTCTTTTCTTTTTTTAAGACCTCAAAAACATTTTTCTAAATTTAAGATCCCTTTCAAGTTTTTTTCTTTTTTTTAATAATTACACTATTGCCACACGTCAATGAAATTTGAACCAAGATCTTTTACATACCTAAATTGACTTCATATCATTGTTGGTTATAACCCTTCAAGTTATTCACTTCTTGTAATTTTGTTTTCTAGAGACTATAATTAATTTTAGACAAAATGAAAGGGAAAAAAGGACGAACTCCGAGTATGGCATGAGCAACTGTTAGTTCTATTGGACTCACTTTCAGCCATCCATTCTTTCATCTTTGCATTCTATTTTCCCACCTTTTCCCGACAATTCTACCAATTGGTCAAATACCAATAAATAAACTTGAAAAAAAATATCAAAATATCAAAAAAATGGGTGAGTGAATACCCATAATGGCAGAAATGTGTTGGCCGTGGTGTGATGCCATAATTCAAGTATGATTGAACCAGGGCCCAACTGCACCATTCATGTGTCCATTGCCATGGATACCAATGCCATTTGGGATGAGAGAAGGTGGCATCCCAACAGCCATTGGAGGTGGTGGAGCAGGGTATATTGCATGATTGTGTGGCAGCGTATGAGGGTTCACAAGAGGACTACCGGCTGGGTTGCCCTTACACTGTTGAATAGCATGTATTTTCCGAAGCCCTTCTTCATGAATTCGGGTCAAAATTTCTAAATCCTTCATGGATAGTGATTCTAGACCTTCCCCAAAAAGCGAGGCATTTTTGGACAATTCTTCTTGTAGTGACACCTGCAGAGAGTGAATATATAGCTGCAAGGGATATATGAGTGGCATTAGTGAAATCGGTTTCTGGTATATCCAAAAGCCTAGAAGAAAAACAAAAATACAAGCCAGGCTGCTATAACAAGACCATGTCATTGTCTTAAATGGGCATGCATATAGCACCGATGAGGAATGACCCCGTGAGGAGAGGGGTGGAGATAAAAATCACCCTCTCCACCCCACTCATTTCCCGATCCCCTCTTTTTTATATTTTTTAAAAAATATATTATATATTTGTATAAATACTCATTTCCCAATTCTCCTTTTTTTATATTTTTTTAAAATAATATTATATATTTGCATAAATCTATAGTTAAATTAATGAATTTTATTGAAAAATATTGTTTTTATTATTAAATTAGTACTTTAATCGTAAAAATACAATATAATAGTTTATAAAATAATTATTATTTTAATGATAGTTAATATAACAAAATAATGAATTTGAATATAACTATCATTTGTACTTGAAAATTTTAAGTTTATTATATTTACTTAATAACCATATATAATTGAAATTTTATGTTGATTTGGACTATTTATATAATTGATATTAAGTTCTTTTGTTATTAGGGAATCCGATCCTCGTGAAAAAAAATCCGAAACTCCAATGGAGAGTTCCCGCCTTGCTCCGACAATTATTTAATCGCCCCATCCCCACTCCATTGACATCCCTACATGCATATGCATTAGGATAAGAGAGAGCCATTATGTTCACAAAAACTAAGGCTATGGTGCTATGCTTACCATAACAATAGATAGCGAACCAGATGGCTTTGGATAGAAAGATAACATGATTAATTAATATATTGATTCAATTAGTTAATATTATCTAGACCTATCCAGAAAACAGATTTTAGCTTTAAAATTGTAAACTATGCTACAAGCGATGAAGTGAGGAAATGATAGAGGCCCAAAACAAATTATTACAACCATAAGCCCGTGATATAACAGACTACGGCAGAAAGAAAATTTGAGAAATCAAACCTGGCACTCCTGCAGTTTTGATTCCATGCCATCAATAAATGCTTCACACCGGGCAACCTGCTCTTCCTTCTCCCGCTTCTCTCCTTCAGTCTGTCCAACAGTTTGTATCAATCGTTGAACTTCATCCTCAAGAGATTGCCGGATTTCCTCCCAGGTCACATTATCTGTGGCATATCTTTTCAATTCTTCATCAAATCTCTTGCGTGCAGATTCAGCATTCTTGAGCCTTTCAGCAAGAGCATTTTTCTCCTTTACCAGCTGCTATCATTAAGAACTTAAATTAGAACATACTCCAAACAATTAAAGAATAAATGATTTGATACTGTATTAGAGCATCACACATACTAATAGAAACAGCAGGTACATGTATTAGAGAGAGACAGAGAGAGATTGGTAATCTGATACAATAAACATGCAAGGTATAAAAAGATTAGGTAGTCAAAAAGCAATAGTCAAAAGAGCCTGCCAGGAGATCAAGAGGATTAAGTGTAGTATATATCTGGAATTCTTTTCAGTAGTAGTGTAAATATGAAATTATAAAGGGATGAGGAAGGAAACTGAAATGGAGGGATAATGTCAATAAAAAATTCTTAATGTAACACAATAAAAAAATCTAAAAAAATTGGTAAGTCCGTAAGTTTTAGACATATAATAAAAATTCTAATCTTAAAATAGATAAATGTCTGCTCGGTAAATGTAACCACAAAAGTGTAAAAGCTAGAAAGCTGGGTGACAAGTACAAAAAGTAACACAATACCTTAAGTTCATCACGTTTACGAGACTTCAACTGGGAGATTTGTGCTTCTGCATTGTGAAGACGATCCTGGAGTGCTTTGTTTTCCGCATCAAGCTTTTTAATTTCGTCATCACGCTCTGAGCCAAGCCACTCAAGCTCACTCTCGACTTCTTGTATTTGCTCAGTAAGCTCCTTCCTTTCCCTGGCAAAGCGGTCCATCTCAGCCTTCATTTCAGACTGCCACATCATCACAGGGATCAATTCCAATATTCTCCAAAAAGAGTTAACATGATGTGATATCTAGGGATTTAAATACGGGCGGGATGGACAAGCCCAAGCCCAAAACTTCTAGTTTGGTCCGGGCTTGACCTGGACATTATTAGACCATGTATATATTTGGGACAAATCGGGATTTTCAAGTTAAATGCAAGCTCAAATCGTAATCCTAAAACATTCAGGTTTAACATTCAGGTAGGTTCGAGCATGAATTTTTGAACTTTGAATTGACTTAAGTTAAGTCAATGTCTGAATTTTAACGATGCATGAAATTATAAAATAATGCCATAAATATTTAAAAGTATATATATTTTATAAAATTTAAACTTAATTTGCACTTCTGATCAAACTCATAGTATAAATATTTGGCCCTGAGCCAGATTCTAAAATTATTCGGGCCGAGCCGGACTCGAATAAGGCCCGCCATTTGGGCTTTGATCAGGCCTAACTAAATTTACATGCCTAGTGATGTCTAAAAATATAACAAGTAAAAACAAGTACCTTAAGGCAATTGTTAGCAGCCTCAGCCTCACTTAACTTTTTAGACATAACACCTTTTTCCCTGGCCATATTTGCAATTTCTGCTTTCCTTTCTTCACGCAAGTGAATAATTTCATCTTCAATGGCACATAATTGATGCCACAGAGCAGCCCGATTAACACTTCCAAGTTCAGCTACCTCCCGCATCATGTTTAAAACTGGTCTAATAATTTCTTGCTCTTCACAAGCTAAAGTAACCAAAATATCCAAATCTATATCTACTTCATAGCCACTATCAGTACTACTAGTGGCACGATCAACAAGCCTCTTTAGCATCTTCCCTCGGTAAGACTCATCAGCATACCATTTGAACAACAATGTATATAGCATCTTGACAAACCCCTTTACACGAGAGTCTCTAGCGATAGCCAAAGTCTCAGCAAGACCAAGAACGGAAGTAAAATCGTCCTGCTGAACCCTCAGCTGCTCATCTCCCAAAACAGCTTCCATGTGATTAAAATTTTCCGCAACAAGTCTAGCATTGAGACTCAATCTTCTAGCAAGTCGCCTTTCGAGAACCAATGCTAAAGAGTGAGCCGTAATGGAACCTTGAGCCACCAATCTCTCAAACGTTTGAGAGGCTTCTACAGCCAGGCAAGGTATGGATAACATCTCGATCAAAAGATATATATCAGAAAAATGGAAACCAGCTCGAAAAACCTGATCATCCACCAGAAGTAACCTTTCCAAACTAGGCCCATTTTCACCAAACCAAAGAAGCCCACAAGGCATTGTCGGGCAAGTGCCACCAAAATCACTATCAGAATTTATGTCTCTAAGTATGGTTTCAGCAACATCTCCGCAACTATTAACAGTTTTGCTTAAAAACTCCAGGACACAAGGTGATACATCCACACCCAAACCCTTTAACCGTACACGAACAGATCTGACCTACAATGGTGGTAAAAGAAATTCAAAATCACTTAAAAGAAAACCGTGAGGGGACTATATGAGAAAGGAACACAGTGGGATTTCAGAATATTTTGTGCTTACTGCTTCAGGAAGATGTTGGCACTGGGATGCAGCTTTGAATATGAACTCTATGGTTGCAGCAAGAGATTCATCGTTTGAGTCTGTCAAAAGCTCAAAAGATTGGAACAATACTCGTTCCCACACTTCACTTCCACACTCCATTTGGCTAAGAGAACAAAAAACCTAAGGAAAAAAAATGCATCATGGTCCATCCATTAAAAAAAAAGGGTTATGGTTCAAGATATTACAGGAATTCGTAATGATGGCTCTGCATCTGGCTTTTGAAGTCGTTCCAAAAGGGAAGAAGCAGCCAATGGATGCTCTGAATGCTCAACCAACTTGGGAACCAAAGCAACCAAGTCTGACTGCAAATGCTTCGGAGCTTTATCTAGTACAAGAGCAATCTTTTGAGCAGACTGAGGCCTACGTCGAGGTTCAGGACAGCCTTGAGGAACAGCTCCATCTAAAGCTCTTAGTGAGTTTACAATTAATCCTAAGAGCTCCTCAGATTGCTCAGGCCACTTGGTCTGCAATTAAATATTTAGGCATAAGAAAGAACAAATCAATTAAACAATGTCAACAAAATAGTTTTATACTTGTGCAACAAAAATTTGAACCTTAGATCGGAGGAACGCATTTTCTGAAACCCAAATAAGCGGCTCTCCTGGAAGAGCTTTTCCTAGTATACTGCCCCCATTCGTGCCAGAATTTTGTACGGAAGAAGCACTGGTACTCTCATCTGCACCAGAATCTAACCTCTCATGTATAGGTAAAATGTCAGTCTCTGTAGCCCCATTTTCCTTGTCAGATTGTAGCAGACTGGCAGCTTCACTTCTATCCATAGAAGATTTTAATTTTGGATGGGAACATTCAGCATTAGAATCTTCCTCTGTAGGTTGGCAACACTCAACCATGATATCCAGAAGTAGATCAATGATTGCCTGCTGCAGAACTTTTACTCCCATTAGCAAGTTTATCAGACTAGGTGAAGATTCATCAGTCTTTGTGACCCTCTTTCCATCGCTAGTACCAGAGACCTTGGTTGGGAGAAGCAAACATTTTACTTTAGCAGGATCATCAAGATAAACACGAAGTCCAGTCAAGAAACCAGCAATGGCACCAGCATCCATTAATAGCTTTTCTCGAAAAGCGACATGTGGCTGGGAAGGATTGTCTCCATATGTGAGGTGAAAACCAGCTCTTGAAAGCAGGTTCCTAAAGATATCTTCATCATGTCCGCTTATTCCTTCACTGTCTTCAGAGTCCATGAGTTCATCAGGATCAGTTGTCAAGTCTTCCTGATCATCTTCTGAAGCAAAAACCTGTCAAGGGAAAATCTGAACATAAGCATAGTTCAAGTCTAACCACTATTTAATGGCATGTTTCACATGAATAATCCAAATACTGGTAAAGAAAGACTAACCACAACCATTACTCTAACTGAACATGGTTCCATTCTTATCCCACACCTCTCCCTTGCTAGTATTTAAACATTAAAAATATATATAAATACTGACAAAGCAGAACGTTTCACCACAAAATTATCAATTCCATCAAAGCATCATTTCTTCACATCAGAGTACACAAAAGATCGACAACATGCAAACGTCTATAAAAATAGTAACACCATAGAGAAAACCATCAAGTATTTTTCACATGCAGGCCACAAAATAATAAAGTAACAAACTTGCACCATTTCCCAGAATAAAGCATTAATCAATTTTGCATATGTAGGTCAATTTTGTTTACATTTTACACAGAAGAATTTGCACCTAAAAAATACTTGCACAAAGTCCTCTCCTATAAAAAGAATAGTATTATAAAACAAGACTTCTCTGTTCAAAAATAGAACCACATATTCATTCAAAAGATATTTAAAAAAATGATAGTAAATGCATAAAAACGAACCTCTAGGTCTGAAAACTCAAACCAAGGGCAGCAATCCAGTATTTCACAAACAAAAATGACATTGTCACGCACAAGAAATCCTGCATCTGCTTCCAACATATCTGACACTTTCATGAACTGCAAAACAGAATTGTTCCACGTCTTTGTACAAATAGAAGACTCCTTCCAAACAGTCTTTGCTGGGTTCTTTTGATTCACTACAGCCATCCTGTATCTGACCCAGAAGTTTTTATCCGGGTCACAACCAGCCGACTGATCACTTTCCAAATAGATACAAATGGTATCAAAGGACTCATAGACACCTGTGACAAAAAATGTCAATTATAAAAAGAAAAGTGTGTCTGCAACCACCTTTAGAAAGAGAAAGAGTACCGAGAAATTACCACCTACCAATTCTAAGCTCACATTCACTAGCTTGGAAAAATTTGCTGAAAATTTTTCGGGTCTCCATTATTTCCTTAAAAGCCATGAAATTCTCCACTTTCCAAGTGAATGAGCTTCTTTTCCCTGCCCTATCTATTTGGGAACTAGTATTGACTGACTCAGTTTCAGGATCAGTAAAACCCTGCATTATTGATGTCTCTTTCAGTATAAGCACTTCAGCAGAGAATATAACAGTGTCCTGAACTAGAAAACCAGAACCTTGATCGAAGAGACTAGTAAGTGTCACAAACTCACGCCAACCCCAATCCTTCGCAGCCTTGGAGTATCGATTCTGGGATTCTTTTGTGACAGATTTCTCCTCCATCTTTTGGTTTACCACTGACAAACAATGGCTAACAAAACAACTCCAATCACTTGATGTATTTAGTGAATCAGTGACTTCAAGAAACACTGAAAGGTGGCATGGAGGCTGACATTGCCCTGATACCATTAAATATATAAAAGATATTTCATTAGCTCACTGTGCTAAGCAGGTCATAAACAATTGCCAGTGCAATTATCATATGAAGAATATTTACCATGACACTTTAAGAAATAGAAGAAAATAAACCACTATGATATATTACGATAACCAGAATACATTCTAGCTTACAGTATACTATTATGAGTCATGATTTATCAATTCTCCATCGCAGAATGATCAAGGTAACAAGAAGCTTTGATACAATAAATTCATGTGGAATGACTAAAATAAATGCTGCATTTAACATTCCTTGTGAATTTTCTGGGAAACTTTCCTGGTGACCTAGCACCACGGAGATAGTACCATTCTCAGTTACTGTATAACAATGGCAAACATAGGCTTCAGAGTTCACCAACGAAGATTTAGTTCTCAGAAAGCAAGATTTATTTATATCTACAGCTAAGCAGAGCCATAATCACACAATACCTCTGGGATAAACGATGAGACGACAATCCCGATTCCCTATCTGAAACCTTCTGCTCTTAATACAAAGACCTGTTATCTTCCTCTTCTTCAGAAGATCCTTAAGCTTTGTGAAATTGTCGATTCTCCAAGTAAACTTGCCCATATGACCATCTGACTTTCTTGCCCCACTTCCAATCCTTCCTGCAATTAATCCCCCATTCTTAGAGAAGCTAATGGACTCCTTGATCACGTGAAATGAAGTACTAAACACTGTCATGTCATCCACCAAAAACCCTGAATCAGGACCAATAAAATCCAACATCTTCATATAATCATTCCACCCCAAGCTGGTATTATCACCACTCTTATTATCAGCTGCAAAACGCCCATATGAGTCCCTGTGCATATGACTGGACCCAGGCCTCTGGTTCAACACAGACATGCGGAACAAACACCAACAACTTCTATCGGACAGCAGCACAGTCTTCTCAGTATCCTTGCTTTCCAAACACATTGATAAATAGTCCACCCCATTAACGGAGCTCTGATACACACTAATCCTCAAATTACACTCTCCAGCGGGGAAAACAGGACTCATTATCTTCTGGGTCTTAATCATTTCCTTAAAAAAACTAAAATTATGCACTTTCCATGTGAACTTACCGCTCAAAACGTCTGATACAGGACCCATGACCGACGAGGACGATGCCATCATAGTCTGAGGCTCATTATTATCTCGTGTGAAATTCACCGATTCATTCAATATCAATATATCAGCGGTTATAAGGACTGAATCATTATTAAAGAAATAACCCAATTTGGAATCAAACACAGTAGAGGAAGGCGTAAAATCGCACCAACCATGAGATTTCTTCTTGCTAGAGAACCTATGCCAAGAATCGCGATGAATAGTCTTTGAACCATCCATTACATTAACAATAGCCAAACGATAGCTGGCAAAGCAGTCCCATTTGGAAGACGGTGTACCCCGAGGGTCCATGATTTGAAGATATATGGAAATGTAGCCTGGCAATGCTTGAGAGTCACCTTTAGGATAAACGAGAATGCGACAATCATATCCTCCAACCTCGAAGTACTTGCTCCACAGTGCCCTAGCCTTTATTCTTGGAAAATTGTGTACCGTCCATCGGCAAACAGCAGAGTACTCACCACGCCGATCAACGGTCACCATCTCCTGCGCCCCACCAGCATCCCTCGACCCAACCACGAGGTCCTCCGCAATCGTTGCGGTTATTGACGGAGATTTGTCCGCCGTCGACGATGAAGACGCAAGCTGTGGTTGGTCCGAAATGGTGGACGTGGACAAAGACGACGAGACCGCCTCAGAGGATGAACACTGCTTCATAGTTCTCTCTTGGCGTCTGTTTGGGATTGTTTTTATTGGGTTTCTCTTAAGACTCAACACTGGTTTTCTTTTCAAATCTTTAGTGTAACATGTTTTTTGAGAGAGATGAGAAGGGTGCATGCCTGCACTGCAAGAAGGGAAACAAAGGGCATGATAGCTAAATTGCGTTTTTTATTTTTATTTTTTTGCATTTACTGTATTTTTGAGAATAGTCTTCTGGAATTGTTACTAAATTTATGTCCAAAAACTTTTTGTCTTTATCTATTTAATCTTTTAAAATAATTATTAATTTTTAATAGATAAACTTTAATTTTTATTTTAAAATTTTAAGATATTATTTAAAAATTAATTTCTAAATTTTATTAAAATGTTAAAGCTCAAAGAGTATGTTTTTTTTCTAAAAAAAAAAATTAATTGTTAAAATTTAATGAACTAAAAAACACATGGATTTAATGAATTTAATTGACCCTGACAATACGTTCAGGAACAAGTAACGATATGTGTGAGGACTACAAATAGTGACATTTAAAAATATAGATATTTTTTTATTTTTATAATTTTAAATTAATTACTAATAATTTTATTATTATAAAAAATAAATACATTTAATTTTATAATTATTAAAAATAATTATTTAAAAAATATACCCATCTTAACAAGAGATCAATTTTTATACTAAAACAACTAATTTTAAAAAATAATGGGAACAAAAATACCTGATTCCTAAATTATAAGATAAAAATAAAATTTTACATATTATAATATAACTTCTATTATTTTTTTCCCCAAAAAATTTGTTAGTATAAGCATATTTTTCTAGATCATTTACGTAACATTATTTTATTCATACTCCTAAGTTCTAACGTACCTTTGTATATGTTATTTATTTTTATAAAAGTATATTTTATACCCTCAAGTTTTATACCTATTATCAAGGATATCATTTAATGATTAATAATGTTAATTTTTTATCAATTGATGTATTTTTTTCATATGTTCGATTAATTTTTTAATTTAAATAAATAAATATTAATTAAAAAAATTTATTTTAGGATTTTGAACAAAAAAAATATTATATTTAACAAACAGAATCTATAATTGTATTTGATCTTATCTTGTTTTAATGAATATAGATCCACCTCCATATTTCGCTATTTTATATATGATATTTAGTTACCTTATTAGAAATCTTACTTTCTAAATTGAGAACAATGGATAGAATATATACTTCTATTTAAAGTATAAGAAAGACATTGAATTTTGGTAAAAAAAAAAAGTGAACTTTTATTCACGAAGGAAATCAAATTACTACAATCCTAGTTTAATGCTAATTTACTCCATAGAAGTTTATTTATGCATACTTTTTTTAAGAAAAGAAAGTCTTTGAATTATGTAGTAAGAATTTGATATGTCCTTATTTCTTATACAAGAGTTCTTTTATAAATATAAAAACAATTATTTTTCATATTTAATATAAAGACATATGTAAGGATAAGGATTACATCTTATAGCTTCACTGATTTTTAAAAAAAATCGTTGACATCTATTTAATCAAAGTCAATTGCATAAATACTTCATCTTGAATTTGGAGATGTGGATACATCTCCATCCTTTATATAATAAAGGTATTTATGGTAAGTTTGCTTTTTTAATAGTTAATAGAATTCTTATTTGATATATTAGTTACGTCCAACTCATTGCATTTGAATGGTGTTTTATAATTGATAATTTTCTTATTATATTATTGAATTATATTCAAATTACTATATCGAGTAATTTACCTTCGTTTCAAATTATGTTCTTATTTTCATGGTTTTATGATATATTTGACTAAGTATTACTACTCTTTCCTAGCTAAAAGCTTCTTCATCAAATTATTCTTCAAGTAGAACCCTAGGTTGGTTTACTACTCTTGTTGAAGATGTCATTCATAATTTAATAAAATAATAAGCTTTCATTTATGTCAATTCATTATGGAACTAAAAAAACCTCAAAAATATTGAGCAGTCATTTACTTTTACTATTTTTCTAAAATTTTCAAGAAAATAAATTAATTCCATTAAATCATTGATTGTGTAAATATTTTCAATCAACCCGTAATAAAATAATTGGTAAACAAATTTTGGATCTATTTTATCAATAATATTGAATCTGTTGCACGTGATTGGTTTTCTTCCAAATATATTGACTTTTCTGTTATGAAAAATTTCATAGTTTCAAGTTGATATTTTTTTATTTTCTTGCTAATTATAAAGATTTAGTCATTGATCCATTTTCTTCTTCTGGAATAAGAAATGTATCATTTATTTTCCTAAAGATTACTAATCTTGGTACTTTTTCTAGATTGCCATTTTTTTTCTTTTGCATCTGCTTGGTTTTTGAATGCTTGTGTATAGTTACCTTCTATGCTTGTTGCTACACCACTGAATCTAAGAAGCTTATGAGTTTTAAAATTGAAAAGACTTCATTTTATTTCCATTCTATTAGGGAATGTCTTGTGTGTTACAGTTAAGAATCCAACTATTGCTTTATTTTCTTATAGCAATGTCTTATATATTCTTAGAGCTGGTTCATTGTAGATAACATAATACTTTTGTTTTTTTATTGATTCTTTTCTTTGAGCTCTTCCTTGTGTGATATTTCATACCATAAAACTTTTGAAGAGCTACCATTTTTTAGGTTAGTTATGAGGTTTTATCCATTTTCTTTTAGAATTTAATCTCTTTTTTTACTAGACTCTTCATGTTTGTCACATATGAGTTTTTTTAGGTATAAAATCTCTAGTTGATCTCTTATAACATTTAATTTATTTTCTTTGATCTTGATTTTTATATCAAGATTGACCATCTTTCATGTAATTATAAATTATTAGTATGGGTAATTCTCTAGTTAAAGCATAAATAAAACTATTTTTTTATGGTAGATATTCAATATCAAATTTGTAATGGTTTAACAATTGTTCCTATTTGATTAATCTTTCTTATTTATAATCTTTTGTGGTATTAGTTCTCAAGAAATATCTAAAAAATTATTGTATGTTCTAACAATGAATCTTGAGAATATTACATATATAGCAAAAAAATTATTTCTTTTTTACAGCTCAATATTCTTTTTCATTACCATGGTAGGCTATTTAAGCTCCTTGAAAAGCTCTTGAAGTAAACCTACACAAATATTCATCATTATCATCTACTCTTGTTTTTAATATGGCTTCTCAATATTCATTCGAAGCATTTGTTTTTATTATCATTTTGTAATCTGGTCCTAGATGGTTAGTGTTGGTAAAAAGATTTATCTGTGATTTTACCTTTTCCATGTACTAAGTATTCTGATTAGTCGATTTTTAGATATAATATTTCTTAAGTTTTGTTTATAAAAGTTTCTCATTTATGCTAATTTCCTAATATATGCTTCTGTATATTTCAAACATCCTAAAACCTTTTGTAATTTATTTTTGTCAGTGATGACAATGGAAAATTCTTGTATATTATTTAGCACATAAAGTTGAAGGTGGAGTTTTCCATCTTTTATTTCAAGTTCTAAATACTTGATCTTTTGTTGGGCTAATAATGTCTTTTTTCAGACAATATTATTCCTTCTTTCTTACATTTTACTAGAATTTTTAATATATCAAGATAATGTTAGTTGATATTATCACTATAGATTAATATTTCATCAATATATACACAACAAAATGTATAACATTCTTTAAAAATGTTATTCATATATCTTTGTGTTGGGTTTATGTTAGTATTGGTGATATTTGTGAACAAAAAATATAATTGTAATTTTAGTTTCGAGATGTGTCTTAAAAAAGTATTTTCAAACCGAAAAACTTATTGGGCCATAACAATCACATATCAAATATCTTTATGTTCTCATACACGTTAGATTGCATATTAGATACAATAGGAACAATGTGAAAATAGGCTACTCGATCAATCATGTATTGACATGATCGATAGAGCAATATTACCTGAATAAATTGATATTAATACATTACTAGCTCGATCGAGAGATTTACTCAATCAATCAAGGACTAAATCAATTGAGTTTAATCACTGAATTGATCCACATTTTTGAATATTAATTAAATGATCATTGGATCGATCAAGATGATGTTCGATCAATCCAAATATGTGCTCAATTGATCAACCACTTGGTTAGATTGATCGAGTCATCGGGTCTTTGAATTTAATATTTATTTCCATTATGAGTTGGATTGACTTTTTACAATATTGTCCTTATTTCTTAAAAGTATTTTAATTGATTTTATGGACAATATAGTAATTATACTTTAACCTAATATGCTTCGAAATATTCTATAAATACAAACCTAAGCACACATTTAAAACCAATCATACAAGATCTTAATTGTTCTTATTCTCTTCATTTTTTATTCTTTCTTATTTTGCTAAAAGTTTTCAAGTAAGATTTTTCATTAAGTTAATATATCAAACATTGTGGTTGTTTTTAATGAATTAATAAGCCTACAATTATAATTGTATTATTGTACTTTTAACCGATTGTTCTAGAGTTGCTAGTTGTTTCCATTTTATCTGATATATTATTTAGATCAACTAGTTAGGGTTGTTCATTGTTGAATCTGCTCTAAGACACACACTTGCACTTGTGTTTATATTCTAACTTTACAAGTGATAACTATGCAGATTTGATTAACTTGTGAGACACGAGTTTATCAAAACGTTGGTCCAAATCCGAATGTCTTTCTTGTAAAGACTATGATGAAAGTAACAGCTTGTAAGTAGGTTACTTAAGTGTATTACCTGAGTAGGTAATTTGAGTCTTAGCCTTATAACTGGATACTTTTTTTCATAGTGGATAGTTAGATGGTTCGATAGACTAGTGGTTTTTCTCTTAAGTCATTGGTGTAGCCTAAGTTCTTTTCACCTAAAAATCTCATGTACTGGTCTTTATTTTCTATATTACTTTATTTATACATAATTGCATGTTTCACTGCTTACAAAATTTTAATTTGACATTATTCTATTGATTATCTATTTATCCATTTTAGCTAATTAGATTCTGTAATTAAATAAAGAACTTTCACTTTGAAACCTTAATAATGTTTGTTTTAATCCAAATGATACAACAATATATTGATTATTCTTGTGGACAACTAAAGGTTGTTAATAGTTGAGATTTTTTTTAATATGATATTCCAAAATCTACTTTTACAATTGAAATAGAATTTTTTTTTCCTTTGATCAAGGCTAGTAACTCTTTTTTTAGGGATAAAGTATACATCATCTATTGTTTCTTTATTCAGTTATTTAAAATTTATCACTATTTTTTTCTTTTCTTGTCTTTTCTAAGTTTCTTTTTCTACTAAAAATACTAGGCTTGATTGTCGACTTAAACTTGGTTCAATTACTCCTAGTTTCAAAAGTTCTTGAATATGTTTATTAAAGTTTTCTTAATCTTTTGGAGTATAGACCTTAGGTTTTAATCTTATAACTTTATTAGAGTCTTTTAGTTTTATACTACGTATTTAAGCTTATTAATTGTTGGATCTAAATGATTTTCTGAGCTTACTATTTTAAATAATTTCCCTATTTCCAATAACATATTATCTTCTTATATTTCTTTTAAGAAATGATTTTTTTATTATTAAATTTTAAATCATCCTCATTCTTTGTGTTGTATTTTCTAAATGTGATTTTTGTTTTTGGTACATCTTACCACGTTTTCACTTTTTATGTTGTTCAATAAATTTTTCTAGTGACACACTTTTGACATTTCTAACCTTTAGTATATCTCACACGAGGTGCTTTAGATGTATAACTCTAATGGGATACCTAAGTTATAAGATCTGGTAAGGGGACAGAAGGACATGAATTGCAAAAGCTATATGGATGTGACCTCATCACGTGGTAAAGGATGTGATTACAAATTAAACATGGTCGTTTTCGTGGGGTGTCTCCACCTAAGGTAGTAGTAACTATATATATAGACCTATATGACCCATTAAGGGGAAAACTCTCTCTAATATCTCTCTAAATCCTATTGTACTTTGTAATTCTCTCCAAACAATTGGCGTCTACCATAAGGCCTTAAATATTTTAGTCCATATAGAGTATTTAAGACTTTTCATTTATAAAATCAAATGAATCACATCGTGCAATAGGAAAATTCACATCTGCCAATATGACTAGCCACCATACTATCTCTAATTCAAGGAAAATCAAAAAACCAAAACCACTGCATGCCTCAAGTTATGAAAAATCATCCAAGCGAACATATACTTTATCAAGCAAATCATACCACACCCCATCATGGACTAGGGTACTACTCTAATCAACCCTCAACCTCATATGTGAGAACTGAAGTTACAAAGATAATCCCACATGTCACTAGTCTAATTTGTGTGACTTTTGAGGATGCATCCTAAAAAACAAGATGCCAAAATAGAAAAGCTTCAACAAGAAGTTATGAAGTCACAAAGAGCTTTTATCCAGTCATAAAATGATAATAAAAACTATGCGTACTTTTGCTATAAGAAAATTATTCGAAAGAAGTTAAAAGCTCTTTCCAAACCAAATAGATAAATCACCTCCAAAACCATCATATCCAACAAGAATCTAACAAGTTTCTCAAGGACCAAGAAAACATCACAGCCAATAACCAATACCCACATACAAAGAACCCATACTCATTTATCTACCATAAGCACCACAAGAATAACTTTATGCACAATATTATCCCAATTAAACCATCTTTTACCAACCTATACCATATAATGCACAAGAACCCATCAATACTAGCTCAAACTATCTCGATGACAAATGGGATGATGAATGGGGAAAGATGGAAAAGAAGACAGAATAAAAAATGACCAATCAGCTTTAAAAACAAGGAATAGGATGCCCTATGAATGATATTGAAACCATACGTAATCAGTTTTTGACATCCTTTTTTTAGATAACATAGAGCTGATAGTTCCTCTACCCAAATTCTTAGCTCCAAAGTGTTCACCCTATAAAGGAATGGACGATTCGATAGCTCATGATACACTTTAAAATGATCATGACACTAATGTCCATTCTGGAAGATAAAAAGGATGCTATGTTCTATAATATTTTTGCCTCACTTTCCAAGACATTGAACATAAATGGTTTGTAGAGTTCCCTCCTAAAAGCATCACTAGTTTCAACCAATTGTTAGAGACTTTCATTACAAACTATGCTTGTAACAAACCTATTCATAAAGAATTGCATCATTTGTTCTCCATTTTCAAGAAAATGATAAGACAATAGAGAACTACATTAAGAGATTTAAGATAGATAAAATGGAGATTTCACAGTGCCCCAATTCTATTACTATCGAAGCTTTCAAGAAAGGAATAAATAGAAACATTTGTTGGTTTATGGAACATACCAAGACATCCTTCGTTCTCTTGATGTGCTTTATAAGGAGACATAAAAGTTTATCAATGTCGAAAAGAGATGAAACCCACCAAAGATTCCATATCCCAACCATCAACAAACCCAACCTAAGTAGGATGTGGGAAAGAGAAGACCATTTGTGGATAGATGCCCAAATATACCCCATTTTAAGCCAACAATAACACCTAGGGGAAGGGCAGGGACGTAGGGAAAGGCTTTGTCACCTTTTAAAGGACCGCCATTGCAAGTATCCCTTATAGATGCAATCAAAAGGTTAGAAAGGATGGAATAAGTGAGATGGTTGCAGCCTATAAGAGCACCCTAACAAATTATGTGCATTCAATAAAGATATGGGTCATTGGACCAAATATTGCATACATCTTAAGTAGGAGATGGAACAACTCTTATCGAAAGGACATTTAAGAGATATAGTTGACAAAAATAGGAACAAAGTTCCTAGGAAAAAAATGGAGAGGCAACCTTAGGAAGAATGTGGCTCCCCTTAACTCTCCATAAAGATGGGATTAGCAAGTCCAACCATCCCAAGGGGAAATTCGTATAATTCACACCATCCATGGTGGCCCAACCATGTCAAGAGCTACATATAATTCTCACAAAAGGTATGCTAGGGAATCAAGAGATATACATCATCTAGTCTATACCTTGATGCATAAAGGACCAATATTTCTTATAACTTTTGAAACAAGGGAAACTCTACCACCTCATGATGATCCTTTAATGATCGCAGTTAAAGGTGCACGTTGGGTGGTGTGTAGAGTATGGGTAGAGAATGGAAATTCCTCATATCTTTTATATTTGTTGGCACTTCTTAATATGGGATAGACCCTAAAGAAATCACTTAACAACAAATTTCGTTGGTAAGATTCAATGACAACATCACCATATCTATGGGTAAAATATGACTCTTTGTCTCTATGGAAGAAACTATTATACTCACAAATTTTGTTTTCCTAAATACCTTCACCTTATACAATACAATATTGGGAAGACCTTGGATTCATAAAATGAGGGTTTTTCCATCAACTTATCATCAATTGATCAAGTATCCAACTGTGGATGAGGTGAAAGAAATCAAGAAAGATCGTGAAAGGGCAAAGAGTTGTAATAATTTATCCATGAAAAACACAGATTCCATATCTAGCTCAAAATAGCAATTCAGGTGTACTCGATGTTGTCTCTTTTAGGAGAACATAAAAACGTGCAAGTATACACGGTCACAAGTAATAAAATTTGATAAGTAAGTTATCGTATTATTTCAATCTGATTTTATCCAAAACAAACGAAAGTTTTGATAGAGGTTTAACAAATTAAGAGTTTTTAACAAAATATAAAAAACATTTTAGGATTGTAATTTCACCAAATTAATCTACTCGAATCATATTATTTTCTATTGATTTATATTTTTTTGTAAATTTAATTTGTCAACCAAGAAGTCCTAATTTTATCCATACATCTCTTCCGAGCTCTGTATAGACACATCTCGCTAAAATAATTCATTATATTCCTATGAGAATTAAATTCACCAAGATTCATTACATTCAAAGTTCTCAAATAGCCACACGTAAAATAAAGGTATATTCATATCCCTTATATATACATGTTATTCTATCCATGAGCAATACACACAAAAATGTCTCTTCCAAGTTTATTTAAGTGTCACAGATCAATTGATAAATTTTCCAAATAATCAAAAGCATTAAGCACAAATAGAATAAACAAATTAAAAATCTCATAAATCTTTCAAAAATAATTAAATCCAAGCTTCATAAATTTAGCTAAAATGCAACCCTAGAAAAATTAAATTACTTTATAAACAAATATTAAAATTACAGCATTTAAGGAATAATAAATGAGGAACAAAAGAAAATTAAATATGTTTCTGCTCTCAAATTTTTGGCACACGCAGAACACAACAGAAGCCAAAAATGGCTTCTATGTGTACCACAGTCCAACACTCGAACTTCCTCTCTAACCTCCTAAATTTATCATAAATATCCCCTATTTATAGCTCCACAATCTAAAAAAATACATCATAATATATATATATATATATATATATATGTTTTTTTTACACACGCATGGGAGACATTCTTGAAATGTGCAGAAAGAATATTGTGCAATTAAAAACCGAGGACAACGTGTGCGTTTTTGGAATTTTTTATTTCAATTTATGCATGTCACGTGTCTCTATATGATTGGTTGCAAGAAATAACAAGACACGTGGAAACCTTGCATCTGTTGTGAAGAGAGGGTACACGAGGATCGCGTCGCAAAGGAGAAGTGCCTTCGAAGACACGTGGGGCACGCAGAAGTTGCTGGAAACACGCATCATTTTTGTGTTTTTATTTTAACCATCACATGCCACATGTCCGCTCTTGATTTGCTGAAAGAATATTGGAAACATGTGGCAATGTCTGATTCATTGGAATGGCATGGTGCACGATGTTTATCTGGACCGCCTCGTATGGGACAATTCGCATAGCGACACGTGGGTCCCACCCTACATGCCAAGTGGGCCCCACACGGTGCACCAAGCAGCGTGTAATCCAAAAAAATCGAGTTCAATCGATTTTGTCATGTCTGGCTTCCACGCGTCTGATCTTGACCGTTGATTGGATGATCTAACGGTGTGTGGAGCGCATGGACAATGTCGTGCATGGTCTTCCTTTTCCTGCACAGAAAAACAAATATTCTTTAATTGCATTTTAGCCCTTCAATTTAATTTAAATTAACTTTTAAACTTTTGTTAATTGTAATTAAGCTCTTTTCTAATTTAAATTAACTTTTAAACTTTCGTTAATTGCAATTAAGCCCTCCTTTAATTTAAATTATATTTTAAGACTTTATTATTTACAATTAAGTCTTTTTTCGATTCATATTCTTTAATTTTCTTAAAAATATATTCCTTAAAAAATAAAGAGTAAATATTAATTTAATTAATTAAAAATAACTAAAAATAACAAGAACATAGAAATTATAATTAATAAAATGGACATAATAACTGTGTAATATACAGTTATCACTTGACATATAAGAATTGAATATATATGCTAGTTATATAGCCAAATATTGCATATTTTCCATGAGGATTATAAGACTGTTCCTATGGAAATAGAGGATGGGAAATTTTTGAAGATAAGTTGCATACTCTCTACTGACAGCAAGGAAAAGTTATTTGAAGTCTTGAAGAAAAATGTGGACCTTTTGGCTTGGAAACCAAAGGATATGCCTGGCATTAACCCAGATATAATCTCACACGAGCTAAGTGTGGATCATATAAAAAAACCAATCTAACAATGGAATACGAGGTTTATGAGAGAAAAAGCGACATTATCAAGAACAAAGTTAACTCAATCAAAAAAATGGGATGGATCAGAGAAGTGGGCTATCCCACATGGCTCTCAAATTTTGTACTAGCCAATAAGGCTAGGGGCGGCCATCACATATGCATAGATTTCACTAATATTAACTTGGCTACCCCAAAGATTGATTTCCAATACCAATTATTAATCAATTGGTAGGCACCATGACTAGATTTGAGGTGATGAGTTTTGTGTATGTTGTACTCAGGTTTTCATTAAATCCTCATGCATCTAAAGGATGAGAAGAAAACAATGCTTATCTTTGAAGAAGGGACTTTTTTCTACACAAGGATGCCTTTTGGGTTGAAAAATGAAAGGATAACTTATCAAAGGTTAGTTAATAGAATGTTTGAAAACTAAATAGGGAGAAATGTGGAAGCATACATGGAAAACATTACAGTCAAAACCAAGTCCACAAGAGATTATGTTTCTAATCTAGAAGAGGTCTTTGACATCATTAGGCATTATAAGATGCACCTCAATTCTAAATAGTGCATCTTTGGAGTAACATCAGGAAAATTCTTAAAGAACCTAGTATCTTTCCAAGGAATCAAGGTAATCTTGATCAAATTGCTACCCTTGTTAATATAAGGTCTATGTGGTGCCTCAAGGAAATGCAACAATCAAATAGACACATAGTATTATTAAGTCATTTTGTATCAAAATGTACAAAGAAATGTTTACCTTTCTTTCGACTCTTAAAAAAGAATAAAGATTAGTTATGAAGTGAAGAATACAAGAGTGATTTTCAATCCATCAAAGATTACTTGAGGAAGGAACCTCTCTTAACAAACCCCAAAGTATATGACATTTTGTAATTATACCTAGCTTTCATAGAAATAACGGCCTATGTCATCCTCATAGTGGATAGAGAAGGAAGACAACAACCAATATACTACGCCATCCATTTCTTGATCGGAGCACAACAAAGATATCCACCTATAGACAAAGTGGCATTTACTAGAAGGATGGCTTCTAGAAATCTCAAACATTAGTTTGGTACTCACAAAATAATTACCTTAACATCTTACCCTTTCAAGAATATTCTGGGCAAGTCGAAACAATCGGATTGTCTTTCTCAAATAGCCATCGAGTTAAGAAATTTTGATATACAATACAAGCCACAATCAACCATTAAAGTACAAGCATTGGCCAAAATTGTCACAAAATGGATAAAGGACGAGCTCATAGTTGACCTAAACATTGCATTTAAGGAAGTAGTGTCAATAGAAGCATTTAACCTAGACTTATGGACGATATATGTGGATAGGGCTTGTAATTTAATTCAAAAGGCTTGGGAGTAAGGATAGTCATATTTACCCTTACGAGAGGACTGATTGAACAATGTATCTAAATCACTTTCCCAGCCAATAATAAAGTAGTTAAGCATTAAATTCTTTTGCTAGCACTCTGTCAAATCCATTCATTGGAAGAAAAGAAAGTGTTAATATATAGCGATTCACATTCAGTAGTTAATCAGGTCAAAAATTCCTTTGAAGCTAAGGAGGAAAGAATGAAGAAATACTTAGAAGAAGAAAAAAATATCAATTTTCCAAGCATTTAAGATCAAGAAAGTGCTCCATGGATGAAACACACATGATAATTCACTTGCTACTTGATAATTGTATTTTATATAGTTACTTTCATCTATTTTATTAATTATAATTGTTATGTTCTTAATGTTTTTAGCTAATTTTACTTTAATAAATTAGTATTTACTGTTTTTTATATATTTTAAGAAAATTAAATAATTTGTATTGAAAACGTACTTAATTGCAAATTTGTGTCCAAAAATATAATTTCAAATAAAAGAGTGTTTAATTGCAATTTATAAAAGTTGAAAATATAATTTAAAATAAAATCGGGCTTAATTTTAATTATTAAAAGTTTAAAAATTTAATTTAAATTAGAAAAAGACTTAACTATAATTAAAGAAAGTTTAAAATATAATTTGAATTAAATTTGTGGGTCAAAATGCAATTAATTAAATTTTAAATTTTTGCGTAGGTGAGAAGAAGCCACGCGTCCTAATCCACGCGTGACACGTGGACCGTCCGATCAGAAAAGAAACGGCTATGATTCGCGCGTCTGTATCACACCTGACCAACTCGTATGGGTGTAGGTCTCTGTTCTTCACGCAGCTCGACGCTCGAGTAGGGTCCGCCTGCTGCGTAGGCCGGCATGCAGGTGGGACCCACGTGTCTGACGTGTCCAGCCGTTGCCCCCCCCCCCCACATTTCGCGAGCCTCTACTCCCGTACGCTGATCTCTGCGTGCAATCGGATCTTCAGCGAATGAAATGCTGCCACATGTCCGCACTAATCCTTTCATCGAATCAGAAGCTGACACGTGGCAACGTGAATTTAAAAAATGAGTAGTGACGCGCACGTTCCACAGTTTGCGTTTTTGATACAATTTTATGTTTTCGATACCATTTTTTGTCCCCCACGCATAATATTTAATTATTTATGCCATACTTCTTTGTCCCCTCCCGCGTGTATTAAAAAAATATTTTTTATTAATGTATTTTTTTTATAAATTTGATGTTATAAATAGGGGATAGGAGGATAGAGTAAAAAAAGTTTTTGGGGTGTTTTAGTTTTTGAGATTTTTTGTATTGTTCGGTTTTGCACTGCAGAACACGCAGAAGCCATTTTTTGGCTTTTGTTGTGTTCTACGTGTGCCAAATATTTGTGCTAAGACATGTTTTAATTTTTTTTCTTTATCTCATTTTTCTGAAACAGTTGTAATTTTATTTTAAATTTATGAAGTAATTTAATTTTTCTAGGGTTGCATTTGATCTAAATTTATTAAGCTTTTATTTTAATTATTTGAACGATTTATAAGACGTTTGAGTTGTTTATTCTATTTTGTGCTTAATACTTTTGATTATTTACGAATTTTATCAAATGATCTGTGGCACATAAATAAACTTGGAAGAGCCATTTTTGTGTATATTGCTCATAGATAGAATGACATGTATGATGAAGGATAGGAATAAACCCTAATTGTATGTGTGGTCATTTGAGAACTTAGAACGTAATGAATCTTGGTGAATTTAATGCTCATAGGAATATAGTGAATTAATTTAACGAGGTGTGTTTGTACGGAGCTCGGAAGAGATGTATGAATAAAATTAGAAGTTTTCGGTTGAAAAATTAAATATAAAAAAAATATTTTCTATTAATGTATTTTTTTATAAAAAAAGTTTTTGGGGGTGTTTAGTTTTTGAGATTTTTTGTATTGTTCGGTTTTGGACTGGAGAACACGCAGAAGCCATTTTTTGGCTTTTGTTGTGTTCTGTGTGTGCCAAATATTTGTTCTAAGTGATGTTTTAATTTTCTGTGTTCTTCATCTTATTTTTCTGAAACTGTTGTAATTTTTATTTTAAATTTATGAAGTAATTTAATTTTTCTAGGGTTGCGTTTGATCTAAATTTATGTAGCTTTTATTTTAATTATTTTTGAACAATTTATAAGACGTTTGAGTTGTTTATTCTATTTTGTGCTTAATGCTTTTGATTATTTACGAATTTTATCAAATAATTTGTGGCACATAAATAAACTTGGAAGAGACATTTTTGTGTATATTGATCATAGATAGAATGACATGTATGATGAAGGATAGGAATATACCCTAATTGTATGTGTGATCATTTGAGAACTTAGAACATAATGAATCTCAGTGAATTTAATTCTCATAGGAATATAGTGAATTAATTTAACGAGGTGTGTTTATACGGAGCTCGGAAGAGATGTATGAATAAAATTAGAAGTTTTCGGTTGACAAATTAAATGTACTAAAAAATATAAATCAAAAGAAAATAACATGATTTGAGTTGATTAATTTGGTGAAAAATTGCAATCCTAGATTTCTTTTATTTTGTTATTAATCTATTTTCTTAAATTTGTTCGAATCAACGATTGTTTTGGATAAAATCAGAGGGAAATAATTTTAGTAATCGCCAAATTGTAGTAACAAATCTCCGTGGGAACGATAACTTACTTATCAAATTTTGTTACTTGTGACCGTGTATGCTTGCACGTTTTATGTTCTCCAAAAGAGACAACACTACTCTTGAAGATATAGTGAGCACATAAACAAAATGAGTAATTCTTGTATCTTGCTTAACAAGTCCTATCATCCTTATGGACCCCATCACTTCTACTCCTTCTAAACTTACAAGTGTCACTACTATTACTTTATAGATGAACCTATACTTAGAGTACCTTGTTCAAGTCCAAGAATTACATTATTCTTCAAGGAACTCTTTATAAAAAAAAATTGGAGGACTATGGCTTAAGTACCTTCCTTCATAGGAAACTCAACTTGTGATGAGGGAATTACATGAAGGTCATTGTGGCACACATATGGGTGGAAGGACGCTAGAACAAAGAATCATATGACAAGTCTATTATTGGCTTAACTTGCAAAAAGAGTGCATTGATCATGCTTGAAGATGTGATAGATGCTAGAGACACACCAATGTATTGTATTTACCTATAATTGAAATGAAGGCTATTGTCAACCCATGGCCTTTTCAAAAGTGGGGGCTAGATATAGTAAGCCTTTAACTATCACTCCACCCTAGAAGAAATTTCTCATTGTAGCAATAGATTACTTCTCCAAATGGATTGAGACCGAACCACTAGCACGAATACAAGAGAGTGACATACAAAACTTCATCTAGCAAAACATAATATGTAGATTTGGTTAGCCACATAAGTTCATAATTGATAATTTGTGGTAGTTCGCCTCCCAAAGTATGGCATCCTTTTTTCAAGAACTCAACATCAAACTCTCATATTCTATCCCATATATTTTCTCAATTCAATGGTCAAGCAGAATCTTCAAATAAAACATTGATCAATTTTTTTAGAAAACTATTAGGAAGAACGAAGTGTAAGTAGATGAATTAATTACTTGGAGTTTTTTGGGCCACTAGAACAACCCTAAAGGCTACAACAGAAGAGAGCCCATTTTATTTGGTATACATAGTCGAAGCTATCATCCCCACTGAAATACAAGAACCTACATTGTGTTCTAATATATCCTAAGATAACAATAATGACATATATAGGAAAGATCCAATGCTAGCAGAAGAAAAATATAGAATGCTTTAATAAGGATAGAGGCACAAAAATGGATAGTTCCACGCTCCTATAACAAAGCAATCAGATCCAAAAATTTCAGTGTGAAAGATTGGGTCTTGCATAAAACTCTTAGAAATAAGGTAGAAACTATTTTTGGAACATTTAAAGTAACCTAGGAAAGACCCTACATAATCTATAACATCACTCTTGAAGAATAATATAAGATAGACAAATGCTAGAAAATGAGAACACTTGAGCTAGAATAACGAGGTATTAAAAAAATATTATTTCTAAATAGGACACCATGTATATTCACTAATGAATAAAAGAATATTTGCATCAAATGAATATTTTCACATTAAAAAAATAATGTGATAACCCTCTAGAATAGAGGAGGAGATCAAATGGACCCACCACTAAGGATGCAGGTATAAGAGGCACAAGGCTCATCTTAAGAAATAGTTGTGAGTTCACAGAATTGATTTTCTCACTTATACCTATCACATATCTTGCAAATAAAATAATATGATTACTCTCTAATATAGAAGATGAGGTCAAATGGATCCACCACTAGGGATGTGAATATAAGAGACATAAGGGCCATCCTAAGAAAGGTTCCTGAGCTCACAAAAGTAAACCTCCTCTTTGGATTAAAAAGGATAAGCGACGAATTGATTTTTCCACTTATCCTTATTACTTGTCTCTTAAATAAAATAACGTGATAAGAGGTGTGTTGTCCATCCTAAGTAAGACTTCTAAGTTCATAATAATGAACATCCTCTTAAAAATAAACAAGGAGCAGTGACCGCAAGTATATGGGAGGATAAAAAAGATCTTTCCACTTAGGGTGTAGGTATAAATGATAACCCATACAACATTTCAAGGTCACAATGGCAAAAATAAATAGATTGTTTAAAAGAGGTCTCATTTATTACATGATTACGAAGATACATTAATTCACTCCTCTCACTTGGGACCACACGATGACCTTTGTATCTCAAATTAGCTTCTCTTCTAATGACCCACTTCTAGATGTAATAAGTGTTATTCCTCATTTGCCTCGCCGAGTTTACATCTTAAGGTATCAGTTCCAAAATTTGGTGCATTAATATCAAGTACAATTGAAGAAACAAGTTTCATATACAATTGAAAAATACAACTAAGCCAAAAGCATTACCGGGTCTTGGCATACCATCAACTAGACCTCTTACGGGGTCTTCAAAAGTAAGAGGTCTAGTTGATGGTATGCCTTGAGATGTTCTAAAGGTATTCTATATATTTTGTAAACCTCTTACATAGCTAGTGAAAGGGGAAAAGGTCTTGGATTTCACAACCTGAGCCCTAAAGTTGGTCATCATAGGTACAATCTTCCCTAAGTCTGGCCATTAGCTCATTTAAAGTGGCATTTTGTTCTTCTACTAGCCTTGTCCTTTCCTAACCCAACCTTGCTTATTCCTCAACCAACCAAGCTTGTTCATCGGCTTCTTTGGCTAGGTTGTTATTTTCTAGAGTAAAAGTTTATAATACCTTTAATTTTTGGGTACGATCTACCAAGTTGTAACCAAATCAATGATTTTGGCCTCTTATAGCCTGAGTAGTTTCTCACGTTGTTCCAACACTTTATCTTTCTCTTCTAGTGCCCTCTAGAATTGAGCAACAAGAGCTTCAACCTCATAAGCATGGGCATGATATGCATTGTTTGTAATATCTCTTTCTCTTAATAAGGAAATGGCCAATAATATATACAAAGTTCTTATTAACACAGGGGACTTAACATTATGCTTGGAATTATACAAATCATATAAATTGCATTGCCTCTAACATGCAATTGGTAGCAGTCTCTTCGCGGGTTATCTCAAAGATGGTTGTTTGAATCTAAGCCCATTCTTGTTCACTCCCAAAGTGGTGGTATACATCTAGTAACACCTTGGGTTTCCCAAATACCCCTATTTAAAGATGGTTATCAGGGTACTCTTAATTTGTATATTTTTTTAAGTTTATATCGTCTACATGATGTGTGTACAAATGCAACACAAGAATGGATTTAGTCTCCACTTTATGAGGAGAGTCTAGTTTCCTTTTCTTATGGGGTGAAGGTTTCACAGAAGGTTCTATCACCTTGAGTTCTTTATCCTTTAAGATAGGTATAAACGAGATACTTTCTAGGAAAACTGAGGCATCCATCTCATGGGAAAATTTCCTATGTTGCTTGAGGGAATTGATTTCAATTATTTTTTCCATCCCCAAACTTGATATCAATTAGTCAATGGCAATATTTGTGAAGTCCATCAATGCATTGCAAAAACTAAAGATTAGAACTGACATATAGTATGATATTCCCTTCATACCTTAGAAGCCTTGTAACAAGGTTTGGTAAGGATGTCCTTATAAGTCACATGATAGGAATTCTATAGCACAAGGTGATGAACCTTTTCCTTTCTATCATGACCAAGATAGAATAGCATCTCTTGACCTCATGATTGTGTGGTGTCAAAGCTGTGGTCTTAGGAAGAACTACGGGCCCCGGTCCCATACATCACTACCAACGTAAAAATACTTATCCTTCTACTTGGGTTGGTTATTGGGTTGCTTTAGAATAAGACCGCAAAGTTTAATTGTTGAGATGTATGCCTACCTTCATCCACTATGTTCCTTTTTTACATAGTATATGGCTCATAGTTCATACTCTTCCAGCTTGAATCCATGTTTCTCGTTGACTACATCTAAACTTAAGAGCATCCTCTCTCCATTTGGATTTATCTAGGCTAAAGTTAGATTGAATGAGTTCAAAAAAAGATCGACCACCTGAGGTATTGGAAACCCCAAACCACGTAGTGCTTCCTTGTGCAAAACGTAACATTCTTAGGGTGGATCATCCATTTTGAAGAGATGCTAGGAGAATGGTACTGGGCCTACATGGGATGGAATAGAGTACACCCTTCTCAAGTGATACATGTCATATATGGTTAACTTGGTGGGTAATTTCTAAATTTTCTCCCTAGAACTTTTTCCCATGATGCTCACAGTGTGGTTTCTTTTCTATATGAATCTTCTTAGGGATGGCGAGATGAATGGGAGGTATGGGTCCCAAGTTTAAGGCACCTAATGGATCTAGAATCAAAATCTAAAATATGTAGGAGCTTGAGACATAATCAAAGTGCTTGATTCAAGAACTTAAGCACCATTCATTTTTGCATGGCTTGAGGTGGTCTCATGAGATGTTTGACCTACTTTAGAGGTCCAAAAGTGTTTTATTTTAAAATACATGGTTCCTTGCACAAAGAACCCATCATTTGGATTAGAGGTAGAATGGGAAATGCTAAAATCCCATCTTCTGTTACAGGTTGCTTTACCCTTATTTCTCTACCTCATGAGTTATACCTACAAATAACTAGGGGTAGAATGTCTTTGATCCCCAAGTTGGACCTTGGTGGAACCCTACTTGGGAACAGGGTTGCTCGACCATATATTAACAAAAAAAATTAAAAATAAGAGCTAGCAAAACCAACTGAAGATACAAACTAATATTTTCCTCACAGAGTCTAAAATTCCATAAGCAAGGGTTGATTTTCCTCTAGCATGAACCGAAATTATTTGCATGGCTTGGAATTATCTAAAGTAAATTTTTAGCGTTTACTAAAGGAAAAAGTAGAATGAAAAGAAATTGGGGCTTCGGCTCTTAATATAGTAGGTGAGAAAGCAGGATCTCCTAGGAAAATTTTAAAGGTTGATAACTAAAGAATTTGAAAGGTTTACTCCAAGGAATTTAATAAGTTTAAATGTAGAGAAGTTGAAAAGATTACACCCCCAAGAAATAGATAATATTAAAATGGTACCCCAAGAAGAGTAATTTTTTCGTCTTGCTTCAAACTAAAAGAATGGAAGGGACTTAATGGTTGGGTGTTGTGGTAACATGGGATGTTATAAGGTACATATGTATAAAGGAACACGAGTAGAATCACATGGGGTACTTTAAGTACACAATATTTATTATGTATGTGAGGTACATCTCACATGGTGTGTGAGCATGGTACACAAGGTTCTTTAGGTGTATAACTCTAACGAGATACTCAAGGTAGAAGATTTAGTAAAAGGGCCTAAAGACATGAATTGTAGAAGATATAAGGATGTGACCTCATCATGTGGAAGATGATCTAACTGTAAGTTAGACATGGTTGTTCCAGTGGCGTGTTGACACCTCGTGATAGTAGTGACGATATATATGGACCTATATGACCCATTAAGGGGTGAACTTTCTCTAATCTCTCTCTAAATGTTGTAATACTTTGTAATTCTCTCCAAATACTTATTATCAATTCCTTTAGGGTTATAGTCCAAAGTTCTTGTTAAAATACATATTTGCTTGTTACACACATAATGACTCTGATATGTATGTAGGCATGTAAATGGTATACATTATATCTCTTGAATTTATATCCTATTTTTATGTAAGTACTATTAGAATTATTTATGTTGTATAGATCATTTATCCTTAAATGTTTCCTATGAATTTGTTTCTTCTTTTTCTTCTTCTTCATTTTCACATAGTAAGTATATTGATTCTGTTTCATCAATATCTTATTCTTCTATGGGTTTTTACTCCATCTTATATGCTTGTTTTAATATATTAATTTTTATATTCATTTTTATGTGTTAACCTATTAGGGCATTTATTAGCATAATAATCTTTCTTATTACATATCCAACACATACAAGTTTTCTTAGTTGATGGGTAATAATTTTCTTTTCTACTAATTTTTTATTCTAAAATATATTTTCTTATAATGTTCTTAGTTATACTTTTCTCATATTTGGAAAATTATTGTTTTTTAAATTTATATTTCTTGAATCTTTTATATTTTTAATATTTTTGTTTATAAAGTTTAATATTACATGGCATCTAGAAATTCTTGTTGTCAAAACATATTTTTGAATTTCCTTTAGCATAACTATATTGATTTCTTCTTTGACATTATATAATTATCTAAGCTTTCAATTATTTTATTCATCCTCCTAAAGCATTCGATATTGCTACAGTATTCATATTTTTCCAATTTTTTTCAAGAATTTTATATAGAATTCCTGTTAACTTTTAATAAAATAATTCTTTAAATTATTGTTATTGTATTTTAGGTATCTTATGGTAATACATTTTATATTCTCATATAAAAGAATCTATATAACACATATCACATATCACATATTTTTTATATTTGCTAAATTTTATTTATCCTCATTTATTTTTACCTCACTCGTTTTGGTAATATTGTTTCATTTATTTTCTCCTATAAATTCTTTTTATATTTTATTTACTTTTTATCTTAATATTGTCTTGAGGTTGGTGAATCTCTTATCCTAAGTTGTATGTAAATTGGTATATTACTAAACCATACTTTAATGTTTTCAGTCATTTTATAGTTTAATAATACTCTACAAATTGATAAGTTTGTATTAGTAGTTTTAGATGTTTTGATAAGTACACTCATTGTATTAGTTCATTCATTTAATATCTTTTTTCTATCCCTAACACAATCTAAGTCTAGAAAATCAATTTTATTATTATTTTTATAAAGTTTGAATTCTAGTGATATAGATTATATAGTATCCCATTGTAATCTTTCTTCTATTTTTGATTGTAGCCTTCTTTTACTTGAAGGATTAGGTTTATTTGATCTTTTCCCATTTCTTTCATTTCTTTCATTTCTTTAAAGATCATAAGTTTTTTCCTAAATTATAGGGGGCATTAATATGTCTCTTTACATAATAATTTTGGACTTTTTTAATTCATAATATGTTTCACTAATTATTATCATATAATCTTATTCTCTATTAGAGCATATTTTTTTCATAATATTTTATTAATTTCTCATTCATTAATATTAGCAGACTTATTAATGTTTTTATATCTTTATTTTTAAGATTCATAAATTGTTCTTTAAATTTTTTTCTATATTCCGTTAAGTTGGAACTATATATTTTTCTTCATTTTTTCTTTTTCATTATGAAGGATCCTTTTATCAAATATTTTTGTTGATTCTTCTTTTAATCATTATAATAGATCTCTTTTTAGAATATATAGTTGTAATATCTTATCACAACTATATTTTCTTAATTCTTTAAGGATTTTTTCTTAGGTTTTATTATTATTTTGTAAAGATTTGTTTTTAACTATCAAACTCAATTTCTAATCATATTTTAATTAAAAAATATTATATTCTTTTAGAGAAGAAGGAAAAAATAGAGAGAAAAAAAAAGAAATAATGTTATACGCCAAACCAAAGTATTTAAAATTTACAAATCAACATTATTCTATAAAATAATAAAAGAAAAATATTCATTTAACTACTAATATTATGTGCAAATTTTCAATTTATAACTTTCACTATTTTTTTATTTCAATTTACTACTTATATTATTGAATATCATTTATTCAACTACTATGATAAATAATTTGTCAATTTGATTGAAAACAATTAGTTACGTACATAACATATAAAATTATAATTATAATATCTTATTCACGATAAATCCTTATAACTTTGTATATCATATATGTGATTTAAATATTTTGATCAAATTAATCAATTTTTGGTCAAAGTAACCGATTGAAAGAAATTTCAATAATAAAAGCATTAAATTGAAACAAAAAATTTAAAGTAGTAAATTAAAAATGTTCTCATAACATTAATAGCTAAATAAAAAATTTCCTTAATAATATATTTGCTATTAAATATCCATAAATAGTACTCAAATGGTCATTATTTTATACAAAAAGTTCTCTCTTTTCTCTTTAAAAAAAATTATCATTCTTCTTATTTTCTTATTTTTTCTTTTCTAAGAGAGAAGTTCTTTTCACATATGAACATTCTCTTTAGTAGATTAATTTTTACTTATTTATTATTTTGAATAAATATAATAAGAGTTACTTAGTGATTTTTTCATTCCATATAAATTTAGATCTAGCGATAATTTATTCACCTAAATTTAATTTATGATGACTTTAGGCCTGTTTTGTTATATGTTGATACCACTCTTTGTCAATATCAGATAAGATTGTCCTTCGTGGATATATGAGATGAATAAACCATTAGGATCTCAGACCATATTGTAAATGTGGTCTTTGGTCCTCTGATGCTTAAGTTATTAACAATACGATGAGGGTTGGAGGAGATATATGGTCTGGCTCTAATATTATATGAAAAGAGAGTATTTAGTTATAATTCTCTATCATGAGATTCTACTTATGATTGTGTAAAATATGAGTATATATAGAAGAAAGAATTATCTTGATAACTATACCTTGTCGTGATAAGATTGACTTGTTGTAGCTTTATAGATATCTATCCTTAATTATTTTTTAAGATAATTATTGGATCTTTATCCATTTAAGATAACTATCTTATGATTATACTTATCTGACGACTAGACATTTATTGGGCTTGACCCATAAGGCTTTTTGTGGACTGATATCACCATTTCACTACCACTTAAGATGTACAAAATTACCTCCAACATCAACCCTTTAGACTTTTTGACCCTTGGGCTAGAAGTTCTTATTATAATTTCTATTGATACTTAGAATCAATACCCTTCCAATTATACTAGCAACACTGAGCTTACCCTTGCATGATTTTTTACCTACCCAAACGAGAGGCTTCCTTTTATGTTTGGATATTCAAAATATGCATAATAAAGTCCTATTATTAGTAATGTTTTTAGATTTTCAATCAAACTTTCGATTAAAAAATTACGTAGAAGTCAAAAAATTTATTAATAAAGTCAACCCTTCCTTTATTTTTGAGGAAATCTCAAAATTTAAATTCTAAACTTAGAACCCTTAGGCTTGTCTAAGCAATCGTGGCTAACAGACGTGACCTTGAGGAACAAATAAGATCACCTTTATACCTCTATAAATACAATCCCTTATTCTTTTGAATTCTTTATAACACATAACATTTTCAAAGAGCTCATATTTTGATAGGAGAAGAAAAGTGAAGGAAAATCTCTCAAGATAATTTCTCTTGCTTATTTTTTTTTCTTTATTTAGATTTCATGTATTGTAAGATGATTACTTTTTCATTATTCACATTTTTCACTCCACAACGCTTATACCACATTTTCATGCATAGAAAGTGACAAATATTGGATCTATGGATGTATAGGATCGAGTCTGGCCATCATATGTGCTTAATGAGGCAAGAAACGACATGTGTTAGTGGCTGAGTGAAGGTCAGATAGAAGCATTGTTGGTAAAGCCCTGGTTGGCAATACCTTTGATGGCACTTGTCTGATCGATCATGGCCTAGTTGATTATGCCTTGGTCAGCTCTTTCCTATCTAATGATCTTCTAGACGGAAACCCTCTAATTAGTAGCCTTTTGGTCGACAGTCCTCTGGTGGGGAATATGTCATGTCATCTAATGGACTCGGGCCATCCTGATGTCACAGTTCTTTTAGTTTTGTTTGTAGGGGTCGTTTGGGCATTTGTTTGGCACAAATTTGGTTTTCGATTGATGAAGACATAGTTTTTATTCCAAAGGGCATTCCTATGTGCTAGTTGGATTTTGAATGGAGCAATGTTGAGTTCTTTTCTATGAAGTCTTGTGGTTCCAAGATGACATATCATTACTGTGACATGATAAGGAAGATGTTCTGGATTCTCAAGTCCATTGATTTAATACCTCAAGTTCCAAAAACAATTTTGAGTAACCCTTTCCTTGGTATAGTTACTTTATCTATTGATCATTTCTTTGTGGGGTAACGAATCTCATTTTCACATGCTATCTGGAAGTTCTTGATTGAGGTTGGTGTGATTTTGGGATAATTTTTTCCTACCTATTACATAGTATTACTTAGTTGTTGGGTGCTCTAGAATGAATATGGTAGAGAATTAACTATTGAGGAGTTCAAATACTATTATCATTTATATCTATAGGAAGGTAGTAAAAGCTAGTAACAAAGGGTGTAAAGAAGTCCTATTCAATGTTGTGGGTGACTTTAATATTTCATCCCTTGATATTTCTCTTACACCTACTCAATTCAAGTTCAAAAGAGAGGGTAGTGTTTTTAAGACTTAGTCTCTTATTACAAATTTTGTAGTATCTTAGCTTATTTCTTTTTATTTGTAGTACAACCTTTCGTACTAATTATTTTTGTTGGAAAAATGGTAGCTCAAATTTGTTATTTATAATTAAAGTGTACTTTAGTCTCCAAACTTATTAGATGTGATAGTAAAGTCTATTACTTTTACAAAAAAAATTACATGAATTTTTTCTAAAAAGATAATGGACATTTGGGACTTTTTTTTTTTTGTAAAAATAACAAAATTTCACTATCCTAATTAATAGTTACAAGTCAAAAGTGTCTTTTTATTAAAAACAATATATTTAAACTACCCTTCATCCTATTTAGTGTATGCTTTTAAGGTAAATTGATTTTTTAATAGCACCTTTTGCTCATTTTAAAATTTACGATCATAATGAATAACAAAATTTTGAAAAAATAATCTAACATAAATTAATATTTTATTTATTAATAGTATTTTTATATAAAATATTTTTTCACTAAAATTAAAATTTGTGTATTAGAATAATAAATTTCAACCCTAAATTCCATAATATAAATCATAAATTTTAAATCTTAATTATAAGAAGCTAACGAAATTCAATAACATAGCACATCAAACAATAAGAAGGTATGTGTTCACCCTCTATTATAAATGCTTGAGTAGTATAATTACTTAAAACAATCTTAATCATAATAAAAAAATTCCTAAATATTAATCCCAAAATCTTATTTTTTAAACATTAGACTCTAAAAGCCTATCACTTCCTAATGTAACAGTAAAGTAATATCACATAACGAAGAAGTTTTAGATTCTAGCCTCGTATGAGGCAATATCTATAATTTTCTGCAATAGTAGCGATGGATCTAAAATTATCTTCCCTGTTTCCCTTTATATTGTATTTTAGTTTAAAAATAAAAATACATTATAATACTTCTATAAAAAAATTTACTATTCTTATAGATACATTAGATTATTAATTAATGAATTTATTTTTAGCTTAAAAATTTATATACACAATAAATAAGTTTTAAAAATTAAGGAGATTAACCATACTTATGGTATCATTTTTTGTATATATGTATGATTTTGGTTAAATTATTTTTACAATAATGAAACCTAATGAAGCTAAAAGCATATGTTTTTAAATGAATTTATTTTCACAAAGCTTAAGATTTTAAAGGTAACAATTCAGTGATTCACATGCAATGCATTATTTTGAGTTAATTTAATAAAATGTGAAATTAAAAGCAGAAACAGATGTAAAATTCCAATTACCCAAACCGTGCGGCTAGAAAGACCCATATCAGAACAAGCCCAACCAAATTGTACCAACCACCAACTACCAACTACAGATAAAGACAGTTCGGTAAGCTTGATTTTTCCGTTAACCCAATGATTAGTTAGAAAAAAAATGCAAAAATAGAAAAACAAATATAATAATATTAGATGAAATTTAATTAAATAATTTTTAAATTAATTAAAGTTAAATAAAAGAAAAATATTACATAAGTTCTTTAAATAAGGTTATTTGTACCATTTCATCCCTTAAACAATTAAAAAATCTAATTAAAAACAAATTATATTATTTTAATAATTTTTTTTAAATATTATTATTTTCCTATAAAGTAATTAAACTCAATTAAAACACAATTCTTTAATAATGGTAAAATTATAACAAATATGGAAAAAAATTACAAAATATTCATTTTTTAATAATTGTTAATTATTGCTATTTTATTTTCTTAATTTTTATTAAAAATTAAAATAAATTTTTGATTTTGTTTATTTTTGAAATTATTTTATATTAATTTTTTTTTATTCTTATTAAAAACTCATTTTAATCATATTTTATTTACTTGATAAAAAATAATATTATTATAAATGAAAAATTATTAAAATAATATAATTTATCTTTAATTGATTTTTTTTACAAAATAAAGAAACTAAATGATGTTGTTTTTAATCTAAATGACTAAATGATATAGGTAAACTAATTTAATATAAGGAATTTATGTAACAACTCACCTAAACTAAAATAACACAAGTTATGTTTTTAAAGACATATTTTAAGATACGTTGCTTTCTAAAATAATAATAATTGAGACTGATTGCAATTCGTTCTGACTTTTGATTACGGGTGTCGCTTCATATGAGCAGGATAGTTCAAGCTTATTCGAATTAACCCAACTTAAATTAATCCAACCTTAACTCAATTCAAATTTAGTTTGAGTTAATAAAAATGAACCCAATGTTAAATCAAATACGAACAAGTTTGTCCAAACTAATCCGAATTGTTAATTGCATGTTTTTTAATTAATTGAAACTTTTTTTATAAATCAAAAAATATTTTTAATGATTAAAACTCATTATATCAAACAACATCACATGAAATACCAAAACTAAGGAAAATAATATTACAATAACTAAATAAATGATAAATTAATACTAAATAAACAACTCATATACACACAAAATCTATATAGATAATATATTTTCCCTTATACGCATATTATGTTACAATAATTAATAAACATAAACTAAAGAAAACTAATTATTAAAACAAGAAGTTTGCTTCTTAATAAATTCAATAATAAGAAAAAACATCATCAAACTCCTCTCCTTCAAAAATCAAAGTTCATTATTCATTCATGAGAATTCATATTTTGAATAAAAAATTTCAAATCTTAATAGAATTTTTCCAATTATTAAATAAAGAAATATACGAGTAAGATTAAACAAAAAAAATCTTGTAACCACTAAACAAAAAGTTCAATAGATTGATCTTTTCGTATTTTTAATTTTTAATTTAAATATAATACATATTTAGAACTTTGAAAGAATTATCCTATTAAAATCATTTTTGATGGATAAACTATTTAAATATTAATTACTTATAATATGACTTCTCATTATGCATATATCAATAATGATTCAACCTATCGAGAATATTATATCTCTTTGTTTAATAAAAAATTATATACATAGTCAATATGAATTTAAATATATATCTCAATATATTTAGTTAACATATTTTTAAATACAACAATGTTATTAAGATTTGAGTGTCATCTTCAATGATCAAAGGTAAAAAATGTTAAAATATATTTGTTATTGATATACAAATTATAAAAAAAATATAATTATTATCGAGTAAGTGATTAGGTTGAGAATAAAAACATAGAATAATATATTTCTTTAATTTTAAGTTTTTAATTTAATTTATATGTTGTTGTAATTTTTATGTAATTTTTTTTCTTTTTCTTTTTTGCTTTTATTTTATACTATGGTTAGTTCGAATTTAACTCAATTTTTTAAACAAATTTAATTGAATTCATTTTCGTTTCATATACTATAATTTGAATTACATTCGATAAATTTAACTACCATCCAAATTATAAATCCCACTTTTCAGCCTTGTTGCCTTGGCGGAAATAATACTGACAACAACTGTTGGGGGAGAAAACAGAGAAGTAGTAGAGAGAGGGAAGAGAAGACCAGCAAAGAGACGGTGATCGATCGAATTCGAATAGAACCGAAGCAGGTGACTCACCTAAAGACCAAAGCTATCATTACGTTTAGCCACGATACGACTTTTGCCAGATATTATCTGCCGTCGTTTTTGCTCTAAGGAGGTAAATAACGAGTTGTTTCGGAGACCACATGTCTATTCCTGGTTTTCCTTCCCTGAATTTTCCAATTAGATCACCAAAACCTAGCTCCTACTTTAATAAATCCCTTTGATTCAGATGAATTAAGTATTTATAAGCGATCTGATAGACGATCACTTTGTATTCTTAGAAAAAAAATAGTGAATTGTGTGGATACAGAGTTCCAAAGATGCATAGACGGAGTCCTCCAAAGCACCGACACGATGGGACTTCGCCGCTTCCCCTTGGATTGGATTGGAGTCAGCCGCCTAGAAAATGGGTAAATTTCGTTTCATTTCTCGAGGTTCACTTCCTAATTTGGTGTTGCTCATTGACTCCTTTTTAAATTCATCATTTCCATAACTAATTTTTTGTTTGTTGAGCTTCTAAGCTGAGCTAACTAGTAATTATGTGGTTTTCTCTGGTCACTGGTTCTTTCCAGTTGGTCTTCAAAGTTAGCAACGTTATGGTCCATGATCTAATAATCTATTTGTCATCACTTTCTAATTTTGGTTGTCTCTCTATGAGCTGCAACTTCTATATATTGGTTGCATGAAGTAATTATTTTGGATTGGATTTGATTTGATTTCCAGCATTGAGATGAGTTATCATGAATCTGATCTTTCTTTCAATGCAATCAAAACATCGGAAGATAATTCTCTGTTTTTTCTTGTTACTTGTTTTGGCATATTTATTGTCTAATATTTACAAGACCTAGATCATTATTGATTCAAAGGAGAGCAATGGTCCACTATGAACAAAGTGTACAAAGTCTACCACGAACTATTGAAAAGTAGATTAGAAGTCCAAAACTTCAAAAAATTGTCAAATATAAAATACGTGAATACATATGTGCGTATTTTTTTGAGTTATTATGTGTTTTAAAATCAATTGTTATGTATTTAAATCTATTCAAGTTCATATTTTTTGACTTACAATTGATTTATGGAACATATAGCAACTCAAAAAATATGCATTTGCTTCATTTTAGACCTCCTATTCACTTTTAAATAGTTAGAGACTTGCCCCACCCAAAAGATAATGAATTTTTATACACTTTGATCATAGTTAGATCAATGCTACCATTTTTCCTTGATTCAATATCATGCATAAGATATTTTTGGCATATTTATTGTTTTCTTTTATTCAATATCATCCATAGAGCTTTGAAATGTATATGCTTTATGATACTTTTTTAATGATTATTTTTAATTTAGTTACATGTAGGAGAGAAGGTTGAAGTCGTTTTTTACTCAACTTTTAGAAAGAATTTTTTTGACTGAATCCTTTAGACAGGTACGTGGAATCATCCGTCGCTATTTATGCAATGATATAGATATCATAAGGTTGACGGACTTCACCTTTATAGGAAGAGACAAATGCATGTAGTGTTTTTTTAATTATGTTAATTAGAACAGTTTAGTCATTTCATCATTTTTTGTAACAGTTTAGACATTTTGTTATAAAAAAGAGATAGCACAAGGATAAATAATTGAATTATTTTTATTTTTGTTTATTTTTTTTATCAATTTTGTAATCATTATTGTCTATTGTTAAAACAATTTATGAAATTGATATATCTATAAGATTTAGAAAAATATGAGAAAAAAATAAAATAAAATGAAAAAATTGATCATTTGTCCTTGTGATGTCACTTTGTCAAAACAAAAAGACTAAGCTACTACAAAAAATAACAAAGGTAGTAAACTACACTTCTTGACATAATTAAGAGACTTGCACTGCCACCCATCTTTATAAGAAAATGATTTTTTTTCTTTAATGATGGCAAGCCTCTATTGCTTAGGTAAGGTGTTTTTTTGCCATCATCAGGTATATATATTGGCATTAGCAGATCTCATTCATCTTCTGTTGCTGATAGGTAAATAGAAAATTTAAGAAAAAAATTTATGTTGCTACAAGTATGGACCTCGTCAGTACTTATAATGGATATTTGTCTTTTGAACTGTATTTTTCTACATATAAAAAACTGTTTTACTTCTCTTTCCATTATTGTGGAATAAAATTAATCTTTTCTTAGCTTTGTAGTTAAACTCAATTTCCTTTCAATGTCATTACTTGCGTTATTACAGTCTCTTTAGACACATACTTCCATATTTTGTTGTATTTTATGTTCAGTTTTTTATTTATTTCTTACTCTCAAGATTTTACTCTTACTCTCAAGATTTTACAAATCTTTGTATAGAATGGGCGGGAGACAATTTGGCCACATGATCCTCAGCATGGATGGAGTTACTGTGTCACTATACCTTCATGGGTCATCCTTCCAAAATCAAGAGGTTCAGATCCCATAGTGGTACTCAAATTGGATGACTCTCAGTCTTTATCTTTGCCCAGCATTAGGTGTTTTATATTATCTTTGGAGATTTGATGGAATAATATAGGAAATTCAACTGTAACGTATGAGCAATGACTCTTATTGTGGTATTTTACTGTTGTTAAAAAATGAAACTTCTTTTATCTTGTTCTGCTGTTTTGTTACTTATTATGAGGTGTTCCGTATTATTTTGATACTTAGCATTATAGTGCAAAATTCGACTCTAACGTTAATTAATTCTCCTTGCCTCCAAATTGATTTATATTCATACTAGGGGTTTGATGAATACATCATTTGAGTTGTCAATTCTGAAATAACTTTGTTCATTTTTTATGTCATGAACTAAATCTTCAATGAATTATTTTAAAATATTTTGGAATCTAGAATGTAATTAAATTTAGATATTTACAACATTTAGTTATATATATGAAGACCTAAAATTGTAGTCATGACTTAACAATGGTATTGCTATTTCAATTTCATTATTTTTACCAGCTCATCTATCATGAATGTACGGATATTATTTGATTTTCTTGATGTTCTAATTATTACTTGATTTTTCTTTTAAGTTTTATAAACACGTTATCTGATGAAAATTAAAATGTGGTTACTTTTAATTGCTATTGATTTCTTTTTATCAATTCGTTATTTTAGATTAGCCTGCATGGACGAAATTTAAATCTCATGCTGACTTGTCAAAAGTGAAGGTCATAGATGTACATACTACTGTACCAGCTTTGTGCATATAATTTTTTAACATTCCCAAGGGACAGTTTTACAGGGTTCAAGTTGGTTTACAATCACCAGAAGGAGTTGCAATAACACGTGGAGTGTTAAGAAGATTCAATGATTTTTTGAATTTATACTCTAATGTAAGTCTTGTTCTTTGGGCTTAAAAGCAAAATCTAACTTTTGATTTTCCCTTCTAACTTATGAGAGCATTATTTCATGTTATTGGATTACTATCACAGCTTAAAAAATCCTTTCCCAAGAAAGCTATCCCATCAACTCCACCCAAGGGACTCTTGCGTATAAAAAGTCAGGCTCTGCTGGAAGAGGTAGATAATGTATCATTTACTTTAGCATACTTTTGTTTACTGCAATTAGGAATTCCATGAATGTTCGCTATATTTAAGAAATAATTGGTAGAATTTTGTTACTTTTAGGATTCACAAGTTGTTATGAGAATCTGGTATTCCAGTTTTTGTATTTATTAAATTACGAGTCTTGTTTATAAATTCATACTGGCTTGACCAGTCTAGACATCCATGTAAAGCTCATTCTACCTAAAATTTTATAAGTTAGCAATGCTAAAATGGCTTTTGCTGCAGAGAAGGTGCTCTTTGGAGGAATGGATGACAAAGCTCTTATCTGATATTGATGTATCAAGAAGCGTATCAGTGGCATCATTTCTTGACCTTGAAGCTGCTGCTAGGTCTTGTATGTGATTTTCTGCTGCATCTGTGTTTTTATCTTGCGTTACATTGTTTAACTGTAGTGAAAGGTGATACTGCTGGATCACTTTAATTTTTTTAGTTGCCTTATATGTTAATATTTATTTTGCACAATGTTACAAACTTTTTCAGTATTCCAAGAAGTAAGTGAGCACACTTTGGCCACAAATTCAGTTCAAGAGTCTTCAAGTTCCAGCTTACCTGCCATCCTTGGTAGTGCATCAATCATGTCCGATTACGGAAGCGATACTGCTTATGAAATATCAGAACTTGGAACTCCAACGCTAAGAAGGGATGAAAATTCTGAAGTTGGTATGGAGGATTTGTCACTGGATGAGGATTTGACAGTTCCAATAGAAAATCTTGTGAAATACAGCATGTCCAATATTGATGAGGGACTCTTTATGGGGCAAACTATCTTAGAGAAGTTGGAAGGCCTTCCCAGGAGTAAAGCGCACACCTCACATGGTAACAACATTAGGAATAAGGATTTGTCTAATGGAAATGCTTCAAAAGCTTCAAGTTTGGCTGGTAGTACAAGGGAAGTTTTGTCTGAGCCAGAGCATAGCAAGGTAATTGGCCATGTGCGTGAGTTCTCAAATGAAAGCATAGGAAGTAATATAAGCTCTCTAAGGGGTAGTGAAATTTCTCACTTGGGAATTCCACATTCATCAGCAGAGGTCTATTTCGACCATCCTGGAGGTACTGAGAGGTCAAGCAGCATGGAAATTTTTTGTGACTCAGAGCTGCATACATCAGGAGGTGGTACTCAGTTAGTTATTCCATCAGATCAGCACCATAAAATGAATAGAGTTCTATTCACCATGCAGAGAAGACTAGTTACAGCAAAAGCTGATACGGAGGACCTTATAGCAAGATTGAATCAAGAAATAGCTGTGAAAGATTACCTAGCAACAAAGGTAATTCAAAATTTCCAATGTCGACGGTTATTGCACAGCGTCTCTTCTGCTAATTAAATCTTAACTTTAACTTGGTCATACATTAATTACACCAATTTTTGATGGTGGTGACCAAGGTTTGACTGAGAATATCAAGTAATCTGGTTGAGTGTAGGTTGTCTAATTTATATAGGTAATCTTTTAGAGGGGTTTTCTTGTCTTTGTCTCTTCTTATGCTGAAGAATGTATAGATCCTACTTCCTACATGTGAACACCAAGATTTCGTAACTGCAACTAACATGTCTCTTCAGGTCAAGGATCTGGAAGTGGAGCTTGAAACTGCCCAAGAAAAAGGTCGAGAAAAGTTACAGCAAGCTTTATTAATTGAGAGGGATAGATTTACTCAAATGCAATGGGACATGGAAGAGCTTCGGAGGAAGTCATTAGAGATGGAGTTGAAATTAAAAGCAAAATCTGAACAGGTTCATAGTTATATATGGACCTCTTTCTCTTAAATTTCTTATTTGAAATAATCTTTTGATTATTTGGATAATGATACATGAAGAACTACAGGATCAAAAGTCATCACATCCGGAATCAACAGAAAATTCATCTGTTCTGGAGAAAGATAAGTTGATGCAGGACTTGGATTCTTATCGAGAGCAGCTTGACAATGTTTTGAAACAATATGGAGAGCTAGAAGCCAAGTCAAAAACAGATCGCAAAGTTCTTGTAAAAGAAGTTAAATCTCTCCGAAGTTCCCAAATACAGCTGGAGCACGAGCTCAACAAACTACTGAAGGAAAAATCTGAAGTTGAGGTAGTTATTTTTTAAAATATCAATGGTATTCTGTTATTCTGCTTAAGCCTTTTTAAGCATATGATTGTTTAATATGGTACTGTTTCATTGTTTTTCTTGTTCATTTAAATTATTTGGTCTATATTTTGTTATAATTGTTTTCCTTATGCTTCTTAAAGCTTTACAGTTTCTGCTGTTTGACAAATTTTGATCCAAAAGAACTGAGATATTTTTGCATTATATTACTTTATAGCATAACTGATTTAAAATTTCCAACAGTAACAAACAAATCTGTCTGAATGAGTTTATGGTTTTATCTTTCCTCAGTATAGGTAACGAAATAGTCATATGGTACTTAGATGTCATTGCGTTTGTTATTTTCTGTTTTTTCAGAAGCTTCTCGAACAGGAGAGACAAAGGAGCAAGCAGGCAGAAACTGCTATAGAGCAGCTTTTAAATGAATCCAAGTTTGTTCTTGATCAGCTACAGGAGTGCAGCCTCAAATTTCCTGTTGTGGATGGAGATGGATTTAATACGTATTCATCATCAGTGGCAAATGCTATGGATTTGTTGACAATATCTGACGGCCAAATTGGGATCATACTTAGAAAGGTGCCTTTTTTTTATCATCATAGTAATCCATTTCATGGTTTCTTTCAACAGACCATTCTAAAATTTGCTTTCAAAATTTGATGAAAAGATATAAGCTTAAATAGATGTGTATTAAGCAGATAATGGATATCTTCTATATAAGAAGCCAGAAAGTTCACCTTATGGATTCTAATGAGTGGTAGCAACTTTGTGATTCCCCTTTAAAAAAGCAATATTATTTGCAAAATACAAGACAAGGAAACAAGCCTAGATGAAATTTTTTGGGGATAGATGTAAAACAACCTCGATTTTTTAACTGAATATGTTCAGTGTGGACACTTTTGAAAAATATCATGTACTGCCCTGAAAGGGAATTCCAAAAGCACAGCATTCATGGGATATTCCATGAAAATCTTGAATTCTCCTTGTTCCCATATCATGAAATGATAATGCATAGCTTATGTTCATATTTATCTTTATGTGTATCTTAGTCTCACTTTTAATTATTATAATAAAAATGTAAAATTCATCAGGCTGAGCTCTTATCTCAAGATGACAAAGCTGCTGCTTCAGATACAAATGATCATGGCATGGTTGATGATAGAATGACAATGTATGAAGAATTAAGGAAGGTCCTAGCTGGTATCTTCGTAGACAGTTCTAGATTAAGAAAACAGGTAAATTCTGTTATACGTCACACTCTTAGAAAGGATTCCAATAACTTTGCAGAGGGCATACAGTAGAAACAATTTTCAATAATTAATTTTGGAAAATGACCTAAAATAATACTTCTAAAACTCATAACAAAAATAGCACCCTTATCTTGAATTGAGAGGTGTATGATTAGTGTTAAAAGTGCTATTTTTATTGTTATAAGTTATAGAGGTTAGTTTTATAGTTTTCCCAAACCACAAACGGAAATAGTTTTTGACCATGATTACTTGATTTGGCTTTGATGACCATTTGTTATGGTCGCCTTCTGTTTACTATAGTCGATTTCACTGAAAACAAATATACGAAGTCTTCGTAAAATCTAGCCTTCATAGCCAATGTTGTATCCGTCTTCATTTGTAGGCATTAAAGAGATCATGTAGTTTGCAAGGTACCTAGATTACCTTTAATTGTAGAACGGAGTGCGGTATCCCGGAGAAGATTTTAAAAAGCATGGCTATTATGCAATATCGCTTCCGTAAGACAAAGAAGGCGCTAAGAGATCCATTCTGACAAAAGTGTCCTACAGCTGATGTAATTTTTTACAAATTAGCACGTTAATTTTATAATTATTGAATCAGTTATTAGAAATTTCATAATTTTTTAAAAATAAATATTTTAGTCTCTTAAATTATAAGTTAATCATTATTAGTCACGTTATAATAAAAATTAAATAATTTGTGCTTTAATTTATCAAAATGAGTATTTTTAGTTCATTAAAAGTATAAAAAATGAGAATTTATAATACCTAGTTTTCATAAATAATGAGATTAAATATATCAAATTAAAATATTATGAAATTAAAATGTTAATTGTGAAAAATTATGGGTTCTTTGTTGCTTATCTTAATAATTATGGGATAAATTATTTAAATTAAATAATTAGAGTTGCTTATGTTAATAACTATGGGTTAAATTATTTAAATTAAATAATTAAAGTTTCTGATTTGCAACATAGATCATTTATAATTGAAGTTGAATTTGTATCAGTGAAGGTTTTTTTTTTTTTTTGCTTGCATGAGAGTTAACTATAAATTAATGGATGATTCTTAACCTTTATTTTGGTCAACCTTAACTATGTACTTCAATGTACACGCATGTTATTTTTAAAAAGAGAAATTACTATAGTATCCCTCGTGGTTTTTAAAAATTATGAAAACATATTTCTAATTTAAAAGTAGACAATTATATATTTTTATTATTGTGTTATTACAATAACTTTTATTAATTTTATCTAGATAACTATCTTAAAAAATTAAAAATAGTAACTATAAGAGATATAGTTATTTTTTAAATTTATAGGATTTATTCTATTTTAAAAAAAATCTTAGGAGATGTATATGTATCCAAAAATATTAATGTAGTACATTATTTGGTTTACCGTTCTATGTCCACGTGGTGAAGTACATTGGGGAGGGAAAACAAAAAAACAAAAATTTACTGGACCATATATCCATCACTTTGTAAAAATGAATCAATTTATCTGTCATACTTTAGATAATTACTACATGTATTAGTATCACAGTTGCTATTACTTAAAAATTATTTTAACCACTCACCCTCCACTTTAAGACTTTTCTTATAAGCTAACATGCTAAAGATCAATTCAATATTTTTAATTTAAAAATTGTTATAAAAATATTATTATTATTTTGTTATTTTTGTATTATTAAATTTTATAAATTATTACAAAAATACTATCATCATCAATTATCTAATGATATTTTTGATATATTTGTAAAGTTAAATAGTATAAAAATAACAAAAAATTTTGATAGTATTTTTGTAATGTTTATAAAATTTAATGGTATAAAAATAATAAATTAAAATTTAATGATATTTTTATAAAAATTATCAAAATTCGATAAAAAAATCTATTTTTTATATTACATAAAAAAAATGTTATAAAGTAAAACACATTCTTGGCCACCCAAGAGGAGAATGTTATAATTTCCATTACCTTTAAGTGCATGCAAATCTCCATCTCTACCTTTCTAATAGTTTTGATTTAGTTAAAACTTAATATATATTTAAAAAAAACCCACCAGAATCTAACTAGAACACTTAAACATAAAATAATATCAGGTTAGATAATACAGGGTATTTAAATTCTATATTACTTAAGTTTAATATCAGTGTATAATTTTTCACTCATGTTATTAAATAATTTTAATTTAGTAACCACAGTTTATCAGTTAGTTTTAACATTATAAAATTGAAATAATAACATTATTTGATTTAGTGATTTTTACATGTGCAATAATACATATAGCAAAAAATTCAGGCAGAATTTTATCATGAAATTTTTTGTTTGTTTATTTTCTTTTATTTTTCTTCTACCATTCATTTCTTTTTCTTTTTTGTAGGAATTTTTTTTTCCTAGAACTCTTCGGACAAAAGGAATTAGTCATGTTCTTGAAAAAAAAAATTGGAAAAAAATAATGATAAAATTATCCCCAAATATTTTGGCATGTGCATTGGTAATAAATCGAAACCTTTAAGAATATGAATAAAAAAAAATATCAATTTATAAAACGTAAGTATCTGTGGTATGAATCCAATAATACCAGTAAATCTACTGAGCTAGATTTAAATAAAATTTAATGTGCAATTAAATAAATAAGAGTTAAAATAGGCCCGTTCGGTTGAATTGCATTAAACAGTGTTCAAGTTAGATGGGATTGAAATAACTTACAAACTGAATTAAAACTGTACCATATAATCTAATTTTTCAATTTAATCCAATTTAATAATTTATTTATCCATCCCTAATTTCTTGTTATCTATCAAGAAAAATCGGAACAAAAGAGAACAGAGAAGTAAAAAAGATGAACAAGTATAGCAGAGCTTCTCTTAGGATACAAAAAGAATCTATATATCATCAAGAACCAAGCTTCTATTATTAAATTATATTCTTCGGTTACATATCAATGCAGCCAAAAAAAAAAAAGAGAGAGAGAGAGAGGATAAATCGTAATTAAATAGGAAGGACCTTCTTCACAATATCCTCACTGAGAGCAGCAATTTGGGAATCAAGGGCCTTAATGGTATCTTCCTTTTGTTGCTCCAAATTAGCCAATGCCTCCTGTAATTCAGCTTCAACCTTCTTCCTTAATAGGATCAGACAAAGTCTCACGCGTCTTACAACTGCCTCTCTTGGGACTTACTTCTGCGCTACTCGTCGAAGTCCTAGTACCTCGAAGTCTCTTTTAATATCAAGATTATTGGGATTACTTGCTATAATTCTACTACCTTTTCCAACTTAGATGGCTCTGATACCAAAATTAACCAGGATCTGCTAAGTTATTTAAACAATAAAGAAGATAGATAATGGATAAACTGAAGTATCTTATTAATATGGATATATTACAGAGAGTACTGGCGGAATTTAAAATATAAAATATGTATGAAAATATTCGGATGCTTCTTCAAAGTTTTTAAGAGCCTTATATAGATAAAGAGGCTCATTCCCAAACAAAATACAATAATTCACAAGATAAGTCTAGTAAGACTTTTTGTAAAAGCAGATGCTCTCCCATGTGAAGAGTGGGTCCTAAGAGTGGGCCCTTTCTCTGGTGGTGTGTCCCTGTTAGTTTTTGGAGTCGTTTGTCCAGAGTGCTTTGTGGGCTCATTTGATGTCGACCACTTTCTTTAGTGGGTGATTGACTTGGCTTCTAGTTTGAGCTGGCCATTTGTAAGTCACTTTCAGAAGGCTCTAGATCTAATTTTTCATTAGAGTTGGTGGAGCTTTCTTCTTCTTCTTCAGAACATAATCTCTCTAGTTTTTTAGAGATGTACTCGTCGCTTTTTCCCTTTTCTTTTAGGGTTTCTATAACAATTTCTACTTTAGTTTTACCCTTAAGTGGTTTAGGGTCAGTAGTTTCTTTCACTTTGAGTGCTTGGAATAATTCAATAATTTTAACATTATCAAACGGTTCTAGTGGAGTTTTATCCCACCATCTTCCCCATGATCGTCTTATTAGACAATAGATTTCGTCCCAATGGGTTACTGCATAATCCCATTTCCATATCCATGGGATTTTGTATAATGCAAAGAAGAACAATAATGAATGATCTTCATTTTTGGTAGAGTTTAAATTAAACTCTTCAAATAATATAAAGGCTTCTAAAACCTTTTGAGGAAATATATCTTTAGTTGGTCCGAAAAATGAGAACCAATCTCTGAACCAAGTAGGAAAATCATTAAAGGCATAATGATCTCCTGTTAAAAACTGGATAAACCACGTATGGGTTTTCTTTGAGCTTTGATAAAAGAGCGTGTTTTCCCACGCCTGTATATAGTCAAAATAGTCATATGAGACTGGATTCATTCGTTTATTTTTAAATCTTTCTCTAACGAATAAGTTAGAATTCCAATCTGATTTAGATAAAATATTTTTTACCTTAAAAGTTGAGTAAGCAATTTCATGAGAATTTCTCATATTATGAATTATGTCAACCGAATTAGTTTCTTTTAAGATTAATTCAAAATATTCCCTGGATTTAGGGGTGGTATTTGCTGGTAAATTATCTTTAAGATATATATTAGCTACCTGTTCAGGTGATTTGGCCATATCTTCATCTTCAACTGAGATGATAGATTTGCTTGTGATCTTATGCCATTCGTACTCCTTTTGAGGAGCCCTTTCTTTCTTCAGTGCCTGAAGATAATCTGTTTTCTTCATGGCCCTGTAAGTATTCCCTGGTGAGGAAATCTGGGAGTGAGTTCTCTTCCCCCTTGATATATTCGATATCAAAATCGAATATAGATAGGATGGCTTGCCACCTAGCAAAAATCTGTTTTGATGCTAGATTTTTGACGTCTTTCTGAAGTACTTCTTTAGCACTTTTACAATCAACTCTAAGTAAAAATTTCTTGTTTAGAAGGTCGTCTTGGAATTTAGTAATGCTCAGAACAATGGCCAATATTTCTTTTTTGATTGTAGAGTAATTTTTCTGAGCTGGTTTCCAAGTGCCTGAGGTATATCTTATTAAGACCTCTTTTATAGGCATTTTCTGCTTTAGAATGCCTCCGTAGCCTAACTCCGAAGCATCAGTCTCCACTACTTTTGGAGCTTCGGGATCAGATAAAGCTAGGCATGGGAGCTCCTTAGCTCGAAGCTTGATTTTTTGGACAGCTGTTGTGCAAGTTGTATTCCATTCTGAAGGATTCTTTTTTAATCTTTGAAATAATGGGCTGGCGTCTTGTGCAAGATTTTTATAAAAATCTGCAATATAATTAAGACTCCCTAGAAACCTCTGCAGCTGTTTTTTGTCTTTTATTTCATCCGGAAATTTTTCTGCAAAGACTATTGATCTCTCTATAGGGCTTATAAGCCCATGTTCTATGTTATGACCCAAGAATCTTACTTGGGTCTGGAATAACTTCATCTTTTTAGATGACACAACAAGCCCATTGGACTTAACTGTTTTAAAAAATACTTCTAAGTGTTTCCAGTGTTGATCTACTGTATTTGAGTAGACTAGAACATCGTCTATGTAGACAATAGTGAACCCTAAATAAGGGTTAAAAATATCATTCATAATTCTCTGGTATTCACTTGGGGCATTCTTAAGCCCAAATGGCATAACATTCCATTCGTAAAGCCCAAATGGAACAGTAAATGATGTTTTGTAGCGGTCATTTTCTGCTACTTGTATTTGCCAGTATCCACTTTTCATATCGAATTTAGAGAATACTAGAGCTTTGTTTAGTCGACTAAGTAAGTCTTTTTTATTGGGTAATGGATATCTTATCCATCTAAGCACCTTGTTTAGGGGCTTATAATTAATTACCAGTCTGGGAACTCCTCTCTCGATTTCAGCACTATTTTCCACATAAAATGCTGGACAGGACCAAGGAGAAGTACTAGGCCTTATTAACTTCTTTTTTAGAAGATCTTCTATTTCCTGCTTACATATGAGTAAGTGTCTTTCATTCATTTGAATGGGCCTAGCCTTTGTATTAATTTGGGCCTCTGTAAAGTTAGGTTCATATGGCAATTCTACCACATGTTTCTTTCTTTCCCAAAATGCACTAGGGATTTCAGCACATATCTCTTTTTCAAATTTCTCTTTGAGAGATTGGATCTTCTCTTGTATTTCTTTAGAGAGTATCTTCTGTTGAATTGTTTTGAAATTCATTTCTTCCTTTAAGGAAAAAAGGAATTTTTCCTTTTCAGTAATCTTACCTTTGAGGTAATTTACTTCATGTATCTGAGGTTCCTTTGTGAACTTGAAAATAATGGGATATCCATCAATTTTTGTTTTGATCCCTTCTGTAGTGGTTTCGAAAGGATATAGCATATTGATGAATGGTGTGCCTAGAATTACCATTCTTGATAATTCTTTACTTAATAGAAATGTAGTTTCTAGGCATACTCCATTATTACATACAGCCGCATTGGACAACTTATAATGTATAGGCATTCTTCCGCCATTAGCAGTATTTAATACTTGAGTGGTTTTTGTAAAATACCTTGTTGGTACAATGCCTTCACTAATGCAGTTTAGATCAGCTCCTGTATCAATTAGGGCTTCTGCTTTGAAAGAATATTCTTTGTTGATCACAATGGTTACTTTTGAGTACCATTTGTGGTTTACTACTCTGTCTAAGGAGTTGACAAAGTGCATATCAGCAAATTCTGGGTTAGAATTTTCTTCTTCTTTGAAGATCTCTTTCTTCTTCTCAGTAGGAATTGTTGGGACCTCTTCTAAGAGATCATTAAAATCCTCTTCTTTATTATCTATCTCATTTTCAGAGAGAAATGGTGTTTGGACACACTGTTGTAGTTCAAGGATCTGAACTCTTGTTTTTAGATCCTTAAGATCTTTTTTAGTTTGATTGACCTCTTTTCTGAGATCACTTATTGTTGGTTCCTGAAGTTCAGGAGAGGTATTCCTAATCCTTTTAAGGATTTCATTGAAGGAATATTGTTGCTGATGTCGCTGTATTTGAGCTTGTAATCCCTTTTGATTTTTTCTTTGAGGGACTTCTTCTTTAGCAACTTCTATATATTTTGCTAAGGTTTTTCTTTTTTCTTCTGGATCTTGAATTTTGTCTATAATATCGAGAATGAAATTTTCCTCTTTTGTTAAGACATTTAAGTCTAAACCATTCATTTTGATGATGGCTTTATAGTAATCGCATTCACAGTTTTCTTGACTTGATTCATCCTCTTGAGAGGAGGAAGATGAGGACCCACTATAATCTTCTTCATTATCTTCCTCAGAAGATTGCTCTGATAAGAGTATTTGTAGAAACTGATTTTTAAGTTTCTCGTCAATATTTAATTCATTGACCTTTTGTTGAATTCTACAATTTGGGCTATAGTGTCCCTGCTTTCCACACTTATAACAAGTGGGTATTTTACTTTTAGTAAATCGGGCTTCACTATTGGGCTTTTTAGTCCAATTAAATCTTTTAGATTTTTTCCTTCTTTTAGAAGGATAAGTTCTTGATTCTTTAAACCAAGGTTTTTTGTAAGCCTTTTGGGATTTATGGGCTTTCTTTTGAGATAATCCTTTAAGGATATTTTGATACCCATATTGTTCGCAAAAGTCTCCTAAGGCTTGCTTGCTTTGGATCTTTTCTTTGTCCACTTGTCTTTTAAGCTTCATATCAGTACAAAATGCTAATCCTTCTGCCACTATTTCAGCGGCTAATTCTCCGAATGTATACATACCATAGGGTATGGAACCACCATGCTTGGCTCGGAGTCTTGCACGAATTTTATCAGCAAATAGGGTAGGTAACCCTGCAATGAATCTTTCTTTCCAGAAGTCGCTATTAGAGTCTTCTCTTGTGAAAACTTTAGAGAAGAAAACATCCTTATACCATTTGAAATGTGACATGGTAGGACATCTTAAGCTTATAAGCTGTTCATGACTTCTATCTTGCTGCAAAGTCGTGCTTCCCACAAAGTGCAACAATATTGTGTAGACCAGTGTGTTGACTGTGTCTTCTATTTGGAGAACATCACCATTTTCATTTACCTCTTGCTTAATTGAGCTAAGAATTGTATGACGTTCTTGAGGACCTAAGTGAGTATCCCACCAGCCTTGTAATTGTCCAACAAAGCCAGCTATTATTGCTAATGCTGCCTGTTTATCCGAGTTTCCTTGAAACTTGATTGCAGTTGCATACATAAGCATATTTTTAATTACCCGAATAACTTGATATTCAGATAGTCCGTCAATACTCCATTCTTGGATGGTACTACCGGAATATACTGTTCTGCTGGGTAATTCTTCTTCGATTTGTAAATCGACTGGAGATTGCCTAGGATAATAAGGCTTTGCTTTGTAAACTGGAATTGGTTTTTCCAATTTATTTATTTCTATAGAAACATTTGAGAATCTTTCCGAAACATTTGAGAATCGGTTGCTCGTAGTTGACGGTCTTGACTCAGATATTCTTACTTTTCTTGTCGAGTCAAACATGATTTAGTTAAAACTTAATATATATTTAAAAAAAACCCACCAGAATCTAACTAGAACACTTAAACATAAAATAATATCAGGTTAGATAATACAGGGTATTTAAATTCTATATTACTTAAGTTTAATATCAGTGTATAATTTTTCACTCATGTTATTAAATAATTTTAATTTAGTAACCACAGTTTATCAGTTAGTTTTAACATTATAAAATTGAAATAATAATATTATTTGATTTAGTGATTTTTACATGTGCAATAATACATATAGCAAAAAATTCAGGCAGAATTTTATCATGAAATTTTTTGTTTGTTTATTTTCTTTTATTTTTCTTCTACCATTCATTTCTTTTTCTTTTTTGTAGGAATTTTTTTTTCCTAGAACTCTTCGGACAAAAGGAATTAGTCATGTTCTTGAAAAAAAAAATTGGAAAAAAATAATGATAAAATTATCCCCAAATATTTTGGCATGTGCATTGGTAATAAATCGAAACCTTTAAGAATATGAATAAAAAAAAATATCAATTTATAAAACGTAAGTATCTGTGGTATGAATCCAATAATACCAGTAAATCTACTGAGCTAGATTTAAATAAAATTTAATGTGCAATTAAATAAATAAGAGTTAAAATAGGCCCGTTCGGTTGAATTGCATTAAACAGTGTTCAAGTTAGATGGGATTGAAATAACTTACAAACTGAATTAAAACTGTACCATATAATCTAATTTTTCAATTTAATCCAATTTAATAATTTATTTATCCATCCCTAATTTCTTGTTATCTATCAAGAAAAATCGGAACAAAAGAGAACAGAGAAGTAAAAAAGATGAACAAGTATAGCAGAGCTTCTCTTAGGATACAAAAAGAATCTATATATCATCAAGAACCAAGCTTCTATTATTAAATTATATTCTTCGGTTACATATCAATGCAGCCAAAAAAAAAAAAGAGAGAGAGAGAGAGGATAAATCGTAATTAAATAGGAAGGACCTTCTTCACAATATCCTCACTGAGAGCAGCAATTTGGGAATCAAGGGCCTTAATGGTATCTTCCTTTTGTTGCTCCAAATTAGCCAATGCCTCCTGTAATTCAGCTTCAACCTTCTTCCTACCCTCAGCCAATTTCTGTTCCACCTCAACTTGAGTCTCCTTCTTCATCTTATTAAGTGCAGCTGATATCTCAGCCCTTGAAGCCTTCATAATTGCAGCAGCTTGCTCTTCCAATTGCTTCACCTCCCCTGAAGTATCCTTTACGCTACTAAGCTTTTCTTTAATGGCTGCATCTCTCCCATCCATGAATTTCCCAAGTGGGCTGAACCAAATCTTATCCAAGGCAAACATTAGAAACAGAAACTCTGCCATTATGATGGGTAAGGTCAGATTGAAGTCGAAAAGAGCTGCCTTTTCAATTTCCTCTGCAAATGAAGGTGGTGCCATGGTTAGAGAGGTGGCTGCTAAGAGAGATAACGATTTGAGGGTGGAAGATGAGAGAGATATCAATTGGGTTTTTGTGATTTTGGGTGTTGGGATTATAGGGAGGGAAATTTGGGGTACTGGGGTTTTGGGTTTTGTGGAGGAAAGTGCGGTGTAAGATGGTGGAGATAAGGGTTTGGAGGATGCCATTATCATGTTGGCCATGGTTGGCTTGGAAATTCGTGGTTTCTGATTTTCTGGTTATTCTCGAGAATGCTTTAGTGTGATTGTGTGATCTGGTTCCAATCGGGGAGAGCTGCTTGTGTATGAGATTTCAGAGAGGCCTATCTCTTCCTTCTCCACACAAATTGTTGACCTGAGAGAGTGTAGTCATCTCGTGTGGGCACGTGTGGGCACGTGAATCAGTGGATTTTATATTCTCGAAATTATATATATATTATAAACATTTAAATTATATAAAATTATTTATTCTTATTTTTTAATTATAATAAATTATTAATATTTAAAATTTTGATAAATTGTATTAAATATATTTAAATAATATTTTTATAATTTTAATTAAGTAAAATTTAATAATTATTATTTTAATATTTTAATAAAACAAGGCACTTATTTTTTGTAAAATAATTTTTCTTCAAATAAAATTTAATAATAATTATTTTTAAAATCTTAATAAATTATATATAATTAATATAATTTTTTTAATTATATTGAATGTATAAAATAATTTATTATATTTATTAACATAATATAAGAATAATAATAAAAATATATCTAATAATATATATTTTTAAAGTTATATTATACCATGTAAAAACAATAATATAATTATATTTAAAACTAAACATATTTTTAATATCACATGTAGATATAATTATAATAAATTAAATATTTTAAATAATTTTATAAATTATTTCATATATATATATATATATAACATAATTTACTTAATATAAAACATCTAATTTAATTTAAATAGAAAAGGAAATATTATTAATAAAATCTATGTGTACACCTGTAAAATTAGTATTCAAATACATAATATCATTTTAATAAATTTTTTATATTATAAATTATAATAATTAATATAATAAATAATTAAAAAATAAAAAATAATTTTTATATTTTATAATTTATAATTAAATGACATAATTATAATAATACCGTGTATATAAACCAGCTGGCGAATCAACTGTAAATAAACTTTTTGTTTGACATTACCAATATTTTAATACTTAATCAGTAACAAAACTAGCTGGCCTGTCACATCAATGTCCAACAAGCACATCTAGTTGGACGTCCCGGAGAAGAACATTTGCTGATAACTACACTAATTAATTTCATTTAGCTGTTAAAATTATATAAATATTCCACTAATATTATATATAACCACTCTTTACTGATATGATTAAAGAGTGAGGAAGTGTCATATATTTTTAGGTTTATCATTTTTATTTTTTATTTTCATTTTTTTGTTGCTTTTTTTTCCTATAAATTTTCCTTTAGAATCATAAGGGTAGTCATAGAAGAAAATTTGCACCTTCGGTTTCACATTATTTTATTTTTAATTTTATCTTCAAAAGATATATGTATATATATAAAAAAAGAAATAAAAACACATTTACATTATATTTTTTAAACTTGTATAATCTATGTACTTATGATTAAATCAAAACTAACATGGTTAATGTCAAAACTAACTTGTATAATCTATGTACTTATGACATTTAATTTTTTTTATTCTGTTTTTCAAATTTTTTTTTCTCTCTTCTACTTATATTCGTCGTTTTTTTCCTTGATTTTTTCTTCATAGCCACTTGGGCAATTGGTCACTATCTTGCTATCTCTCTTTTATTTTAAAAATTATTATTATTATTATTATTATTATTATTATTATTATTATTATTATTATTATTATTATATCTATGTTTTCTGTTTCTTTCTGATGCTCTCTTGCTATCTCTCTTTTATTTTAAAAATTATTATTATTATTATTATTATTATTATTATTATATCTATGTTTTCTGTTTCTTTAATTCTCTATTTTTCATCAACTTAATTTTCCAGTTTATTCTTGAACCCATGACAAACCAACAAGTTTAAACTAATTAAAATGAAATCCATGTGTTTAATAATTTGTCCAATAAGAATTATTTTTCAATTTAAATTTTGAATCGTTGAAACTTTTGATCTATTACTTAGACCCTTTGTTATTTGCACATAAAATTAAAGAAAATAACCAATTTATAAAATAAGTTAATGTCTTGTTTTTTTTTTTTTTGTCTTTTATATCGTAGCATCTTTCTTTTTTAAAAGTTATAATCGGAAGAGGAGCACAAAGAATATTGTTTTAGTAACTTAATTCTTTTTGAATTGAAATACCTATTTTTGGTTTTATTAGTCATTTTATTGCATAATACTATATTGTTTTTGAAAAATATTTATAATATTCTTTAAAATTTATAACCACATAAATAATATATTTTATATCTAATTTATATATTTTAAATTTTAACTATTTAAATTCATTAAATATTAGACTCTAATTAATTAGATATTAACAATAAAATATTAATTTTATTATTATAATTTTTAAGTATATTATTTGATATAATTTCCCTTTTTTATTTTACAGTCATTCTCTTATTTTAATTTTAACCTTATAATATAACTTAGTCATTTAATTGGTTTTATTTTTAATCTCGTATATCTCTTATTTTAATTTTAACCTTATAATATAACTTAGTCATTTAATTGGTTTTATTTTTAATCTCGTATAAAAAAATATGTACACTTAATTTTTAATATGAAATGAACATAAGTGTAATAATATTAATAATCATAATAATAATAAATAAATATAAAAGAAATAAAAAGTGAGAAAAATAGAGTTTGCAAGGCATTAGGAAACCAAAAAGAGAAAAATTAAAATTAAAATACAAAACAAGCTTGTAAAAAATATATATTTCACGTTATATTTCATTTTCTCATCCTCTTTTCTCTTTAACTTTTAAGATTTTATAGAGGAATCAAATCCTATATGATTTAGAATATTGATCGATATAAAATTGTAAGTGTACAATATCGTAGTTTTATAATAAAGTGATAAGAAAAATATCGTCCTTAGAGATTGATAACTTATTTTTGACAAATACCAAAATTATATTAACCTCAATTTTATCTAGAAAAATCACTAAGGTTGTTGTAATTAAAATTTAAAATAAAATCAATTTAAAGAAAATATGTAAAAGAAAATAAAGTTGTTCAAAGATCAAATTAATAAGAAGAAAACTTCTAAGAAATTGATTTCACTTAATCTATCACTATGCTTTACTCATCTAACTAATTAAATTGAATTCTCTTTGTTTGTTAACAATATTCGAAAATATCCAAAAACCTCTTTAGATAGCCAATTGAAAATAATATTGTTTATTAATTTACACAAGAATATGCAATTTAATAAAGCAAAAAAGAATTAAAACCAATGATTTTTAAAACTACATAGATTCATATAAGTCTTTCGATCTCTATATTTAACTATGTCGAAATATTTTAAATTTATCCTATAATTTCCTCTTTCGATAGTAAATCACAAGACTAAAATCATCTAATTAATGACCAGTTAATTAAAAGCATTAAATTCAGAATAAATCAAACAAACATGAAAATAAATAATTCAAATTAACATAAAAAATCAAATATAGTTCAAAATTAAGTTACATATTTTTTTAGAATAAAAAAAATAGTTCATTCTAAAAATTAAATTTAACATAAACAAATTCATAATAATTTTCTTAGAAAAATTGAAAGAAAATTGACTCATAAAAAGAATATGTTTTCGCTTTGATTTTGGGTAGTTATTCTTTCTTTTTTCTGTGTTCGCTTCTGCGCTCCTTTTTCTATTTTTCTTTCTTCTTTCATGGTTGCTCTTCTTTTTCTTCTCTTTTTCAACATTATATATATATATATATATATTATATATAAAAATCTTAATTTAAATATATCTTCATTTAAATTTGAGGATATGCTTCTAAAATTTTAGATTTTTATTATTTTCAAATTTACAATAAAATTTAAATAATAATAATAATGAAGTCTAAATTCAATAAAAATAAATAAAATTATACTAAAGTTAAAGTTGAGAAGTGATAAATTATGACAAATTATGCAAGTCATCAAATATTTATTATTTGATTTGTTGCATTAGTATTTATTATTTAGATATGATTTGTTGTATCAATATAAGATATTATTTAGATATAATTTGATGTGTCAACATAATATCTTATTTAGATATATATTGATATGATCTAACAGCATAGAAAGTTAGGAAATTAGTTGTATAAATAAGTGTAATCACTCATAAATCATATTAATGAAAATACATACTTCTTTCAAGAATTCAATCTGGTATGAGAGCATACACTTTTGAGAATCTAAAAAAATTATGGAATTTTTTAGCAAGATTAAGACAGCAGCTGATAAGACCAATAACAACCATGAACTATTAGAGATGTTAAATAGAACGCATTTTCTCTCACATATCCCAATAAAGACATGATTTGGATATTAGATAATGGAGCTAGTGAACATATTGTATGTGATCTTGTCCATCTTACATCATTTCCACCTGTTCATAATAGTATAATCAAACTACCAGATGGAACCATGTTGTAATTCTCTCATATTAGGACTGTAGTCTTTTCCTCACATTTTATGCTGCATAATTTCCTCTGCATCCCATTATTCTACTTGAACCTTATATCTATTAGCAAGTTTGCGTTAGATTCCTTTTATGTCATTGTATTCACCAAACAAGTTTGCTTTATACAAGACTTTTAATCGGGGCAGATGATTGGGATGGGAGCTAAAAGTAAGGGAGTCTACTACCTTAATATGCCCAAGAAAAGAACGTGTAATGTGGTACATAATGAAACTCAAGATTATGGTATCAGCAACTCGAACATCCCTCTAGAAAGGCTATTTATTTGTTCCCTTTTATGACAGATAAAACTTATGATCGTAGTCATTGTTCTGTTTGTCTTCTAGCTAAACAAACTAAATAGTCTTTTTTCTTTAAGTTTTTTGACTAGTACTTCTTGTTTTGATTTAATTTATGTGGATATATGGGGTGGATATCATGTTTCTTCTCTCTCTAGAGCTCAATATTTCTTAACAATTGTTGGTGACTATTCCAAAACTAGTTGGGTTTTCCTTATGCATTATAAGTTTGAAGAAAGAAATTTACTCATTCATTTTATTAATTTAGTCGACACACAGTTTGGGAAAAGGGTCAAGGTTGTTAGGAGTGATAATGGTCTCGAGTTTAAGTGCACCGAATTCTATTCTTCTAAGGGTATTTTACACCAAACGAGTTACATTAATACATTTGATCAAAATGACATCGTTTAACATAAACATAGACACTTGTTAAACATTGCTCGTGCACTTCTTTTTTAGTCACATTTGCCTAAACCTTTTTAGGGGGATTTCATATTGACGGCTACTTACCTAATCAATAGGACACCAATACGAATCTTACAAGGGAAAACACCCTTTAAGATGTTGTTTCACAAACTACTAACTTATTCCTAGCTTCATGTCTTTGGTTGTAGGTGTTTTGTTTCCACTCAACCGCTATGACCTAGTAATTTTGACCCTTGTTCTACCGAATGTATCTTTCTGGGTTATCCCTATGGTTAAAAGGATTATAAGGTTTATAGCTTAAAGAACAAGAAAACACTAGTGTCTCACGATGTGATTTTTTTAAACTCAATTTCCTTATCAGGCTAGGACTACCAGATCTTTGACTCTTGATAACTTTCAACCATTAAGTCACCTATTTACTTCCTCATTTACTTTGTCTCGAATAGACCACCACCTCTCACCAAATATTTTTGAATCTAAGTCTAATTCCACTCCTAACTCTCAAAATCTTCCAAGTTCACAATCTGATTCCAATTTTAGCTCACCAAATATTCTAAGATCACAATCATATTTCAATCCTAACTCTACCACCTCAATCGCATCACTTGAAACTGAAACTCACTTTCCAATCATCTTAGACTCATCCATTTCCCCAACAGTAGCTCCCCTCCCATAACGCTCCACAAGACCCACCAAAATGCCAACTACATTGCAAGACTTTCATATTGAGGTAGTCCTTCCTTCTTGCCATACACTGTCATCCTCCACGAGCAAAGTTCAACCTTCAAGTACTCCTCATTTCATTGCTCATGTCTTATACTATGACATACTTGCTCCCACACATAAAGTTTTTACTGTCAATCTTAGCTTAGAAAAGGCACCACAATATTTTTTCTCAGGGCAACCATGAATTAAGAAATTCAGGCCCTATAAGAAAATAAGACGTGGAGTTTGGTACCTTTTCCTCCCAACAAGAAACCAATTGGCTATAAGTGGGTTTTTAAGATCAAACATAATCCTGATGGAACCTTGGAACGTTACAAGACTCGTTTAGTTGCCAAAAGTTACAGTCAAATTTTCGAAATTGATTATCAAGAAACTTTTGCTCCTATAGCCAAGCTCACCAAAGTTCATATTCTTCTCAGTTTAGCAGCTTTATAGGGTTGAAACCTACATCAATTGGATGTCAACAATGTCTTTCTTAATGGTGACTTATGTGAGGAGGTTTTCATGAAGCCACCTCCTGGTTTCGGATGAAAGAAGAAGCATAGAGTTTGTCAACTTCATAAATAATTATATGGATTGAAGCAAGCATCTCGACTCGACAATGGTTTTTGAAACTTTCTATTGCTCTTAAGGATGGTGGTTTTAGCCAATCCTAATCAGACTATTCACTTTTTCTCCAAAATTATCAAGGAAGATTTACAACTTTGTTAATAAACATTAATGATGTTATAGTGATCAAAAATGATTTGGAAGACATCTTGAAAATGAAATAATTTCTTGCAAGTAAGTTCAAGATCACAAACATGGGGTAGTTAAAATATTTTCTTGGCATTGAGGTAGCACGATCTAAACAAGGAATTGTTTTGAGTCAGCGTAAGTATGCACTTAAAGTTCTTGAGGATGCTAGTTTCCTAGGAGATAAACCATTATGGTGTCCCATTGATCAGAACTTGGTGTTACGATAATGTGATGGAATATTGTTGAAAGATGAGTCTTAATATCGACGATTGGTTGGAAGACTCATTTATCTTACAATCATTATATCATACCTTGTATATCTAGTGCAAATTTTGAGTCAATTTATGGACAAGCCTTGCCAATCTCACTTGGATGCAACTCATAAGGTGTTGAGACATTTGAAACAGATCCCAAGTCAAAGGGATACTACTACCTTACCAGTTCATTGTTCTTTTGAGCAAGATAAATGTAATCAACATACACTTTAACTTGATTGGGGTATCGAGGAATCAAATCCTACTTGATTTAGAATATTTATTATTTGATTTTTTGTATCAATATTTATTATTTAGATATGATTTAATGTATCAATATAAGATATTATTTAAATATATATTGATATGATTTATCAATATAGAAATGTAGGAAACTAGTTATATAAATAAATATAATCATTCACCAATTATGTCAATGAAAATATATACTTTTTCACATTTCAAAAATTCAATTTTTTTCAAATAATCATAGAAATAAAGTCTCAAAATAAGAATTTAGTAGACATTGCCTATAATTTTTTGTAATGATCTTTTTTAAGGTTTACGTAGAACCAATCACTATATTTATACAATTAAATTTTGCATGATGAAAATTTTGAAAATTTTTACAAAAATTTTAAGTATTAAAGTTAAAGAGAAAAGAAATATACTAGAAGGAAATTCTAACATTTTAAAATCATAAGTTAAGTGTATTTTCAAATAATTTCAAAATATTTATCGAATTAAGATTTAAAACTTTTACCATAAAAATATATGCATATTTTCGAGCTTAATGGATTTTGAATCACTCCAAATATGTTATTTTTTAATTTTTGTGAGTCTTCGAATTGAATTTGTAAACTTTAAGTTCTACAGATTTTGAATCATCGTTAGAATTAAAAATAATCTTGAATGCTTAATTTATTTATTTTAATATGAAATTGTTATACATGCTTCAAATATATATTTTTGGTTATCTCTAAATATTTTTAGTACAAACAATATTTATAGAATATTTGAGATATTTTTAAATAAGTGATATTCTAATCATAAAATTTGGTGAAAAATTTAACAAATTATATATAATTCACATTTTGAAATATATTAATGCTCGAAGTAGACGCTTAGTTCTTTATGGGTCAAACTTTTTCCACTTGTAATTACTTTATGTACAGATTTGATTGTTAGGAATATATTTTTTGGCTCCATTTATATATGTTCTCTCTTTAACTTTAAAGCTATGTTGTTATTAGAATCATATTTTAAGATGATTTTAGCAAGTGGTTTATGGACTATTATATATCTCTTTCATCTTCATCTCAAATTGATAAGCTTTATTTGACAATACCAACGTACTTGTATCCCTTCCAAACTTATTAATTATTTTTTTATGTGTAGAGTTAGGAAGGACTGTAGCCCCGTTGATTTTTTTTTTTTTGAAAAAAATTGAGTAATACAGATTCAAAAATAACAATTATTACATAATTTGACGAATACACTAATTTTTGTGTGTCAATTAAGTTATTTTTTAAGTATTGATTTGATAAATTTAATATTTAATTTTAAATTTTTTATTAATTTGAAATCTTAATTTTTATAATTTGATCAATTTAAAATTGATAAAAATATTTAGATGGTGAAATTGAAGTAGGTAGAATACCAAATTAATAAAAAAAAAATTAGTCAAATAACTTTGGATAACTTTAGTTTCTTATTCTTACGATATTAATTACTTTGGTATAAAATTAAAAAAAAAATCTTAATTATAAAATTGAACATAAAACTACTAATTATAATTAAATTGACTATGATGAGTAATTATAATGTTAAATTATATTAATAATGTTATAAAATGAAATGATTTTGGATTATATTTATCAATAAATTTAAATTTTAAAATTTATTAAATTAAAAAGTAACATAATAAAATTACAAATTTCATAAAATTAACAGATTAAGTTTATTATTTATTCAAAGTAATATAAAAATCAAGAAGTAGATAATTCTTCCTCAAAATATTCCAGAGTTTTCCCTTGCTTTACCATTTTTTCACCTTCTCATCTCTTACATGCTAATTTTAACACAAAGTGAATGTGTATGAAAAAAAAAGTGATTCGGAGTAATACTATATATCAAGTTGTAACCATTAAATTAGGTGTTAATAATGAAAAAAAAAAATTCTCATTAAAAAATTATATATTTTTTAAACCAATAATACTTTAATTCACTTAATAGAGGTATAATGAGTTTTGAGTTAGGGGATATAAATGATTTTATTTAATTTAAAAAAAACTTTAATTTTTTAATTTATATATTAATTATTATATATCATATTATTACAAAAATTAAATGCATTTATTTCATAATTATTAAAATAAATATATTAATTATATAATTATTTATTTATATTAAAATATTTAAATTTTATAAATAATGAAATAACTTTATGTCTTACCGTACTAATTAAAATATGGATTTAAAAAAAAAGTGCATATAAGTTGGTAAAAATGTGGTCATAATCACCGCAAACCGTACGCGTTGGGTTAATTTAATGCCAACTCAAACTTAGAAATAAAATACACAAAACACAAACACAGCCCACAACCCCTCCACTTGCTTCTACCGGACACAGCCATCGCACAGCATAAAACTGGGTCCCTATCCTCATTTCATCTTGATTTGATCAACGACTCCTATCTGTTCACGTCTTTCGATTCCAAACCCGCCATTTGAATCCTCGTTTCCTCCAACTCGTCTTCTTGTTTCTCTGTTGGTAGCTGCTGCTCTCTTCTCCCCCACACTTTTGGGACATCCAAAGAGTTACACAACACAAAATACGACACCACCTCTTAACTCTTTGCAATCTTCCACGATTCGTCGTTTTATTGAAGAAACACTTGAAAGTGAATCTATTCGGCGCCGTTTTACCCGTTCGATAACTCTCACCGCAGATCTAGTGCACCCACCGACACCTACGGTAATTGCATGTCCAAAAAAAAAAATGGCTTTCTACTTTAGGAAATACTAATCTTGAGCTTAATTGGAGTTAATTGCTACATAACTCGTCAACTTAACGAACTCGGTGATTCTGGTTGTTTAAGCTTAAAAACAAGTTTCGGATCGGCGAGTTAGGAACTTTGAATTAGAGTTGGATATGGCGCCGAGCACGTTTCGTAAAGCGATTGGAGCTGTGAAGGACCAAACGAGCATAGGGATTGCGAAGGTGGCTAGCAATTCGGCACCGGACTTGGAGGTCGCGATTGTGAAGGCCACGAGTCATGATGATGACCCCGCCAGCGAGAAGTACATTCGTGAGATCTTGAATCTGACTTCTTTATCTCGTGGATATGTTCATGCTTGTGTCACAGCTGTTTCGAAGCGATTGAGCAAAACTCGTGATTGGATCGTGGCTCTTAAGACACTGATGTTGATACACCGTTTGATGAATGAAGGCGGCCCAATATTTTTACAACAGATCTTGTATGCTACGAGAAGAGGGACTAGGCTCTTAAACATGTCTGATTTTAGGGATGAGGCTCATTCTAGCTCTTGGGATCACTCGGCTTTTGTCAGGACTTATGCTATGTACTTGGATCAACGGCTTGAGTTGATGTTGTTTGAGAATAAGAGTGGTACCGTGGGCGATAGTAGTGGGGGTGGTGGTGGGAATGAGAGGTTTGGAGGTAGAGATGTTGATGGGAATTTTAGGTCCCCACCGCCGAGGTCGTACGAGTACGAGCATGGAGATTTCAGGGGCGGTGAGAATGGTGGATATGGTAGTGGGATGAGAAGGTCTAGGTCTTATGGGGACATGAATGAATCTGTGGGGAGAGAAGGGAGAGAGGAGAAACGGGTTGTGACTCCATTGAGGGAAATGAAGCCTGAGAGGATTTTTGCAAAGATGGGCCATTTGCAAAGGCTTCTGGATCGATTCTTGGCATGTCGGCCAACTGGGTTGGCTAAGAATGATAGGATGATTCTGATTGCTTTGTATCCTGTTGTTAGAGAGAGTTCTCAGTTGTATGCTGATATTTGTGAGGTTTTGGCTATGTTACTTGATAAGTTCTTTGATATGGAGTACCCAGATTGTGTTAAGGCCTTTGATGCTTATGCTAGTGCAGCCAAGCAGATTGATGAGCTGATTGCATTTTATAATTGGTGCAAGGATTCGGGAGGGGCTAGATCATCGGAGTACCCAGAAGTTCAGAGGATAACTAGCAAATTGTTGGAGACTTTGGAAGAGTTCGTGAGGGATAGAGCTAAGAGACCAAAAAGTCCTGAGAGAAAGGAGGAGCCTTTGCCTAAGGATAAGGAAGAGGAGCCTGTTCAGGATATGAATGAAATCAAGGTGCTGCCACCTCCAGAGAATTATACTCCACCCCCATCCGAGCCAGAACCGGAGCCAAAGCCCCAACCACAAGTTACGCCAGACTTGGTGGATTTGAGGGATGATGGGGTCACTGCTGATGATCAAGGGAACAATTTGGCTCTTGCCTTATTTGCTGGTCCTTCTGCTAACAATGCTAATGGTTCGTGGGAAGCTTTTCCATCGAATGGTCAAGCTGAAGTAACATCTGCCTGGCAGACACCAGCTGCTGAACCAGGCAAGGCAGATTGGGAACTTGCTTTGGTGGAGACCGCAAGTAATTTGGCGAATCAGAAAGCAAATTTAGGTGGTGGATTAGATCCCTTGTTGTTGAGTGGCATGTATGATCAGGGTATGGTGGGGCAGCAAGTGAGCACTGCTCAATTGAGTGGTGGTAGTTCCAGCAGTGTGGCATTGCCTGGGCCAGGAAAGAGCCCGATGGTATTGGCTCTTCCGGCACCTGATGGGTCAGTTCAGACAATGAATCAGGATCCTTTTGCTGCCTCGCTAAGCATTCCACCGCCATCATACGTGCAAATGGCTGAAATGGAGAAGAAGCAGCAACTACTTACGCAGGAGCAACAGGTTTGGCAGCAATATGCGAGGGATGGGATGCAAGGTCAAACTAGTTTGGCCAAAATTAGTGGCAATGGCTACATGGGACCTACTCCCATGCCAACGATGATGCCATACGGAATGCCACCAGCTGTTAATGGAATGGGGTTTCCTCCTGCTGGGTATTACTATACTCATTACTGATTTTTTTCTTGTTTTTAGATGACTGTCTCTTTGTTCATTTTGTATGTTGCTCTTGTACTGTCTTCTTTGTTTAAAAGATTCATATAGTCACTGGTGATTTCTTAATGTTGGGAAGTACTTAACTAAATCGTGATATCTCTAAGTTCTGTAATACTAAATTTTCTCCATTTTTTTTTAAATTTGTCTTAACTTGTTTGATGCTCATGTTTGAGACCATCAACTTGAGTCAATGGAGCTTTTAGCAAACTTCAGGTTTAAAGGACCATATGACCTGATTCCTCTTTTCCTCTTGTTATCAAAGGACTAGAGTGGGTTGGTCTAGTTCTGAGTTTGTTAATTCCACTTTGATTGATTACTGAAAATCATCCGCAACTTGGTGCTTTTGGTCACTATCATAGTTCACGCATTTTATACCTCTTCGTTTGCAAAGTACATGCAACCATTAAAGATTTTCATTTTCTTAGATTGTCAACGGGGTAGTTTAAATATGTGAGGTTAATTATAATTAACTCTTATATTTATTTTAAAAATAAATATTTAAATTATATATATTTTTTATAATAATTTAATTATATTATTACAAAAAAGTGAAACGATCATTTTTTATTTAATTTTTTCTTTAATAATATAATTAAAAAAACTAAAAAATAGAATAAAAAAATCACTTTATCCTCACTTTTTAGAATTAATTTTTTTTAAAATAAATATAAAATTTAAGTATAATGTTTATAATAAATATAAAACTCTGCCTATATCTATCTATATAAACAAACAGATAAAATTAGAAGTGAGACTTATATATACCGTACTTAGTTTTGACTCCAATACGTGGCAAAGCAAAGGGTAAATGCCTGATAAGACAATTATCCGCAGAAAACTTTTTGAAGTCATTTATGATTTGAGCACCCAATCAGACAAATAACAGTTTGATTTTTTTTTAATGGAGTTTGATTCTTTTTTCTTTTTTAAAATAGTTTGATTTGTAGAGTTTAAAATAGGCTGAAAAAATTAATGTTACAACATTGGCTAGGCTACTAGCAAACATTTTGTTATCGTCAATAAGTACTGAAATCTCAAACGTAACTGACTTTTAACATTCAAATAGATACACTGGAATTGTTTAATAGGATATTTAGGAGTTAATCACATCTCATTTCAAATAGGTACACTGCAATTGACACGATTTCGTTTTAGATCATTTATCTTGTAATGCATGATATTAAATATACATTAATTCTGGTTATATTAAATTAAATTGTATTATCAACGTATGTTAAGAGCATGAAAATAAAACTGTTTATAAATATGAATAATCCTTAATTCAATGAAATCTTATTGTATTGAGTTAAGTCTGAGTTTTTAAAATGGTATTAAAGTCAATATTTTTATCTTTCTATTAACAATTTTGTCTTTTATGGTGTTACTTTATCCTTATAGCTTCCGTTGTCACAACAGTAACTGCAGTCACTCACTGTTGAATCTTCGACGTCTTTCAACCGTTATCCTAGGTTTTAGGCCTACAATCGTCGTTATTGAGGAATCTTGTACCACATAGACCATTGCAATCACCGTATCTGCCGTGCATAATAATAAAATAATTTATATTAATTAATATTTAATTTATTTTATATTTTTATATTTTAAAAATTAAAAAAAATATAGATGCATAATTTTAGAATTAAAATTTTATAATTTTACATAACCATACAATATTTATTCTATACAATATAATATCACTTTATAACCAAAGGTATAGTTGTATAACAATTATAACGTCCAATATTTAATATTATGTAACAAATATGTTTTAATAGTTTACTATTTAAGTTTTAGCATTTAAGATTTATGGTTTATAATTTATAATTTAACAATCAATAAATAAGTATTATTGATAAGTCATTATTTTCTTGTTTAAAATATACAGTTTCATCAATGATATTTATTTTTGTCTGTTTTATTCTTGATGATAAATAATACCTATATCAATAATGAACTTAAGAATTATTAAATTAAAATATAAAGAGAAAAAAGAAAGGAAATACAAATTGAAGTGTGCTAAAAAGGATCCGTGAGTAAGAGTTGGTAATATGATTATACTTTAGATGGTTTAAGTTAGGGATGATAAAATGATCTAATGGATAGCTTTATAGATATTTATTTTATGTGATTTATTAATTATTGAATCAAAATAAATTATTTTCAGATCGATTTAAATCTAAATTTTTTTAAAACTATAATTTTAGAACTAAAAGAATAACACCTTTTAACATAATTATCTAATTTTACAACTATTTATTTAAAAAAATTATATAATGAATAATTCATTTTTACAAATTAAACTCTCTTAAAATTTTCATAAATCTATATATTGATATTTAAATTTATTAAATAAAAATTTAAATCTTATCATATCTTAAGATTTTGTATACAAGAATATTACGAGAAGGTCAATTGTTCTTCCGACTCAAATAGTTAACTGAGATTTAAATGAGAGTTAGAGACGACAACCCATAGAATCTTTGTACAAGCTCTATATCAACTCGGTCAAATCAACCTCACAAATATAAATTATACAAATTACACAGTGGAAAACACACAACTAAAATACTACAGATACGAAATCTATAATATGTAGTAAACATACTAGTAACGTTATGTCTCAAAGACTCGTATCCAGACTAGCAACAAGCATACATAACAATCAAGACATAACATGTGAGACATGAATGCATAGTAAACAATAAAATATTTTCAATCATTTCAAGACTTTATATAAGAGAAACATACACGATAAACAATGATTGCACTCTCATAACATGCTATCAAACTAAACATAACAAACCAATTAAAAAGTGACACTTGGACACTATCAAGGTAAAGAGATATAGATTCCTTAGATATTCCTAAAAACTCACATGCATATAAGAGACATAAGCAATGTAAATTAAACAAAAAATAGACAGATTAATTTAATACATTTTAAAAAATGATTAGAAAACTATATAGATGCTACATAAAAAGGAAAGAAAACACGCAACAACATATAACAAATGTGCTTTCTAATTAGAGTCTACATCTAGTATGTTAGAACATATATGATATAAACTCAAATTATACTAACAAACATATTGATTATGCATAACACCATTAAAAGTGTTGAGACCCTGTACATATTTAGGTTAAAGAGATACTGATTCTTTAAGGACTCAACTAAAACATGCAAAACATAAAGAGATAAACATAATTGCAATACACGTAATAAAAGATAGATAATATCATAAAGGAACATATATGATTTCAGTAAATGAAAAACAGGTGATAAATATCAGAAATTTTTTAATCAAAGTTTAAACTTCAATATGTAGAAACATACATAATTTAAATTCTAATTATACTAGCCATACATTCTAGCATACAAAACACCATATATAACAAGGTAAATTCACATAGAAATCTTATCTATATGATAACATTCTTGAGTTGTTTAAGGCAACCACTCAGCAGCAACACAATCTAAGAAAAATAATAAACATATATAACTTGATAGAAAAGTATAAAGATAAATACATTTACCAATCGAGACACATGCCCTAATTGCCTATTACTATACTCGCTTGCTATCTCCGTAACAACCTGGTTCAACACATGAACCCAACTCTTCTCCAAATCCAACATCACCCAATGTGATGTGACCAAAAACCAAATATTAGTAATATGTAAAGTGAGCAATCAACATAATCACCCACAAACACGAACATCCAATAAACAACCAATGGACACAATCCAAGATGTGAGAACTCAAAATTTTAACTTAACTCACTTTCACAATAAGGTTCTCACAAATAACCAATTGCATCCAAGCAACTTCCAATCGACATAAGGGTCACGTACAACCCACTCACAAACACAATCTCAAGTACTAACCACTCATAAGCACAAGTTTATTCACACAGTCACAAATCACTAATGTTGAATAACACACAAAGTATTAGTGATTCAAAAATAGAAAGGTGACATGTCAATTTGATAGAACTCTACTACATCTTTTCTTGATACCAAAATGAGATCATTTATAGAAATTTTCCAAGCCATGACCAACCTCACCACCACCTTGCCAACCACCTTGTCAAGGGTGATGGAGAGGTGTGTGGCAAGTGTTAAAAAAATATTGAGTAATTTTCATAAATACCCGCACTCAAAATAAACCAAAATTACAAGTAAAAGACGTCGACTTGCTCACATACTCGCTGTAAACCAACACTCCAGCTAGCATACACATTACAAAAACTAACCATATGGTATGTGTAAACATTGTCACATACAAAAATGTGTCTAACTATGTGCATGTGTGAATTTATGATCCGCATTAACCAACCTTATATAGAGAAAGATAAATACACTAAGTAAGAATGAAACAAACATCATGTTTTGCATGCAGAAAGCAAACACATAAACATGAGTACAATAGGACTTACATTCTCCTTCTTTGGCTTTCATTGTCAAAACACTGCACAATTAAATGCATAAACTCTTCAAACATGAGTTGATCATGAAGATGTTAGAGAGTTATTTGTTCCCTTGAATAACACAACCATACACACCAAAACCCAAAAGACACACATACTTCAAGTGCATCCATCTTGAGTGCTCCATCCAAATTTATGAATCAACTCATCCAATCCTTTGTTACAAGGAACTTAGCACCATTGCACACAGTACACTTGAATCACGAAGACTTTCACTCTACATCTGTAACCTACACACACAAAATAAACACATACCCCGTGAACATATTTTGCAAAATAGCATGTAGTCGATCCAAATACTATCATGTTACTCTTACACATCTACACACCAATAGTCTATCCAAATATTATCGTGTTACCCTTACATGGGTATGTATGGATAGTCTAAGCACAATTAACATGTAGTATGAACAAACACTATCTATATGCCACACAAATATGCAAACTCCTTCTAAACATATGTAACACTCCCCTTAAGTGTATGCATATCATATAATTATAATGAAATAATGCAATATAGATTGCACTCACCACCCCATGCAACAAGTACCGTGTTATCAATCAAACATAATGGACAAACAAAAACAAGTTTTTCTTATCCTAAAACCCAAAATCATCAAATCCCAAAACCCAAAATCCTAAATTCTTAACCTTAAAATCCTAAACCCTATTTAGAATAATAATAATTTTAACCCTAAATTTTAACCCACACTCTAAATCCCAAATCCCTAAATCCTAAATCTCAAATCTCAAACCTCAAAACCCTAAACTCTATTTAAGTAGCTAGACCGAGCAAAGCAAAACGGTTGGCATCACTTTTTTTAACTATTATTTATTTTTTCGCAATCGAATATAAATAGTGAAAATTGTTCAAGGTTTTATTAAAAATTAATTTTAGATCCATGCAAATATGTAAATTAATAATTTAAATTTAATAAATATATAGTATTATTAACTCTGGAGCAGTAATTATTATTATTTTAAATTCTGTATTTTATAAAATAAAAAAGTAAATCTTTAAATATAAATTTTTAAGTTTTTTTATTACATCTAAAAAATTGATGTTAAAACATTTTATAAACTGATTTATAAAAATAATATTAAAATAAATAATTAATTAATTCATTATTTTAGTGATAAATAAATATACAATATTAACTATTATATGAGATATAAAATCCAAATATAATATAAACATGAGTCATTTATCAAGATATTGATAATAATTACATAAATTTATTTAATAAATAATTTAAATATAATATAACAACATATGAATATTTTTAATTAATATTTTTACTATTTAAAAAGTTAATCTCATATGAATAATAAATATTATTTGGTTGAATTTAATAAGTATTTTTTAATTAAAAATAATTTGTATTAGTTGATTATTATTTTTAATTAATATGAGATATGATATGATATGAATTATATATATAAATTATTATTTCAATAAAAATATGATATACTTATAAGTGAATTGAATGAATACTTATTAACTGGATAATCATGAACTGTGTTAATTATCTTTTAATGTAATTAGAACAATTACATTACATAAAATATATATTCATAAAAAAATATTTATTATATGAATATTTTAGTATTTATTGGTAAAATATAAAAAATGTACTTATTATATGGATATTTTTGGTATTTATTTGTGTAAAATAATAAAAATATAATATACTTATAAGTAAATTGATCGAACACTCATTAAATGAGTAATTATGAATGGTATGAATTGTTACAATTAATGTAATAAAAATAATTACATTATACAAAATAACTATTCATAAAAATATATTTATTATATGAACATTTTGATATTTATTGGTAAAAAACTAACAAAAATTAAAAAAAAAAGTTTAAAAGTGTATTTATTTTATAGACATTTTGATATTTATTGGTGTAAAAAGTTAACAAAAAGTAAAAAAAAAAAGAAGAAGAGTAGAGTTTGGTCGTCCACCAAACATTTCACCTTTTTATATATAAAAATGTATTTATTGTATGAATATTTTGATATTTATTAGTGTTAAAAATTAAAAAAAAAATTGTAAAATATATTTTTGATATTTATTGATATAAAAATATAAAAATATGTTATGTTCAAAAATAAATTGATCAAATATTCATTAAATATTTAATTATAAATTGTATGAATTATTACTCATAAATGTAATAAAAATAATTATATTATGTAAAATAATTATTCATTAAAAATATATTTATTATATAGATATTTGGATATTTATTAAGATAAAAATTTAATTAATAAAAAAAGAAAAAAAATAGTTAAGTTTGGTGGTTGATCAAAATTTACTATTTTTATATATAAAGATATTTATTTAAAATATTTATGGCAACAGCTAGGTTCGACTTCAATTATCATAAAATTTAGGTTGAATTATATATATAATATTTTTAATTTTACCATTTGGTAGCTTATTATTTTTTTGATTTAGTGATTTTATTTTTTAATTTTCAAACTTTAGTGTTAATCAATTAGGAATGGGGAAAGAAAGAAAATAACTCAATTTTTTCATATTTATTTGACAAAAAATATATAGAAAAGTGAAAGGAAATTATTTTAAAATCCCTCCCTAGTTCCCAAATTCCTTTAAATTTCATGCCCAATTTCATTCCTATGTCCTCTTAGGATTCATTCGGTTTTAAACTTCTATTTTTAATATAAATTTTGGGATAATTTTGCCTTCTAGAAAATTATAATATTTCAAAAATATCTTTTGAGGAATGGTAATTTTGTAATGTATAAAATTATATTAAAATTTAAAATTATAATATTTCAAAAATATCCTTGAATAGAATTTAATTTTTTATTAAAATTAAAGATATTATATTAATTAGTTTTTAAAAAATAAAAATAATATATAAATAAAACATAAATAATAATTTATTTACTAGAATAATTTTATAAAATTTATTTTTTATTACCCTTTATTTTTATTTTGAATGTTTATTTCACATTTTAAAGATAAAATTTTTATTAGTTATTTAAATTCTTACAAATTATTAGTACAAACTATTAAAAAAGAATCAACACATTTATTTCAATTCCTTCTCATTTCGATTTGACTAATTCACCTTATTGATTAATAAACACACCCTTAGTTTCCTTATTTTTATTTTTTATAATTTGATAATTTTATATTTTTAATATTTACATTTAGTCAATAATTTGAAACCAACTTAAAATTAAATTTTAAAAATATAAAAAATAAGTGTATAAAAATGTAAAATTTATAAAAATAAAGTGAATAAATTGTAAGGAAAATAAAGTATTAAAGTTAAAAATAAATGGACAAAATATTAATAAAAAATAATAAGATAATAAGATAATTAAAATATATAACATATAAAAATATGATAGCTATTTGTATAGTTAATCCTAGAATTTAATTGAGCATGAAACTTCTTTACCCAATAAAAATTAAACAGAACGGATTAATCATTCTTAAGTGCAATGATATAGAACATTCAACTGAAGATATGTAGATTTGAATCTGTATAGAAACTTAAGTATAATTGAATCTTAGATAATTAATAAAATGAAATTATTTTAACTCTTTATTTTTATAAAAAATAAAATATGTTAAAAATAATGACAAAATTAATAATTAATATTAATAAAAGAATATATAATATATTATATTTAAGATTTTCTCCTCAGTTTCCTGCCCAATATCTTATTAGGCTCCATAAATTTTATAAATTTTTATCGTGATTTAGATAGTCTAGAGTGAACTAATGTAGAAATATATATATAAATAATGGAAATTGGTAAACTTAATATTGCTTGAAGCCTCATTAGGTTCCAAGAAATTTGGCTTGGTATTTAAATGCAAGCTAAGATTAAATTTTATGAAATTTTTTTTTTTAATAATTTAATAATATTATTTTATAATTTATATTATAAATTATCGAATGTGAAAATGAAAGTTGCGAAATAATTTAGATTGTATAAATAAATAATAAAAAATTAAGATAAAATAATAAATAAATAAATAAAAAATTATATATAAAAATTTAAGTAGTTAAATTAAAAATCTACCCTGTTAATACGGGGACACTAAAAATTATCCATATTGATAATTAAATAAAAATTATAAATATATATATTAAAAAGAGACCACACAAAAGCGAAATCCCAAATACATTTCTAAATATCTCAACCCAATCGGTAACAATAAAAGTAATGAATAGTTAAACAAATCTGGCTAATTCAAAGTTACCGCACATCATTGAAATAAATAGAGGAGAACTCCAACGTTGATCTGCCTTTAGAACACCAATCTTTCAAAGGGATGTTAAAAAAAAAAGCTTAAATTAAGCTTCCTCCACCAGGTGGTGGCTGGCGTGATAAAGGTGTTCTTCATTTTTAATTATTAGTAAATATTTTTAATATGTTATTAGTAGAGTAGGTTTTTAATATTAAATTATTTAACATTTTAAATACTCGTGGGTAATTCAATTTAATATTATATATTATTATTTTTAATTTATTATTATTTAATCTTGAAACTCTTCTCAGAAGTTATAATTTCATCCGTTGAAAATCAACATCAACATAATAAATGAAGTGTTTGAAATATGTAGAAAAATAAATAAAGTGATGGAAAGATGTAGAAAAATAAATAGAGTAATTAAATGATGAATAAATACGGTGGTTAAAAGATGAATAAATAGAGTGATTGAAGGTTGTAGAAAAGAGAAGTGTGTAGATAATATTTGTGTGACTAGAATTATTTTTTAGGTTTATGTTCGTGTCGCGTAAATTGCATGATGAAGACTATAAATAACCTACCTTACATTTGGTTTAATTGTCTCATAAAAAACAAATAAGTCTTTGTATTTTTAATTTGAGTGTAAGTTTAGAGCTTTCTTTTTGAATGTTTGTATTTCTCTTCAATTTATGAATTGTCTTTAAAAATTGTTATAATATTTTTTTATTATGGGTATAATACAAATAGTTTTTTTACTTGTTTGGATCTAATATTAGTAAAATTTAGAGTTGTGTATTCTAAATTTTACTCAACAATTAGTATCAAAGCGTGATAATTAAGGATCGTTCTTAGTGGAGCTATCTTGAGTCGTGAAGAGTTTGGTACTCTACAAGTTTATTATTCAAGCTTGTTCGGTATATTCGAAGTCTTGCGAGCATAATGGATGATCTTCAAGTAGTTGGAGGAATCAAGAAGCTCAACAACAAAAACTATAACACATGGGCAACATGTATGGAGTCTTATTTACAAGGTTAAGACTTGTGGGAGGTTAGTGGTGGTGACTAAGTTACACAACCAACAACGGAAGATGCAAACGACATCTTGTGAAAGTGAAAGATTAAAGCAGGTAAAGCGATGTTTACTTTAAAGACCACAGTTGAAGAAGAAATGTTAGAACACATTCGGGATGCCAAAACACCAAAGGAAACATGAGATACTCTTGTTACACTCTTTCAAAGAAGAATGATACAAGACTGCAACTTCTCGAGAACGAGTTGCTATCGATGGCGCAATGCGACATGACAATTTCACAATACTTTCACAAGGTGAATTCGTTATGTTGCAAAATTTTAGAGTTAGATTTGAAAGCTCCTATTGGGGAAACTAGGATAAAGAGAATAATTATCCATGGTTTAAAACCTAAATATCGAGGGTTTGTTACTGCTATACAAGAATGGCCGACATAACCATCTCTTGTTGAGTTTGAGAATTTGTTAGTCGGTCAAGAAACTATGGCTAAGCAAATAGGAAGAGTCTCACTGAAGGGTGAAGAAGAAAATGCTCTACACCAGCAAAAGCATAGACACTTTCAAGCGGTACAATGGAAATGGATATAAAAGTGATGACGACAAAGGAAAAATTCCTCAAGGAAAGGTAGACTTTCGTCCAAGGGGAGCTTGGAAGAACCGCAATAATAGTAGAAAATTTGATGATAAATGTTACAATTGGGGAAATATGGGTCATATGGCAAAAGATTATTAGAGTAAGAAAAAACCTATTGAAAGTAATACAGTTACTTCCAGTCCTAAGGAGCATAGCGAAGATGGTTGGGATGTCGAAACATTATTCGCTATAGAGGAAACAAAATTAGCTCTTACGGTGACAACATCAAAACATATTGATTATAATAATGATTGGATTATAGATTCGGGCTGCTCAAATCATATGACGGGTGATAAACAGAAGTTGGAAAGCATGTATGAGTACAAGGGAGGTCGTATAGTGGTGACAGCTGACAACTCAAGGTTACTGATAGCCACATCGGTAAGATGATAGTTATGCCTTGATATAATACTAATCAGGTACCACTTTAAGATGTTTATCATGTACCATGAATGAAGAGAAAAACTTGCTATCTGTGGCTGTCTTGTTCGGTCCTCGAAAGGTGAAGATGTATTGTGATATCAAAATCTCAAAAACACTGACAATGGAGGGGAAACAATTGAAATCAGTCTAAATGATGTTAGCAAAATCTGCATATGTAGACAAGACAAGAAGAAATGAGATAGTAGATCTATAGCATATGTGCTTAGGTCACGTTAGCTATTCTAAGCTAAGTGTGATGGTAAAGAAGTTGATGCTTAAAGGGCTTCCTCAACTAGACATGTGAATAGACATAGTCTGTGCAAGATGCCAGTATTATAAAGCTCACCAATTACCATATGAGGAATCGAAGTTTAAAGCAAAAGAACCATTGGAGTTAGTTCACTTTGATATATTCGGTCTTGTTAAGCAACTATCAATTGGCGGTATGCGATACATGGTGACATTGATTGTCGACTTCTCAAGGTATGTGTGGGTTATCTTTATGAAAGAAAAATTTGACTTATTCTCAAAGTTTAAAGAGTTCAGAGAGTCAATTGAAGGAGAAGTAGGAAATAAGATTTGTTGCTTACGCATAGACAATGGTGGAGAATATAGCTCAAGAAAGTTTTTTCAATACCTAAAGGAATGTCGAATACGTCATTAGTACACTTGTGCCAACATGCCATAACAAAATGGTGTAACGAAGAGAAAGAACCGGCATCTTGTAGAATTTTTTTGGAGTATGCTACATGAAAAGAATGTAAGTGATGAGGACTGTAGCCTTTGTGATCAACAGACTTCCTCAACCAAGGTTAGAATTTGTTTCACCCTTTGAGAAACTATGGAACATGAAACCTAGAGTTAGCTACTTTTGATTATTTGGTTGTGTATGTTATATATTTGTTTCTGATCATTTACGGAGCAAATTTGACAAGAAATCTATTAGATGTATCTTTGTGGGATACAACATCCAGAGAAAATGGTGAAAATGTTGTGATCCAACGAGTGGAAGATGCTACACTTCACGAGATGTGTTGTTCGATGAAGCATCTTCTCGGTGGTCCTCAGAGAAGGAGGCATTGCCAGACTCGAGAGAATTTGGAGACAAGTTGCAAGAAAAGATGAGGGAGCATACTATTCAATTCCAACCAAGTTTAAATGAATCCAAAGATCCAAATGATGATGGTGTCGAACAAAGAGTAACTCAGAATCCAAGGCAAACTGGCATATATCAACAACTAAATGAAGAAGTTGGGCCTAGTGAAATGGAAGAATCAACTCCACAATCTCAAATTTGTAGGTTAACAAGAACACGAAGGCCAAATCCCAAATATTCCAATGCAGCCATAGTTGAAGAAGCAATAGAACCTGAGACGTTCGAAGAAGCATCACAAAGATCTGAGTGGATGATAGCTATGAAAAAAGAGATCGATGCACTTTAGTAAAATCAAACTTAGTATCTGGTGTGAAAACCAAGAGATATGAAACCCATATCTTGTAAATGGGTTTACAAGATAAAGCATCGTCCAGATGGGTCAATTGAGAGATACAAGGCACGATTGGTAGCTCGTGGTTTCTCTCAAATATTGGAATTTATGGCAAATGGATGTGAATAATGCTTTTCTTCATGGAGAGTTGGATCAGGAGATCTACATGATCCAACCAATGGGTTTTCAGAGCCAAGATCATCAAAATATGTGTGTAAGCTACGAAAAAGACTTTACGGATTGAAACAGGCACCCAAGACATAGTATGGTAAGATTGTTGAATTTTTAACACAAAGTGGTTATTTAATAACAGTTGCAGATTCTAGCTTGTTTTTCAAAGCCAATGAAGAAAACTAGCTATCATACTAATGTAATTAGATGATTTAGTCATAATTGGTGATGATGGGGGAGAAATTCTTCGAACAAAGGAGAATTTATCAATCTGTTTCCAGATGAAGGAACTTGGACAGTTCAAGCACTTCCTTGGTCTAGAGGTTGACTGCACACAAGAAGGAATATTTCTTTGTCAACAAAAAATTCCTAAGATTTGGTGAAGAGGTTCAAAATGCTTGAATGCAACCAATTTCGACGCTGATGGAACCAAATTTCAAAATGTGTGCACATGAAGGAAAATATTTGGAAGATGCGACAATATATTAAAAATTGGTAGGTAGTCTGATCTACTTAACCTTAACTCGACCTGACATTTCTTATGCAATTAGTGTAATGAGTTAGTATATGCAAAATCCAAAGAAGCCTCACTTGGAAGCAATTCGACGAATACTGAGATATGTGAAGAGTACAATTGACTATGGTCTTTTGTACAATAAAGGTAGAGATGGAAATTTAATTGGTTACTGCGATGCTAATTATGTAGGAGATCGTGATACTATGAGATCAAAAACTGGTATGTGTTTAAACTTGATTTTAGAACAATTTCTTGGTGTAGTAAGAGACAACCGATAGTATCGTTATCAACCACTGAAGTCGAGTATCGAGCTGCGGTAATGGCAGCTCAAGAGAGTACATGGTTGATACATCTAATGAATAATATACAACAACCAATAGATTATGTAGTTCTGTTATACTGTGACAATCAATCGACAATTCATTTGTTAGAGAATTCAATCTTTCATGCAAGAACTAAGCATGTTGAAGTACATTATCACTTTATCAGAGAAGAGGTTTTGCAAGAAGAAATTGAGATGAGGAAAATCAAGACAGATGATCAAGTTGCAGACTTGTTCACAAAAAGCTTAAGCATTGATAAGTTTGAAATGTTTTGCCGTCAACTTGACATAATAAAAATAGTAAGAGTTGGTGTTGAGGGAGAGTATTGAAAATCAACATCAACATAATAAATAAAGTGTTTGAAGGATGTAGGAAAATAAATGGAATGATTGAAGGATGTAGAGAAATAAATGGAGTGGTTGAAGGATGAATAAATAAGGTGGTTGAAAGATGAATAAATAGGATGATTGAAGGTCGTAAAAAAGAGAAGTGTATAGATAATATTTGTGCTCATAGAATTATTTCTTAGTTTTATATTTGTGTGATGTAGATTGCATGGTGAGGACTATAAATAACCTACCTTGCATTTGGTTTAATTATCCCATCAAAAACAAATAAGTCTTTGTATTCTTAGTTTGAGTGTGAATTGAGAGTTTTTTCTTTGAGTGTGAGTTGAGAGCTTTTTCTTTGAGTGTTTGTATTTCTGTTCAATTTGTGAATTGTTTTTAAAAGGTGTTATAGTCTCTTTTATTGTGGGTATAATACAAGTAATTTTTTTACTTGTTTGAATCTAATATTAATAAAATTTAGAGTTATGTATTCTAAATTTTACTCCACATCATTATGACATCATTTTGGATACAAATCTAGGGCATACCCAAAAAACACATGTTTGTAGAAAATATAGCTAGAATAGCAAGGAGTGATTGCATACCCAAAATTCATCAAATCTGATTGCATTTCTCGAGCTCACACTGAGGCTAGTGCTCAATTAGTAACTGATGAAGTTTTCACTGGTATTTCAGTGACTAAGGGTGGGGAGGCGTGATAGAATTTATGTGTCTTGCGTAAACATATTGTAATTCATAAATCCTAAATATATCATGATCCTCTAGTGAACGTTCAATCTTTGATTCAAAATTACCTTGGTCTATTGTCATGATCTTACAGAGAGACACAATTACCAGTGATCATTGAAAGTCTTTAGATTTCCAAGTAATTTCTTTCAAGTCCGATGGAGAGAACAAGAGAGTCAGTAATAACAACCTTCTGTTTTGTACAATAAAAGATGCCCAAATTGCAAGTTCTTAACTCGAAACTTTTTTTTTTAATTCTTCCCTCTATTTTCTATTTTCTATACATTTAATATATATAGAGAGAGCCGAACTATATTAAGAGAGAGACGAAGAGACGCTAGTAGAGAAAAAGATGCCTCTAAATTTCAAGAGGTGATCTATAATCTATTTTCTTATTAGATATTTCCTTATTGAATCCTAATAAGATTCAAATTTTGAATTCAAAACTTGGCTTATTAGAAATTTTCTTATTGAATCTTAACCGGATTCAAATTCTGAATTTGAAACTTACTTTATTGGAAATTTCCTTATTATATTCTACGCGTATTCAAATTCTAAATTCAAAACTTGCTTTATTGGAAATTTTCTTATTGAATCCTAAGCGGATTCAAATTTTGAATTCAAAACTTACCTTATTGGAAATTTCCTTATTAAATCCTACACGAATTCAAATTCTGAATTCAAAACTTGTCTTATTAGAATTTTTTTTATTGAATCCCAAGCGTATTCAAATTCTGAATTCAAAACTTACCTTATTGGAAATTTTCTTATTGAATCCTAAGCGGATTCAAATTCTGAATTCAAAACTTACTTTATTGGAAATTTTCTTATTTAAAGAACATTTTCATAATTAATTGTGTTCTCCAGGGACCAATAGCATAATTGTATTATTTCCAAACTTTATATAATTTAGACCATCACTAAATCATAAAGTTATTAATACGCATTCTACACATTAAAGACCTCATTTTTCATGATACATATTAAACCAGATAAATAATACTTAATTTAATCACTTTATAACAGGTTTAATTAAATATTTGACAATCTATTATTCAATATATATTTATATCACATATATGTTCATATATATTGTAACTAATTGAAATTAATTCCAACAAGGTGATCCTAAACTTGCCTCTACCTGAACCATGAAAATACTATCATGGAACACTCGAGTGATTATGAGAAAAAGAGCATAAAGAGAACTTAGAAGACAAATAAACGAAACAAACCTTGATTGTGTATGGATAATGGAACCGAAAGCTTCTAGTGTTTTTTTGGATCAATTAGTTGATTTTGGTTTAAGATATTCTATATCTTGTGCTTTCAATTTAGTTAGTGGTTCTACTTTTTTTATTAAGCATGGTTTTCATTTTGAAGTTTTTGAACAATCAGATAGAGCGTAAGCTATGGATTTTTTTGACTTACCTGGTGTTCAAAGTAGATGGCCTATAGTTTGTACTCATGCAACTTCACATCTTAATGAAAAATAAATATTTTGGTTGTACTTCTCTCAATTAATTGCCTCTTATAAAGGACATTGGATGGCAATTGGTGATTTTAATAAGATTTTATTTTCTGATGAAAAATAGGGTGACAAACCTGTTAATATTCATAAGAGTTTTCTGAAAGAATTCATGTTTTAACAAGTATGTGAAAATAATGTAAGAACAATATTACTGATATACTGGAATATACTGCTTGGGTTGAGTCACGAACTAGGTCGCTCTCTTTAAGACGTTTCGCGACTCTACCTAAATTTGTGCAAGCAAACACAATCTCATCGTCCCTAGGATGAAACATCCCATAATATTTTTCCTGTCTCGAAGCTTCACTACATTGATGAAGTCTGGAATGCTACACCTCTAAAATATTTATGTTGCTCAGAAAATTGAAAAAAACAATTTTGAATTTTCTTTTCTTTGGTTTTGCTATGAAAAATAGTATAACCTTTTTTGAGTTGTTAAGTTGTGTTTTTAAAATAAGAGTTATGTCCTTTTTTATAGCTTAAGAAGATGAGCATTCATATAATTATGAAAATAACAATCATAAAATAACGGTCACATAATTATAAAAATAACGATTTTTCTCATCAAATTTTATTTAAATTCACACTATTTCCAACAATCCCTCACTTGAATTTTATATAAAAATAGTTTTCATCGAGCAACTGATCAATTAAAAGTATAAGATTGTGCATAAGCAAAATGTGTCTATCAATTTGAACCTTTGCATAGTATTGATGATTTATATTATACTAGAGTAACTTGTATTTTTGAACTCTATCTCTAACAACGTTACACACTCAGCATTTCCAAGGTGTAGTTTGAAAAGCCCATGCTTTACAGTTATACATGTGTATCTCAATATAGTGAATGCTCTAGTAATTTTTTCCAAAATTTTCGTAGGAAACAACCACATTTCCACATTCACATAGGTGAGTCTATCAAGAGTATTATTGTAGCTTTGTACTCCACTCCACATAGAGTATAGAACTCATTAAGAATTTAATAATTAACTCATCTTTTTTTTTTCGCTTCAGGACTTCATGCTTCTAGCAATATAGAATGAGACTTCATAATAGCATGATTCATCTCATATCACTTCATGAATTGTTATTACAAATTGAACTTATTTCTTGGGATCCAATCTATAAGTTGGATTACCATTACGAGTGACTCTTTATTCTAAGGGCATCGATCTCATTCCTTTCGAGGTTTTGAAAACCTTCTCTCTTGGTAATCCTTTCATCAAAAGATCAACCAAATTTTCATCAAAATGTACATAATCCACTCTTATAGGTCATGTAGAGAAAAATTCTCTAACAGTACTGTGTTTACGACATATTTGTCATCTCTTTCCATTATAATAACGATTCTGAATCTTTGCAATAGTTGCAGTACTATCGCAGTGGATCAGGACAACTAGTATCAGTTTTTCCCATAAAGGGATCTCAGCTAATAGACTTCTTAACCATCATGTTTCTTCACTAGTAGTAGTTAATGCTATCATTTCAGATTTCATCGTAGATTGATCCAATATTATTTGTTTCTTAGAATTCCAAGAAACAACTTCACTAGCCATGCTAAATATATAACCGCTAGTAGCTATGGAATCTTCTGATTAAGTGTGTGTTTCAATCAGCATCATTGTATCCTTTTAGAATAGAGTGAAACTTTTTATAATGTAATCCAAGGTTCATAGTTCTTTTGAGATATCTCATGACCCTTTTAATAGCATTTCAATGCTTTATACTAGGTCTACTAGTAAACCTACATAGTAGTCACACAACATAAGCTATGTCTGGTCTAGTGCAGACAATAGCCTAACATAAGCTACCAATGATGCTCGCATACTCAGTTTATCTAACACCATATCCGGTGTTCTTGAACAACTTTGCACTAGGATCATAATGAGTACATACAGGTTTGTAGTTAAAGTAATTATATTTCTTTAAGATCTTCTTAATGTAATAAGATTGATCTAGAGAAAGTCTCTTTTCAGACCTAGTAATCTTTATAACAAAGTTTTCACATTATTCACAACATGAATATTTGACCCAAAAAGAAGCATGTCATCCACATATAAACATATAATAGTGCAAATGTCATTTTCTGATTTATAATAAATGCATGTCACTTTTATTTATTTTGAATCCATGTAAGATAACTAGATTATCAAAAAATTTATGTCATTGCTTAGGTGCTTGTTTTAGACCATAGAGGGATTTATCTAGTTTACAAACTTTATTTTCTTGACCTGTGACAACAAATCCTTCAGGTTGGTCCATATAAATTTTTTCTTCTAAATCCTCATTTAAGAAAGCAGTTTTAACATCTATTTGGTGCACTACTAAATCATGAATAGTAGCAAGAGAGAAAAGTACACATATGAAAGTTATTTGTGTGACTGGTGAAAAGGTATCAAAGAAACCTACATTTTCCCTTTACCTATACCCTTTGACTACAAGATGAGCTTTGTACTTTTCAATAGTACCATCCGATTTTAATTTCTTCTTTAGTATCCATTTACATCCTATGGTTTTGCAACCAGAAAGTAAGTCAACTAAGTGTCAAGTTCTATTATACTCAATAGAGTCCATTTCACCATTTATAGCTTCTTCCAATAAGTTGGTATCTAAAAAAGATAAGGCTACTTGAAGAGTTTGGGGATCTTCCTCTAAAGTATAAGCATAAAAATCAGATCCAAAGTCCTTAAGGGTTTGAGCTTGTTTACTTCTCCTAATTTCAGTGTTTAATTCCTCATTTTGTTCACTAGTTCTAGTTGTGGGTAAACTACTAGCAGACGAGTCCCCACTATTTTTCAATTTAAAAGGAAACTTATGTTCATAGAAGTCACCATCATTTGATTATATAACTACATGATCATTTAAGTCATAGAATTTATAAAGTTTACTATTCAGAACATATCCTATGAACATACATTCATATGTTCTACTAGCAAGTTTATTTCTTTTAGGATCAGGGATCCTAACATAGGCTAAACAACCCCAAGTTTTAAAATAAGTTAAGTTAGTTTCTTATTTTTAAATTTTCATATGGTGAAATTTTACTAGTAGATTTAGACACTTTATTTAGCACATAGAAAACAATTAATAAAATTTCTTCCCACCAATGGAAAGTAGCACTAGAGTTTAATAAAATTGTAACAACTAATTCAGTAAAAGTTTTATTTTTTCTTTCAGTTTTGCCATTCATTTCAGAAGAATAAGGTGTAGTTTTTTCATGAATGATTCCATGAGTTTTATAAAAATCATTGAAAATATAAGAATCATATTCACTACCTCTATTACTTTGAAATCTTTTTATTTTATATTAAGTTGATTTTCAATTTCAATCATAAATATTTTAAACATGTCAAACGCTTCACTTTTATTTTTCATTATATATACATAAGTATAATCTAAACAGTCATCAATAAAATTTATAAAATACCATTTTTTTATTTCTTGTTAAAATATCATCAAGTTCATATATGTCAGAGTGTATTAAGTCTAGGTCCATATTCTCTAACTACTAACTTATGTGAATTTTTGGTCATTTTAGCTTAATTGCATAAATCACATTTTTCAAAACATTCAAAGATAGTTTAGGAATTAGTTCTAAGGTACTCATGTTCTTGATTATGTGTTTATTAACATGACAAAATCAAGCATGCCAAATATTAAAAGAACTCAACAATAAGTAGGATAAGCTTTATTAATTTCAACGTTCAATTTAAACATATCATCAGTGGCGTACCCTTTTCCAACAAAAATATTATTTTTAGTTATTGTATATAAATTAGCCCCTATAGTTCGAGTAAACTCAGCTTTGTTAAGAAGATAGCTTGAAACTAAGTTTTTTCTCATCTTTGAAGTATGCAGGACATCCTTCAAGATGACAGTCTTTCCAAAGGTAAACTTCAATTCCACCTTACCAGTATCAACAGCTTTAGTAGAGTGGGAGTCGCCCAATAGCACTTTCTTATCCTTAGATACAAAATAGAACTTGAACATGTCTCGATCATAGCAAACATGGCGAGAAACACCAGTGTCCACCCACTAACCCTCAGATCCACAAACAAAGTTGATTTCAGATATCATAGCAATAAGATAGTCTTTGGTAAGGTTTGCCTACTAGACGAAACAATTTTTGTTCTGGCAATTCTTAGCCAAGTGGCTAGGCCTGTTACAACTATAACACATGAATGTGTTATTTTTTGAGGGATGTTGAGGTCTATTCCGTGAAGGATTATTTTTGTTTCTATTTTAGTTGTTATGGTTCTGGTTATTATTATGGTTTTGAGTTTTCAGGTTTCTTCCTTTAGGTTTCTTCCTTTAGGTTTCATAATTACAGAGGAGTATTTCTTATTGGCACTATTGTTTGAGACAACGAGTACGTTATCTTTTTTTATCTTGTTTTTGGGCTTCTTTATAGAGCAGATTATATTCTAATAATGTATCAATTTTTCAATGGTATCATAAATTAGGTTCACTTTTAAGTTAGGTAGGGTGGAGTAATGTTAATACAACAAGGATAGAGAATTTCTAAAATTTTGACACCTAAGTGATAGTATTGAGTAGTGTAGTTGTATTTTTCTAATCCCATCAACAAAATACAATAAAATTTCAGGTGGTTGAAAAAGATATTTAGACAAAAGTAGAATTCTAACTCGGTCTTCATATAGTGTAAGAGATAAATCATCCATTCCAAAGGAAAAATTGAAAAGTGGTTCTTAAAGATATCAGACGGTAGTCATAAATATTTAGATATCCTTTTCATATAGTTTTTCGTTAATTAACAACAAAAAATTATGAATACATTAACTAATTAATATTTATCCTTTATCCAAACATCTAATCTGACTAAAAAGTAATCTTTCGAGAAGCAAGGAATATGATATGACATGACACAACAAGTCATCAACTCAATTCAAACTCAGATATAATCATAATAGGAATATTTAACTAATGGATCAAATCCTAATTAAGCATGATTAAATTCAGTTTCCAGAATATCAAATCAAAAGACATAACAAGTAGATATGGAAGATAAGAAAATGTCTTAAAATTGTTGTAATAAGTATGTGAAAATAATATTACCAATATACTAAAATATATTGTTTGGGTTGAGTCGCGAATTAGGTTGCTTTCTTTAAGACGTTTTGCTACTCTACCCAAATTTGTGCAAGCAAACATAGTCTCATCGTCTCCAGAATGAAACAACTCATAATCTTTTTTCTGTCTCGAAGCTTCACTACACTCATAAAGTATGAAATACTGCACCTCTAAAATATTTATGTTGCTCGAAAAAATGAAAAAAAAAATTGAATTTTCTTTTCTTTGGTTTTGTTGTGAAGAACAATAGAACTCTTTTTTTTAGTTGTTAAGTTGTGTTTTTAAAATGAGAGTTATGTCTCTCTTTTTATAGCTTAAAAAGATAAGCATTCACATAATTATGAAAATAACGATAACTAAATAACGGTCACATAATTATAAAAATAATGGTTTTTCTCATTAGTTTTTATTTAAATTCACACTATTCCCAACATTTCATAGATCGAGCTATTACTAGTAGTGATTGGTTTTTAAACTATCCAACAACTATGGTGTTAAACAAAACCTTTACCACTTCTGATCATTATAATATCATTTTGGATATGTTTAAAGAAAATAGTACTTTATATAAGTCATTTCGTTTCTTTGAAGCATGGAATAGGGACCTTGGATGCAAAAAAGTTATTGAGCATGCTTGGAATAAATTGGTGAGGGGAAATTGGGCTACCAAGGAATTAAATAAGCTAAAAATTGCTGCAAAAAACTTAAAATGCTGGAACATTTGTGAGTTTGGTATGTGTCATGCTCAAATCAAACAAATCACAACTCATTTTGCTTCAAAATCAAGCTTCCTTTTCCAATCAACATCTTGTCATGCAAATTCACTGTCTACAACCCAACTGGAAGAATGTTTACAAAGATAAAATCTTATCTAGAAATAAAAATAATGTGAAATATGGGGTCAAAGATGGGGATAATAATACCAAGTTCTTCCATTTGTCTACCTCTTGTAGAAGAAAACAAAATGCTATCATAGATCCTCGAGATTATCATAAAAGATGGTTATTTGATAGACACCATATTGGTAATGAAATTGTAAGATATTTTCAAATCACTTTTACCACTTCTACCATTCAAGATTTCTCTTCTATTGAACATCTTTTTTCCATCTAGTGTCACTTTGGAAGAAAATATGCAAATTTGCAAATTACATGAATAAGAAATCGAAGTTTCTCTCTAGTCCATCCATAATCTAAAAACCCTAGTCCTGATTGTATGACAATTGGATTTTACAAAAACACATTGACAAACAATTAAAATTGAGGTTATTCATTTTGTTCAGGATTTTTTTTTTACTAAAATCTTACATAAAGACATTAATGAAACAATGATTATTCTACTCCAAAAAAGAAATTAACCAATTTCTCACTACATGCTTATTAGTCTTTGTAATGTTTTGTATAAAATTAATTCAAAAATTCCGATGAGAGGATTAACACCCTTTTCTTGATAAAATGATTTTTTTCCTTTTCAAGGTATTTTTATTTTCAAATGATGGATCTCAAAAAATTCTATCTTTTCTCAAGAAAATCTACCAAGGTAAAGGGCCTTGATGGGAATAAAATTGACATGAATAAGGCATATGATAAATTAGAGTATGATTTAATAGTTTTTGTTCTAAGAAAGGTGGGTTTCAAGGACAAATTTTGTAATTTAATTCATCAATTTTTATCTACAATCTCCTACTCTATTCTCTTAAATGATTCTCAATTTGGATTTATTAATCCTACTCGAGGTTATTTATGAAGAGAATACTCAATTTTAGTGTACTTATTCATTCTAACAATAAAGATCCTTTCAAAATTAATTATGGGAGCAGAGTCTAGAAGATTACTTCATGGTATTAAAATTTTCCAACAAAGTATTCCAATAAGTCGCATGTTGTATGTTGACGATGTCTTATTATTTGGGAAAGCAAATTTATATGAAGGTCAAGATTATTGAGAATCTTACAACTTTATGCCAGTGTGTCAGGACAATAACAATAATTTCAATAAAATACGTCTTTTCTTCTCAAACAATGCTTCATCTGAACTTAAAAGAAAACTATCTTCTCTTCTAAGAATAAATGTTTGTGAAAGTAACATCTCCTATTTAGGTAGTCTACTTTTCCTTCGGAAGAATGAAATAAGAGAATTCAACAAAATCTTGGACAAAATTACTTCAAAAACTAAAGGTTTGAAAGATAAGTTTTTGTCTCACGTTGGAAAAGCCATTCTAATCATATCTGTAATACAATCTTTACCTATTTACACTATGAACACTTTTAAAATCCCGGTTTCTATTAGTAGGAAAGTTGATTTTTTTGTGTGAAGGAATTTTGTTGAAATTCCAACATGAATATTCAAAAATCCCACTATTTGGCAATTCAAAAACAGAATATGTTCTGCCTATCAAAAATTTATGGAGATTTGGGATTCAAAACATTTTTCAACATTAACCAAGCTATGCTTTCAAAACTTGAATGGGTAATGGCTATAGAGGTAGACAAACTTTGGGTTAAAGTTTTAAAATCAAAATATTAACAAAAATCTCATTTCATGGAGGTTACTGTCAAAAATAATTATTCTTATATTTGAAATGCATTTGTAATACAAGAAAAATCCTACAAGAGGGTCTCTGTTTTCAAATTGGGAATGATCAACATATCAAATTAGAGCCTATGGTCAGAATCTCATATCTTAAATTTGCATTATTGAACCATACTCAACCCTCTTTATTTATATTGCAAAAGGAGATGAACTGCAAAGAAAAGAACTACTTCACTACGTGCTCTTGTTACAAAATTTATATGACGTAACAAATATACAAAAAAGAGTATCAACTTAGCGGTATATCTACTTTACTGATAACCTATTGTAACATTATCTTGGTCCTGAAAGACGTATTGCAGAAATGTGGGTATTACTTTTGAAGTGTAATGGTCCTGAAGAAGTTCCCTCCTCACTGCTTGATTTAAAAATACCCGAGAAAAGTCGAGACCCAAGTGCAGAAGAAGCTGGAGGAGGCGGAATGGCACAAACACCTTCAAGCATTTGGACAACTTTGGACATTGGTGGTCTGAGAGACATATCTTCTTGTATGCACCACAATGCAATCTTAATAGCAGTAGAGACTCTCTCATTAGTTTCATCAATCTGGAGTCTTGAATCAAGAATTTCCTGCAGTCTTCCTTGTTCCAACATCTTGAATGCATAGGTGGGGAAATGGGATTTCTCGGAGATTTCTTGTGGATCGTAGTTTTTTCTTCCTCCAATAATCTCCAACAACATCATTCCATAGCTATAAACATCACTTTTTTCTGATATAGCATAGTTTGTGATCCATTCTGGTGCAAGGTACCCTCTCGTGCCCCGAAGAGTGGTGAAAACATGGCTTTGCTCCCTAGTCATAAGCTTTGCCAAACCAAAATCCGATACTTTGGCGAGAAAATTGGCATCAAGTAGCACATTTTCAGGCTTCATGTCGCAATGAATTATCTTCTGATCACAATCTTCGTGGAGGTAAGCTAATCCTTTCGCTGTTCCTACAGCTATTTGATATCTTGTGTCCCAATCCAGCAAAAACTCTTTGTTTTTCTTGAAGATCCATTTATCCAATGATCCATTTGCCATGAACTCATAAGCAAGAAGTCGATGCTTCCCTTCTGCACAAAAGCCTTTGAGCCTCACCAAGTGATGATGATGAATGCTGCCAATGATGCTAACTTCAGCCCGAAATTCTTTCTTTCCCTGATTAATGCCTTCCAACTGCTTCACAGCCAGTTGAGTTCCATCTGCGAGAACTCCTTGGTATACTGAGCCAAAGCCTCCTTGTCCTAGCTTCACTGCAAAGTTATTAGTTGAAGTTTGCATATCTTTGTATCTGAAACGGACAGGCATACCAGACAAACCTTCCAAGAAATTGTCTTCTTCTGATGTCTCATGAGGAGAATCCGGAAATTTCTTATTTTTCCTGTAGTAACGCCACCCTCCATAAAGTAGAACACAAATAACAAGTAATGAGAAAATAATAATGATCACAACATACGGAAAGTGTTTGCTCCCACCTACATTTTTGCTACTGCTTCCATCACTTGAGACCTTAATGTATGAAACAAATCCAGAACCCTTGTTAGAATTCTGGAAGTTACCTACTCTGTCAAATAGAAAACAACTCCCACTACTGTTTTCAAAGAACATAACAATGCATGAGCAGTTGCTAAGACATGAACTTTTGCAGCTGTTCAAATCAGTTTGTGCAAAGGGTGGAACAAAACCAAGGGCAAAATAGTAGATGCCATCTCCAACATTAACAAGTTCTTTTTCTCCCTTTGTTGGACTACAGGGGGAAACAATCCCCGTCTTACAATTAGGATCGGAGTCAAGAAGACCAGAAGGGCATTGACACTTGCTGTCACTAAAACATTCAAAATATGGATCACAATGTGCTGGAGTACTACATGAATCACTTGGTATTCTTGTTGGTGAAGGACTGCTTGAGTGGCCATTCCCAAGATTGTAGAATGAGAGAAAGGCATCGTTCCCTAAAACCACAATCCATGTTGCATTTTCATCAGTGTTATCTGAGAAGATAAATTGCCACAGTAAGACTTTGTTCTTACCATACAAGTTCCATGAATTTGCAACTAGAGTCACCAAACTGACTATCCCTCCATCTTTATTGATGGTTTTACGGGGTTCTTTTCGCATAGACCAATAAGGTTGTGGAATTTGATAGCCTGCTGACAGAACCACATCACCAGATTTAATCTCAAGAACATAAGTCAAGTTTTTTGAGCCAGGACTGCTAACAAGTTTCATTCCTTCTATAAATTCTTGATTCGATATCAGGGTATCTGTGGGATGACTAAAACTTTGCCAAATTGTTTGATCACCATCCCCAAGCAAAACCAAATTCCCTGAGTTCTTCAATTCAATGGAAGAAACTGATTTGCCATCGCTATCTATAGACCAAACCACATGTGAACCCTTTCGCAATAACACTTTGCCTTTATCATCAAACACAAATTTATCAGAATTTGAAACAGGGGAGCCAGCATTTGCACACCAGACTACTTTTAAACTTCCAAGGTGCATAATAACTAGCCAAAACAATGTTACATCTTGAGGAGTGGTGGTGAAGCCGAAAGCGAATTGGGAATTGTTAGATAAAAGAAACAGTCCATTGTTGTCAATCCAATTCATTTGAGACCCTTGATACCCTGGATAAATCTTGCCTACGCTTCGAATACTACACAAACATGACTTGGAATGAAGAAGAAGAGACAAACATATGAAATGAACAAAACTCCAAGCTCCCATGGCTAATCACCGAACAACTACCAGTACTTGGGAAGGGAACAAAGAGCAGAAGAAAATGTCTAGATATGAGTTAATCAATAACACAATCTATGTTTGGTAACTGAAACTAACCAATTCCTATGCAGAGTAACTCCAGAGATTGTTCAACTAATGACTCAGAGCTAATAAAAGCCCACAAAAAAGGGCGACTTCTCAGACCCAATAAGCGGAAGAAGAAGAAGAAGTTTTCAAAGTTTACCAAGGGACGAGATATGAGGTATCAGATGGAGAAAGAGCCTCGTTTTTCTATGGAAATAAGAGAATTCTCAGACCCAAAGGACAAAAATGAAGCATTTGAGGAAAAAGAAAGTAGCTTTTAATCCTTTTATACGTGAATTTGCGTAATTTCAAGTAACATAAGCAATATATTCTTTTCTATTTTGTTTCCCTGTGAATTTTCCAACTGGCTTAGAAAATCTTGAAGGTCAAGAATTATGAAAAATAAAGAAGCTAGAAAGAGGAGATGGTAAGGTCAGTAATGAAAATTTAAGACAATTCAATTACTCACACAGTCATACTAATGGGAATTCTTCATTTAGGCTAAAGATGAGAAAGAAGCACCAAGAAAGTAAACGAGGTTACCCTTAAATTTGGGCATAAAAGAAGACCAAGTTGCAGAAAACAGAAAAGCTTTGAACTTGTAAAGATACATATAATAGAGGAAACGTCTTAAAGAGGACAATTAATTTAAAGAAGTAAAGGGACATGGTAGTTAAGGAGTGGGAGAGACCACAGCTCATTTTGTAGGCGAAGTTGCAGAAGCACGTGTATTTGCGGACTTGGGTCTATGGCTTTTTCCTTAATCTGTTTCTCCGCTTTTGTCACAAGTCATTGAGATCTGAGATGTTGATTGTATTAATTATATAATGTTTTTACATGTACATCGTCAAAATAGAAGGCCCTACGTTGACAAATATAATGTTTTCTTATTATTTAATCATATATTATTTGCAACTCTGTCCTCAATGCATGCATGAGAGACAGAGGTATGCAAAAATTATCATGCAATTTGACTTGACCGATTACAACCAAATCAAATCAATTTTTTTTATTTTGAAGGATTTTTGAGTTAGATTGGTTATAAATTTTGAAAAATCAAATTGTTTTGGTTTCTATATTTAAAAAATCAATCTACATCAAACATATATATATTATATTTATTTTATTTTTAAATTTTTCACTTTTCTTCTATTTAAAATTTTAAAATCTTAACATATAATCTTAATCATCTTTAATTTTAATTTTTTTTAAGTTATATGCATAATATAGATAAAAATATTTAAATTAGTATATGTTTATAGGTTATATTTAAATTTTAAAAATACTTAACTATACATTACAATTATGATATTACATATAGTACAAATTACGAAGTTTAAAGTTTGTATAATCGAATTTATTTCAAAAAATAAAAATATATAGTTACAATTTACAAAGAAAAATAAAATTTTCAAAATTAATTTAAATTTTTTTAGTTTAATTTGAATTGATTTTACATCTATAATTGATTTGGTTTGATTTGATTTCTATTTTTTATAAATCAATTAAATTGAATTATTTTGAATCTTAACTTAATATCGAATTAATCAACTTTACGTATCTCTGATATAATAACGGGTAAATTTTGGTTGAATATCTCATGAAAGTTGAATTTGCATCATCTTATATTATTTTTAGATTTAAATGCTTTGCTACTTTATAAATTTTACAAGTAAATTATGTAGGTGTATTAATTTATACTTGACTATGTATTTTAAGTTTTTTTCTAATTATATAATTATTCTATTAAAAATAGTAATTTAATTTATTAGTTATTTTTTTAATAATTTATTTTTTTTAATTTTGCAAGAATGATACTACATTGATAAATGCACAATTTTTCATTTTGATTTCATTTTCTCTTATTTTTAATTATTATTAATATATAAATTTTATAAATTATCTTTTATAATATATAACAATTATTATAAAATTTATAAGAAATAAAAAAAAATTAAATTATTTATAATTATATTGTAACTTTTTATATCAAAATAATTAAATCTTTTAAAAAAATAAACTATTTTAGATGATATAATTAACATATATTTTCTCTTGGTGCTTAAATTAGGATAAGGACGACGGGTCTTAAATAAAATGAAATTTTATGATAGATTTTGGGGCAAAATTTAATTAAATAATATAATTAGACTTATAAATTTGTATTAAATGAGATGACGACAAATATATAACATAGTGGTAGGTTGCTACAATTAGTAGCTTCCGAATCAGAAGGAAGATGGGAAAGCAATGGTCAAATCAAGTTTGAACAACTAATGAACGAGCAGCCAATGAAAAAATTTCAAACAACTTGCAGAAACCCACCGAATCAAAGCGGTTAAATAACTCAAATTACTCGATCAACTTTTTTTTTATCAACTTAATTAATAAGGATTAAGATTTTCTAATATCAATAGGAGTATTTCATTTTATTATATAGTTTGGTAATTTTTTCTTTATATTTTATTTATTTCCCATATTTTTTAACTATTATTTACATATCAATTGTATAAATTATCTTTAATATAGACAAAAATTATATTAAAATTGATAAAAAAAATTAATTATTTATTTTTATTCTGTAAATTTTCTATAACAAATGATTATATTATTACAAACTAATAATAAAAAGAATAAACTATATTAAATTAAAAAAGTAAGAGATTCTAGATACATTTTTCTACTTCAATTTTTTATATTTTATTTTATGTGTTTTCTTATCTTCTCCATACTTATTGAAGTTTAATTCTTTAATACATGTTATAAAGAAAAAAATGAGAGCTGATTTTATTTTACTTTTTCCTTTGACAATTAATTTTAACCTTACATTTTTTCAATATAACTCATTTTTTCATAAATTTATGTAACAATAATTATTTATATAAAATTAATTATCATCATAATTATACATTTCTAGTAAAACAATACTTATAACCTCTAACTTTTACCAATTTTACATCATGATTCTTTAATTTTTATCAATTTTAATTATGACTCTCTAACTTTTTTACTTTAGATTTTGTCCTCTAATATGTGTCTTGTATTGATCCAAAATTAGTTTATATAAAAATGAGAGTTGATTTTTTTTTATTTGAATTTTATTTTTAAACTTATTTTTTTCATTATAATTGCAATTTACACAATTTACGTGTCATGGTTAAACAGTACATATAACCTCTAATTTTTACCAATTTTACATTACGATTCTTTAACTTTTAACAATTTTACATTATGATTATTTAATTTTTATCAATTTTACATTATAATTATCTAATTTTTTTCCTTAGATTTGATCATTTAATTCATGCATTTCATGTATCTAGGCTAGTGATATAGAAAAGAACTAATATGTTCATAAAATTGCAAAATTTTCCTTGATATAATTTGGTTGTCTAAAGCATTTGCTTTGCTTTTAGATGTTATTGTTTTAATCAAAGCTATTCATCATAAATTTACCATAATTATAAATATGTGCCAAAAATCATGACTCCATCCCCTACCTCTAAGTTAACTATGAAATTAATTATTATTTGTTTTTTCATTAGCTTTCGTATAAAATAACGTTTGGCTCTTCACACAGGTCACAACTTCGTATTCTTTTCAATTATTGTTAATTGTCTAACCTAAGATAGGGCATAAGGTTTTTATTTCTTTTTTTTAATTAACTTTTTGCTTCTAGCTTTTACTTTTAGTCATAAATTGTATTTAGGTGACGTTCGATTGATAAAATAAAAAAAGAATGAGAATGAAATTGAAGAGAAAAGAAATAGTATTATTATTACATTGTTTGGCTTAACAATTGTAATAAAAAAAAATAAGTATTACCATGTTTATTTTACAACTTGAATATAATGAAAAACATTAAATATTACCTTAATAATTTTATATTTAGTAAAGTTTAAATTAATTGTTATTTTTTCGTCAGACAAAATATATCATTGGAATCATTATTTTTTAAAAATTATTACTTGAAAATAAAATATATTATTAAAATTATTATTTTTCTAAATAGGGTTTTAGGGTTTTGGGTTTAAAATTTAGAGTATAAGATATAGGGTTTAGGCTTTAAAGTTTTGATGTTTCGCGGTTTAAGGTTTTAGTGTTTAAGACTTTGGAATTTATGATTTAAGGTTTAAGATCGAAGATTTTGGGTTTTGAATTTAAGATTTAGGATTTATGGTTATATTTGTATATTAGGGTAAAATGAACTAAAAATTAACATGATAATGAAATTATGATTCCTAAGGGGAGGAGAATGTAGTTCTTTTTCTTTTTCTTTTAAGAATTGATTAGATTATATTCTCAATTTATAACAAAACCAAACATAAAATTATAAGTAATCAATTTCGTTCTCGTTCTCATTACTACCGATCAAACATGACATTAATGAATTATTTATATTAAATTATTGTATGTATCAAATACCATATATTTATTAATTTGATATAAAGTTATAAATATGACATAATAAAATGAAGAATGAAAATGTCAATGACATCATTGATATTGTAATGATAATGTTGTTATTTTGTATATATCGATATCGAAATATAATATTTGTATTTTAAATTTAAATGGTCAAAAATATTGATAAATTATTGCTTAAATGTAATTATTTGTTAATTAAATAATATAATTAGTATGAGATAGACGACAAAATATATAACATAAGGTTAGGTTTCTACAATTAATATCTTCCGAATCAGAAGGAAGATGGAGAAGCAAGGGTCAAATCAAGTTTGAACAACCAATAAACGAGCTGCTAATGAAAAAAATTCAAACAACTTGCAGAACCCACCGAATCAAAGCAGTTAAATAACTCAAATTACTCGATCAACTTTTTTTTATCAACTTAATTAATAAGGATAAGTTTTTTAAGTTAATTACTAGGAAAAAAATATAATTATTCTAATCAAGTAAACATATTAATTTTTTTAATCAAACAATCATAAATATATTTAAATTTATGATTTAAAATAAAAAATTAATAAATCTTATTATTAGACTATAAAAATAGATAGAGCTAAAAAATTTGCTAAACGTGATTTTTAAATTTAATTATCTAATGTAAAATTTATAAACAAATATTAGTATGATGGAGGATATAGAAAATTTAAAGCTTCGAATGTATTAAAATCGGACCTCAAAAGTTGTTTTGTTTTGGATCCTTGTTGAAATGTTAAAAAAAAAAAAAAGTTAAACATATTAATGATACAATTCGTTAACATTATTATTGTAAAATATATGAAGCAAATAATACATATTAAAAAATTAATGTAGTTAAATCAATTTGATAAACTGTTTTAAGTTACATAACTAAGAAATCTTGGTATATTTATCTATTATTTTTATTTCTTTATTTTATGTATTTTTTTTCTTTTTGATACTTATTGAAGTTTTTTTAAAATAAATATATAAAGGAAACTAACAATATAATATTTTTATACTTTTATATAAAGGAGTTGGTGAATCATATTTATTTGATATTTTTTTTTACAGTTTTATATAAATTTATATATATATATATATATGAATGATAGTTTGTGATGGTTGATTTATTTGATATTTTAATTTGTTAAATAATTTGTGTTTTTTAACAATGAATTGTTTTATTTTAAATTTTATCTCTTCATAATTTATATAAAAAGTTTTACTATAAGATTTTCTAATATCAAGAAGAGTATTTTAATTATTTTATTTTTTAAAGAGTTTAGTAATTTTTTATATTTTATTTATTTCTCATATTTTTAACTATTATTCACATATCAATTACATAAATTATCTTTAATATAGACAAAAATTATAATTAAATTGATAAAAAATTAATTTTTTTTCGATCACTTTTCTATAACAAAGTACTATATTATTACAAAATAATAATAAAGAGAATAAACTATACTAAATTACAAAACTAAGAGATTCTATATACATTTTTCTACTTCTTCAAATTTTTATTTTATTTTATGTGTTTTTCTTATCTTATCCTTACTTATTGAAGTTTAATTCTTTAATACATGATATAAAGAGAAAATGAGAGCTGATTTTATTTTACTTTTTCCTTTCACAATTAATTTTAACCTTACATTTTTTCAATATAACTAAAATTTTCATAAATTTATGTAACAATAATTATTTATACAAAATTAATTATCATCATAATTATACCTTTCTAGCAAAACAATACTTATAACCTCTAACTTTTACCAATTTTACGTCATGATTCTTTAATTTTTATCAACTTTCTCTAACTTTTTTACTTTAGATTCTCTCCTCTAATATGTGTCTTGTATTGATCCAAAATTAGTTTATATAAAAATGAGAGTTGATTTTTTTATTTTTTATTTATTTTTGAACTTATTTTTTTCAATATAATTGCAATTTACACAAATTTATGTGTCATGGTTAAAGAGTACATATAACCTCTAACTTTTATCAATTTTACATTATGATTCCTTAACTTTTATCAATTTTACATTATGATTCTTTTAACTTTTATCAATTTTATATTCTGATTATTTAATTTTTATCAATTTTACGTTATGGTTATTTAATTTTTTTCTTTAGATTTGATACTTTATTTCATGCATTGCATGTATCCAAAGCTAGTGATATATAAAAGAACTTATATGTTCATAAAATTGCAAAATTTTCCCAGATATCATGAAGATATAATTTGGTTGCATAAAGCATTTGATTTGCTTTTAAATGATACTGTTTTAATCAACAGTATTCATCACAAATTTATCATAATCATAAATATGTGTCAAAATCATGACTCCATCCCCTGCCTCTAAGTGAACTATGAAATTAATTATTATTTGTTTTTTCGATTGGCTCTTCACACAAGTCACAACTTCAATCTTTTCAATTATTGTTATTTGTCTAACCTAAGATAGCGGTTTTTATTTATTTATTTTTAATTAGCTTTTTGCTTCTAGCTTCTAGTTTTAGGCATAAATTGTATTTAGGTGAAGTTTGTTTCACAAAATTAAAAAAAATGAAAATGAAATTGAATAGAAAGAAAATAATATTATTATTACATTATTTGGCTTGACAATAGAAATAAAAAAAATATTACAGTGTTTGTTTTACCACTTGAATATAATAGAAAACATTAAATATTACCTTAATAATTTTATATTTAATAAAATTTAAATTAATTGTTATTTTTTTTTTCAGACAAAATATATTATTAAAATCATTATTTTTCTAAATAATTATTATTTGAAAATAAAATATATTATTAAAATTATTATTTTTAAATAGGGTTTAGGATTTTGAGTTTTAGAATTTAGGATTTAATGTTAAAGGTTTTGAGGTTTGAGGTTTATGGTATATGGTTAAAGGTTTTGTGTTTAAGGTTTAGAGTTTGAGGTTTTTAGGTTTAGAGTACGAGCCATAAAGATTTAGGGTTTTATTTGTAGATTAGGGTAAAATGAACTAAAAATTAGCATGAAAATGGAATCATGATTTTTAAGGAGGAGAATATAATTCTTATTCATTTTCTTTTAAGAATTGATTCAATTGTATTCACAATTTATAACACAACTAAACATAAAATTATAAATAATCAATTCTGTTCTCATTTTCATTCCTACCAACCAAACATAACATTAATGAATTATCTATATTATATTATTGTATCTATCAAATACCATATATTTATTAATTTGACATAAAGTTATAAATATGACAAGATAAAATCAAGAATGAAAATGTAAACGATATCATCACATTGTAGTGACAATGTTGCTATTTTGCATATCTCCACACTAAAACATAATATCCATATATTTAAGTTAAATTGTCGAGAATGTCGATAAATTATGCTTAAATGTTAGTATTGTTAAATTGTAGTTTATATGTCTTTTTTAGCTCAAATATCCTAGATATTAATATTGTAGATATTCTTATTAGAATGTGATTAAAATGTCTACAAAATATCAAAAATATTAATGAAATTTCTTTTTATATTATTGAAACTTATTTATTTATAATTATTTTACAATTAGATAGTTTTTTTAATTATTTAAAAAAATTAACTATTTATTCTACAATATTTTATAAATATATATATATACATTATTTTGTACAATATTTTAATTAATTAATCAATTTATTAATTAATATAAATATTATTAGTATTTAAAATACATATATTTAATTAAAAAAATTAGTTTAAAATATAAATAATTGATTGTTTTGATATTTTGTAAAAAAAATTATATTTTTGATAGATTTTCTATAATTTTTGTAAAAAAATTCAATTTTTTTTATCAAAAACGATAATATTTTCATAAAAATTATATTTTAACAACCAACATTTACATTTTAAACGTAATATAAAATATAATTAAATCATTTATTGATATTTATTATAACATATAAATTACCATATGCATTGAATTGTTTAATTCAATTAGCCTACGAGCAACATAACGTTGTTTTTATTATCATTTTTATTTGAAAGGAAGAGAACTTTGATACGGGTGGAGAGAAAAAAAACGCCGTGCCAGACTGCCAGGTTCCATTACCCCCATAATTCCTCTATTATATGTAATTAATTACAGATTTTTTTTTAATAAAACTGATATTTTGATTCCCTTTAAAATTATATTTTTATTATAGATAATAATATTATCATAATAAATTTTATTATCACTGCAATAAAATATATAAAATATTAATTATATTTTAATATTAATTACATTTTATTATCATTATCATTGAATAAAATTATCATAAATAAAATATTTTTATGATAATAATAATTTATATTGTGATAATATCATTCTATTTTTATTATTACATGCATACAATATATTATTTTATATCAAATCATAAGCATTAATTTCATGTATAGATGACATGGGATAGATCAATTAGAAATTTTTATAAAGGTCATTAAAGACCCTTTTTTTATCAAATAAAAGAAACAATATAGGGGTAGTATTCTAGCTTAAATTCATGATGATGGGATAACAAATTATAACATTTAAACTATAATTCAATTATATGATAAAATTAGAATCTTGAATGCTTAATCAATAATATCAATACTTTTTTTTTTTACTAAACAAAATATCGGGAAATACTTAAAAACAATAGTGTAATTTTTAGCATTTTCAGAAGCATTTTACATTCTTTACATTATCCTTGTTATACCATATAAATTTAAAAACTAAATATTTAATTAAATTTATATCATTTGTGCCATATTAATACTATGAGTACCTTGGTTTATAATAGTTACACAATTTTACGTCTTAGAATTACGTTTGTATACATTAAATTCTTTTATTTTTCACTTTTATATTACATTGATTCATACTATTTGTTATACAATTTAATTAATGTGATTCATACTAGTTTGCATATGGCCATTTTCAAGATAATTAATGTCAAATGTAGATTTTTGTCAACATTGGAATCATCTTATAAACTATCTATTGAATGATAAATTAAATACAGCTAACAATAAAAAGTAAGTGAAAATACAAACATTGCCCATAAACAAAAATATATTGAAGACTGGCAATTTGATTTTTTTTAGCCCAATAATATTTTAGCGTGATTTGATTGTACATGTAATTTAAAGAAGAAAAAGAATATACTAATCACCCAATTAACGAGTAAACCACACAAGCCTTTATGAATGGAAAAAAAATTACAAATTTGTTTATTTGTATTGTCGGTTCGATTTTTATCTGATAAATTTTAGAAATAGATACAATTTTAGATAAAAATTGAACATGAAACAACGAGTATGGTTATGATAATCATACCCATTCATACCTAAAATTAATTAATTTTTTTATTAAATTAAATTATATATTAATTAATAATTAAAATTTATTAGAAATTTTTAAAAAATTTAGAAAAATGATTTTTTCGAGTATTTTTTAATGACTGTTCCGAACCGTTATTCGCAGTTAAAAAACCATTCTCAAACCGTAACATTTTTTAGACGATTTTAAGTACAATTTTTACAATTCAATTCGTGAACAATTATATAAAAAACCATCATCGCCCATACACGTGTCCATCTTTACAAGCGTTGTGTCTATTAATTGCACAAGAATAAGATGCATGGTTAAGAAAAAAATGAAACAATAACTTCTCATTTACTCCAAAAAGGTTAAATGAATTTTAAATGATATGGTACGTTGTTATTCACACAATTGTATCCCATGTGATAATTACAGATCAATTATTATTGTGATATATAACATAAATATTATTAATTTAGACACAACAACATCATTACAGGCATTGCTATTGAAAATATAAATTAGCTACACAAATTGAAATAGTAAGATTTCACCCATGCCTGTATAAGAGACAATGTATATGTGTAAATAACAATTCAATAACAAACATTTAATTTCAATTTTAGTTTATTTAGTAAGCTTTAATCTAATTGATTGGTGTATGATTATTATATTCACCTATATCCATGGCATTGCTTAATTTTCCTTACCAACGTAGGCACGCTCCACGAAAGTTCAAGAGGTGTGGTGATACTTAGTTCTATTTTTTTCATAAAAATGTAAACTTTGTTTCTTCTTTTTAATTGGTACATTTTAGGTCTCTTACTTTATAAAAAGATACTTAAAAATTTGATTTCTTGCAAATGTTTATCACTTTATAAATATAAAACTTTATAAGTTACGAAACTAATTAACTTTAAAAAAGATAAATAAATTATTTTTAATTTTTATCAATTTATAATTTAATAATTTAATAATTTAAATAAAATGGTCAAACGTGTAATGATGTGTAAAAATAAAGTACGGAAATAAGAGAATAACACTACACTCCCTACGATATTGTCTCAATATACTTTACTTATGAGCCCCGACTCTATTTTCACAGTTTCTAATATTAGTGTGAGCGGTTTTCAGACCAACGTTTTAATAAGCTCTTCAGATCGTTCACAATTCAACTGCAAAAAGGTTAGCACAAAAAACACAAATATTCGTGTGTATTTTAAAACGGATTTAACAATAAATAATTATAACTATATGATTTAAAACACATGTCACTTAAATTAAATCAACTATCAAATCTTAGAGTAAGAGAATTAAACACAAATTCAATAAAAATAATTTTTTTGAAATTTAATAATAAAATCAAATAATTATGATAGTTTGTAAAATTAATTAATCTAAATATCTAAAAAAAAATTAATTAAGAAGAATTAAATTAATTAATATAAATGAATATATATATTACTGCGTGCCTCTGTTTTCTGCTGGCTTTGTGCATTCAATATATATTAGTTCCACCAGCGGCTTTCAATATATATATATATACCTTTCAATAGCTTCCCTGTAGCACCAGCGAACTTTTTTTTTTCTCCAGTAATTCGGCAGGTTTTTTTCTTTTTTCTTTTTCAGCATTACTTAATTCAACCCTGATATATATATATATATATATATATATAATTTAATAATATTAAGATTATATTTTGAGATTAATTTTTAAATTTCATTAGAAACCTTGATATTACAAAAAAAATTAAAAATATTTAATCACATCTATCTAAGAGATAACTAATTGATAATTTCATTAATTGATTCAAGTTTAAATAAATATTTTAGCACATTTTTTTTTTAAATTTATGAACATGTGTTATTAAATGCATAAATACAATCTTATGTGTCGTAATTATCAAAGATATACTTGAAGTACAATTATTTAAAATTCGAGCATTTGTTCGGTTTTCTCTTGATAGACTTGATAACAGACCTAAAATAGGTAAATATTTTGTCCACAAAAATAACAAACACCCATAGTCCATACAAACCCCCCCTTGACATTTTTGTGTGAAAAAATCTTTCACTCACTACATAACACTTATAAAATTAAAATAAAAATACAATGATATCCTAGACTCTATAGTGGAACTATCTTTGGTGTAACAAACATGTAAGTAAGTGAGATGACATAAACAAAACATACTACAATTTTGGCTTGATAGCTTCATTGTACATTAGTTAATGTTTACATAGAAATAAGCGAAGTATAAAGAATAGTAATGTAGTATGCATTTATACCAATCAAGTTTCATTAAATATGTTCTCCCCTATATACATAACAAAAAATAAAAACATGGAAGTAAAACACATTATTCTCTCTCCCTTTTTGACATACAAGAAGGACAAAACATTAGATAAAGCAATGAAGCGAAACACCTACTAAAAATATAACAATATAAAATCAGAGTAATGCAAAAGTATAATGTGCTTTAAAATCCCATTAAGTTTTATGACTCTCTAACTTAGAAATCAATTAAAAATGTAATAATTGAAAAGAATATGTAAATAAAAAAAACTGATTTTTTATATTAAATTTACATAAATAGCCACATAAAGTATTAAACTCATTTAATCACAAACAAGCATACAACCAATTGAGAACTCATCATTTTTTAATTTCAATTTTGATTATTTATCATATAAATAAACAAGTAGAGTAGAAGAGGTACACAAGCACACTTCGCACATATAATGACATATTGACATTTACTTAAAGTAGTATATATGTTTAAACTCCATAAATATGTCAATTAATTCATTTATGACCTATCAAGAAAGATTTAAAAGAAAAAAATATCACCTATCATGTAAAATTATAATCGAGTCTTTAATCTCACAAAATAAAATATATCTACTAAAAGAGGACTTAATTTATTATTATTATTATATGTATGAGGTAAATGATATATTTTTTTATAACCTTTATTGGCTCTTTCTTTTTGTGCATCCAATATACAAGATTTATAAGTAGTCACTTTTTGCATAATCTTTTTTTTTGCACGAGCCATAAATCTAGCATGATGACTTTCACACTAATTGTAAGGTAGCCCTCTACGCTCACTACGGTAGCTTCACACATCATAGTAAGTAGTCCTCTCAATACTAGGTGTCTTCATACAATAAAATTTTAGTAAAAAAAGTAGAACTCAACACAATTTTACAATCAAGATTATTTGAAGTCTTAGAGTCTTTCAAAAAAATTCATAATCTTCAAGCATAACATACATGTGTGTTCATGAGTGTGTGAATAAGTTTATGTCAACATCGATCATCACATGTACAAGAATATGTGTATGCATAAGTAAAAATTGTAGTGTAATTTATATAATAAATATCAAAATAAGTTGATTCACTAAAAATGAGGTTATGTGTATGTAAGTATTAAATAAGTTCAATACTGTGTTGCCAGATAATGATTCTACTTTTCTATTTTTTTAAGTTTAACTAATAAATAAAATAAAGACAATAAATATTGCTCACCTAGGATCATTTAAACACTCAAACAAAAATACCTAGATGAAAGAATAAAAGATGGTTAAGTGACCAAGAAAAAACAACATTTCCTAACCCACATTTTCTTGCATTTTGGTTTGTCTATATCATTGGGTTGAGACTCTAACAAACTTAGATTTTATAGGCATGTTCTTGGACTTAGCTGTACTTTTCTCATTCATCCCAAATAAAGATGCAATATGCATAGTAGAATAATGATAATAAGTCTTAGCATTAAAAGTACTGAATTTTACTTGACTATTTGAACCTAAGATTCCATGCTTCTTAGTAGAATTTTTAAATACGTTATTATAATTTCCATTCATCCTTGAATATGATGCAGTATATATAGATGAATGATGCTTATGAGTCCTACTACGTGAAACATGGAAAGAATGATTAAGTTCAGGAGTATTCATCAAAAATCTACATTTTGGTATTATATAACCTTTCTTATTACAATGATGACAGTCAGACACAAATTTAACAACTTTTTCTATCATAAGTGCAATAGTTCTTTATGCATAAGTATTAACAGTAGAAGTAGAGTTTAATGGTCTTACAAAAATAGTCTTTGATGTTGAAGGTGCGTAACTTTCATCCTTATAACCAAAGCCATGTGTATCACCATGTGACTTACCAATGCTCAATATTTTTATCTAATTGTTGAGCTCTAATGGTAAGTCTCTCCACTACTTCACATGATTCTTTGAATTCTTGCACTTGTTTTTTATTATTTTCAACAAACTTATTATTTTCTTCTTTCAAACTTATAAGACTCAAGTTCAAAGCATTATTTTGTTCTTACAAAATATTATTCACTTCTTTTAATTTATTGGAAAAAATTTCATGCACTTTAAGTTGTTCATTTAATTTTTCTATTTTTTTTATTTAAAGTATTATTCTCTTCTATGACTCTAAGACATTTATAAAATAATTCTTAAAACTTTTAACATTATATTTAGAAAGAAAAGAAGATTCAAGTTCCTTCATAATAAAAATCTGTAGGACTAACACTAAGTGTATTTAGTGTTGACTTTGATACCAATTGAAAATTTATAAGATATAAACTTAATTAACTTAGAGGGGTGAATAAATTATTTTTAATTTTTACCAATTTATAATTTAATAACCTAAACAAAGCGACTAGGCATACAATCGTGTGTAAAAATAAAGTACGGAAATAAAAGAATAACACACTATATTTTTAGGTGAAAACAACATAGGTTACAACCATGACCTAAGAAGAAAAACATTGGTACACCAAACCACCTAACTTTTCAATATGAAAAACAATTATTCAAGTATAAATTTGATCTTATGCTACACTCTCTAGGATACTACCCTAATGTACTTTACTTACGAGTCCATGCTCTATTTTCATAGTTTCTAATGTTAATGTGAGCGGTTTTCAGACAAACGTTTTAATAAGCTTCTTGTTAATTAGATCGTTCACAATTCAACTGTAAAAATGTTAGCACAAAAAACACAAGTGCAACTGTGTGTTTATAATGAATTTAACAATGAATAATTCTAACTAGATGATTCAAAACATATGTCACTTAAATTAAATCAACTAACAAATCCTATATAAGAAGATTAATTCATAAATAAATTTTTATATTAATATAACTTTATTTGATATTAAAAAATTTGAATCGATTCTTAACGATAATATCATCATATTTGATTTGAATTAAAAATCTTAATATCTGATTCAGATTTACCTACACAATTTTGATTTGATCCGTTTATCACACCTAATTGAAATATTTTTAAATTTATTGGTCTGTACAATTTTATTATATCCCACAAATAATAAGATTTGTTTAAAATTGTTTGTCTCCTAAACGGGTCTCATGCCTTAATAATCCATCAGATAGTGTAATAAACATATACTTTTACTAGACAATGAAAAAACAGCCTCTAAATATATCCTATATAAAATGTGTGCCGTTTATTAAAAAAAATCAATAATGATATCGTTTTTTTTATCATAAATACAATTTGATGATAATAATGTAATTATTATTATTATTATTATAATAAAAATATATAAATATTTATTTTATTTTTATTAATAATTATATATTATTATTATTATTATTATTAAATAAAATTATTAGTACGAGAGTATTTACATTGTATCATAGTTATTTAGCAAAGAACAATATCTTTGTTCTTATTGAATTATTTTATTTCTAAAAATTAAGGCGAAGTTATCATGTTGGCATGTTGCCATTCGGTCGGTTTGGGGTGTGTAACATTTTTTTTAATTTTTATATTACTTTAATTTTAAAATATTATATATATATATATATATAAAATTTATAAAAATAAAAATAATACTTAATAATATTGAATACGTTTAATTTACATGTTTTTCAGTTAAACTGCGTTTAAAGTAAAACGATGTATCAAGTTTTTTTCTATAATAAAAATGTATAAATTAAACATAAAAATACTATTTTTATAATTATAAATTTTAAAATTGTTATTTTTGTGTTTTTTAAAAGAAACTATTATCAATATATTTTGTAGGTCTATTTTCTTCTTAGAAATGGTATACAATGTTTATTAATATATATATAACAATTGAAATAGTGGTTAGAGAATTAATTAATCTTCATTCTTTCCATTTCTTTTGATTTGTAAGCATAATTTTCTTTTACACAAAAGGCCATGAGATCTTAAGATATAAATATTATTTCAAGTAATGCAATTAAGGTAACATGAAATTTATTATTTGGTGCATGATGTAAGAAAATGATTACAAAACGTCAGCGAAGTACAAGTTAACATGTGAGGCATGTGGTTAAATAGGTAAAGGATTGGGTTGCTTTTGTAATCCCAAAAACTGGCTACATCCTCTTTCAGATTTATATAGTACTACTATCACATGATAAAACATAGATTAAGTGATTGTTATTTGTATATAATATTGTATTCTTCTCTATCAGTGAAAATATTTCCTTATATTATAATTGTCCAAGAAAAATTCTGTTTGGGCTCATCTTGAAACTAAAGTATAATATGCGTTGAGTTTTCATGTCATCTTGACTGGCAAAGAATAACACACAAGGGAGGCTTTTATAGCTGTGATTGCAAGGATGAAACTAGAACCAAAGTAAAAGATAGTCAAGCTAATAAAAAGACTCAAGCTTTTTCTCTCTCTAAATTAACGAGTAATATTAAATTCATATTATCACATAATATTATAAAGATAACTAACATGATATAGTCCCATTCAATATAATTTGGTTACACGATTTTTTTTTCTAATTTTATCTCAACTTCAAATATAACTCTAAATCCTAAATCCTAAATCCTATTTAAAAAATAATAATCTTAACCCACAAATATAACTTAAATCCTAAGTCTAAAAACCTTAAACACTATTTAGAAAAATAATAATTTTAACCCAAAATCCCAAACCTCAAAACCTAAAACGATATTTAGAAAAATAATAATTTTAATAATATATTTTATCTGAGGAAAAAATAATAATTAATTGATATTATTTAAATTTTATTGAATATATGGGTATTAATGTAATATATAATATTTTTTATTCAATTACAGTTATAAACCAAATATTGTAATATTGATTTCTTCTTTAATTCTAATTATTAAACCAAATAAAACTATTTCTTTTACATTCTCATTCTCATTTCGTGAACCAAACGCCACTTTATTCTACCATATCTTTAAAGATCTGTCATGCACCCACAAATAATTTTATTGTCATATTAATTTTTTAAAAATGCAAAACAAATTTGAGATAAATATTATGTATTATTACCATATAATGTACATTTTGATATAACACTTTATTTTTAGGACAAATGATTCTATTAGACATTTATTTTATGTTATTTGAATATTTTAATCATATAACTTTTACATGAGACATATAAGTCATTAAAATTTTAAAATAAGATATATAAGTCACTTAGTTTTTGAATGAGACATATAAGTAATTAAAACTTTAAAAGTGTGAATATAATATAATTGATTATTAAAAGAGAAGAATCAAAATTTCTTCTCCACACATTAAGAAATAATGATTCCATTTCCATCTTAATTTTTTTTCCAATTTTATCTCAACCCCAAATATAATCCTAAACCTTAAGTCCTAAGCTCTAAGCTCTAAACCCTAAACTTTAAACCCTAAATCCTAAATCCTAAATCCTAAATCCTAAATGACAAAACCCAAAACACTATTTAGAAAAATAATAATTTTAATTATAAACCTTAACCCATAAATATAACCCTAAATCTCAAATCTCAAAATGTTAAATACTATTTAATTTTTTTTTAACACTAAACCTTAACCTACAAATATAACCCTAAATCCTAAATTTCAATCCTAAACCCCAAACATCAAAACTATATTTAGAAAAATAATAATTTTAATAATATATTTTATTTTTAAGTAAGTAATAATTATTTAAAAAAATAATGATTTTAATAATATATTTTATTTGACGAAAAATAATAATTAAATGATATTATTTAATTTTATTGAATATTTCAAATATTGAGGTAATATAAAATATTTTTTATTTCATTTCAATCATAAAACAAACACTATAATACTGATTTTTTTTAATTTCATTCCGTTAATCAAATATCAATTTAGTTCTTTAAAACCTAGTGTAAACTAATTAAAATAATATATTTTAAACTCAACGATAGAATTGATATTTAAAAAAATTAAACAGTAAAAACGAAACTATAGCAAAACACTATTTAAAATCAGATTTAAAAGAATGATAAATCTCTCTTTTTTGCCTTAATAAAGAACAGAAAGAACATAAACAAAAATGGATGTTGTAGACATTCAGCAAGAATAGGAAAATAAATTAAGAACGTAAAAACAAGAAAAGAAATCATAGATAAAATGGGTACTGATGATATATAGTAAAAACAGGAAGAAAAAAAAAAAAACAGATTGCTTATGATGTTCAACAAGAAAAGTTCTTGATATCAAAATCAGAGTAACTTCTAATAACTGGTGATTATAATGGAATTAAAATATAGTTTAATAATATAATATTCTTTAATTATTAATAAAGTGATTTATGTGTTTTAATTTAAAATTTATAATGATTTATATATCTTATATAAAATTTATATAATTAAAATATTTTAATAATATAAAATAAATGATCAAAAAAATTGATGAATGTTATTTTTAAAGAAATGTAAAAAGAAGTCGCGACAAAAAAAAAAAATGAAATGTAAAAAGAGGTCCTATTTGTAAAAAAAATGAAATGTAAAATGAAATGTAAAAAGAGGTAAACATCGATTCGTCGGTAGCAACTAGCAACTAGCAAGTAGCAAGTCTTTGACTAATTTTTTTTTCTCTCCAAAAACAAATTGATTCGTGATATTCACTAGATAAAGTACTCATATTTAAGGATCAGAGCAGGTGTCTTGACTCCCAATTTATCGTCATTGTTCAATGTTTAAAATATAATATTTTTTATTTAATAAAAAAATATTTTTTTTTTAAAAATAATTACACTAATTCTCCGGATTTCATTAAAACTTTGTAATTAATCCCTCTTAAAAAAAGAGAGCATAAATCATCTTTTATATCTGAAATCTACTAGCAGACTCTATTTGATAAAAATAATTTTCATACGATGAAATCTAATGTGGAGCTAATTTCATCTGATCATGAACAAGTCCAAAACTTTATTTAATGAGGTTTAAATTCATTATGATGGACATTTATGGGTATCTATCATTTTGAAAAATATAACACATCATATCAAAATTTTGTTTTATTTTAAGAAATAAACCAATAAAATCTAAAGAGTTTTATTTTTTATTTTTAATATCATGTAAAAAATTGAAATCAATTTCTATTTAAAATCAATTTTATTATAAATATAAGCAAAGAGACTTTTAAAGGGATAATGGAAAAAAGGCAGAATATTCTAACTTTTAAGATAGAAGGTTAATAACTTACTTACAAAAAGCACGTAGAGTAGCTAAATTATAATTGAAATAAGTGAATAGTATAATTTATTTATATGTTTTAAAAATTAAAAGTGTATTCAGTTTACTAACTGTATATTATATAAAATTTAAAGTTATAATTTTCAAATTGTATCAATATTAACATAGTTTATTAGTGATATTTTAACATAAATATAATTAATTATAAAAATATAATAGATAATTTATATATTTTATTTTTAATAATAATAATAAAAGATTGAATTAAATTTTATAATTTATTATTTATTTTCTCTAATGTTTACTGTTGGTTACTTAACTGTACATATTTAAGCGAAAAACCTTAGAAGCGTATACCCTTAAATCAAATGCGAAACCGCTCTCTATCTCTATCTCAGTTGTCTTAGAAAGTCCAAATGGAATTGAAATCCAGTGGTATAAAGTGCTTTCAGCATTCGTAGCCTTTTGGCATTTTCAAATTTCGGAAACTTACCCAAATTCTTTTTTTTACTAGAAACATTTGTTTCCTATTTTGTTTAATCGGCTTATAGATCCTGTCTGTCTTAAGGGTTTGAATCCTCCGATCCGTTTGTTATCATTTGCAGATCCTTCGAAGCCTTTCGTGAAGTATGCATTATCGAATCTAAGCTAATGGTGTTCTGATATTTCGATCTCATTTCGAGGTTAGTTGGATTTTCTTACTCCACGGTTTGGCTGCTGAGGTTAAAAGATGAAGACGAAAATACAGTGGAAGTGATGTTGAAGTGTTATTTTTTCTTCTATTTTTTGTTGTTGGCTGTTATTCGCTAAACCATTTTGTCTATCAGAACAGAACAGAAACAAAAGGGGATTTTTTGAGTAATTATTTGTTGCATGTCTTTTATAGAGCAGATCCAATGTGAAATGTTGTAGCCTCGGCATGTGCTTGTGTTTTGTGGTTGATGTGAAAATTATTTCATTTGTTTATATTTATTTACTGCTGAATGTCGTCTTACTGGAGAAAAATTTCTATCATCTATTGATTTGTTCCTTTATCGTGGTTTTCTCCTATTTGTATCTGTTGCTTAGTTTTGAAATTAATTTGAAGATCCATTGATGTCGAATGCGATTACTATTGGGTGCTAGGAAACTGGAGGTGGTGGAACTTTCTTTGTTCTTTATACTGGCTTTTTGGCATTGTTATTTTTAACTCTCCTAACCTTGTTGTCATCTGTGCCTGTAAGTCCTCAGCAGCCAAAAGGCTGGAAGGAATAGACCCTTCTTTCTTGTTTTGTTGCTTTTGCTTCTGTATTTGTAGGTGTGTTGAGTATTATACAATCTGCTGGAAGCCTTGAGAAAAAACAAAAAAAAAAAAAAAGGTTGGGAAAGTAACAAAATAGTCACCCTCATAACTCTGGTACCCTTCCCTTGGAGTGAACTTGGGAGGGGTATGATAGGACTTGAGAGGTGCTATTTTTGTTGAAATGAGTTTTGAGGTGTAGATATGTTATTTTCCAAAAGAGCTTGCATTGCAGTTATTAATCAAAAGATTTGCAAAAGACAATTTTGTTGCTCTGCTTGGATTGAGGGTTTAAAATTTACCTCATTGTGGTTGGGAGTTTAATTTCCTGCGGTTTTGTTTTACCTGTTTGCCTATTTTTTTGTTTTTATATTTCATAATGTCTTATTGTTTTTGCATGTTCGTTCTGTAGTTTCCTGTGTACAATGGATTCAGATACTGCAGTATTCATTGATGGGACTGAGGACTCCCGTCAAAATGGTGCTTATGTGCAGCCTCATGTCCCTGGTGAAGATGGTCTTGTTTCAGACAATGTAATTGTCAATGGCAGTGAAATTGCTGAGGCTGCAGTTTCAAATGGCTGTGCTAGAGTATTTGTTAAGCTAGATGATGGTATGATTAATAACTCATCTAATGGGGAAGTGGTAGAGGAATCAAACGTCGATGTTGAGAGCAATGTTTTGATGGCCACAAATGTAGGCTTTTTTTGAAAATAAAGGATAAACTGATTGTCTCGATTATTTATTTGGTTACAATACCACTTACGCTTCTTTGCTGCAGGAAGGGGACAAAGGTTCTGGTCGTGGTAAGCAATCCAGAACTCAAAAGGGTCAACCTAAAAGCAAGAATGAGAAATCCCAAAGCCCCAAAAGTGTTTCTAGCATCTCAGTGGCAAAGAACAAATTTGGAAAATGTGCAGAGGAAACATCCAACCTCACAAATGATTCAGCGGCTTTCAGCTCACGTCGAATACAGCAGCAAAAGGTTCAATTATTGGCTGAAAAGTTCTTATTGTTTACTTAGGTGTCCCACTTTTGCATGTCAGACATGTTTATTTGATTTCTTGTTTTAATTTGAATCTATTAGTATATATAAAAAGGAGTGTTGGTGGTTTCATATTTATTTGATACTTTAATTTGTTGACAATTTTATAAATAAAAAAAATTCTCAAAAACATCTTTGATTTATTTGATATTTACTAAATCTATTTTTGCCATTACAAATGGTTGGTAGAAAATAACTTTTTCTTCTTCCCTTTTTTTAGTTGCATATCGATGCATCTAGCTATATTTTAACAATTTTATTTTTATTTCTTTGAAGTTAATGTTAAAATTAAAATGTATACAGTTTTATTATTTATATGCATTTTATTTTATCTTTTTGATCTTTTGTTATTAATGTTAATATCTAAATTTTTATGCTATTTTTTCACTTTTGTAAAAGAAAAAAATTATTATTATTTTTATACTTTTATTAGAGAGATTTTGTAATATCTTTCTTTACTTTAACATTTTTATTTTAAATAATATACCATCTATTAACTCCTTATTATTGAAAAATAGTTTTTATAATTAGCTCACCTAATATTAAGGGGTTAACAATAGGTTAGATATTATTTTAAAAATATATATCCTTCTCTTTTATTAAATGTGATGAGAATCAATGGCTAAAGGTTAAAAATAAAACTGTTTATTTATTTATTTACACAAAGCAAAGGAAATGGTTATAAATTCTATTTATTTGATCATGTTTATAAATTACTTTAATTCTTTTCTTTTTGACCAGAGTCCTTTGAGTAAAATACTTTGGTTTAACTCAAAATTAAATAAAAGAGATTATAACTGCCATGAATTCTTTGATGAAAATAAAGGATGCATTTACCATACTGAAGTCTTACCTATAAGGGAAGATGATATATAGATGAATAAGTGTATATGAGAAAGAGATGGTGTTGTAAAATTGCAGTTATGGACAAGTAAAATAAAAGAGAAAGAGGATAAATCAAGCAATTGGAGTAGGATACTCTCATTTTTAATAAGATTCTAGCTAGAAGCATACAAGTATTTTAGAGTGTCTCTCTATGCGTGTCTGGTAACCATGTATGTAAGGGTATAATAGGCAATTTGATAGCAAAAGCAATAAAAATCCAATATAAGAAAGTATTTCTAGTATTAAGGGATATGATTGATTAGTTGATGTTTCAAAATTTAATTTTGGTTCATTAGTACCGTATAAGTCAATACCCAAATGTGCTCCATAAATGAGCCTTATAATTTTGTTATATATAGAATTAAAAATAAAAAATGTTATTAATTAAATAAATTATTATTTTAATGGTTGATTAAAAAAAAGTTGACAAACCAGCTTTTATATTGCCATGTTCACAAAAACATGGCATAAATGAAAAGAAAATTACATATAAGTGACTAAAATTTATGTCATTTTTAATTTATATGATCTATGCCCTTAAGACATTTCAATTCTTTGATAAATGTTTAAAATACTAACCTGTGCATAGCACGAGTCCAAATCTAGTATTAGATAATAAGTATGAGTTTCCTTGTTAGTGTTAGAAACTATTAATATTACAATTTTAGATAATTATTATTATGTTTCCTTAGTAGTTTAGAAGGCGTATTATGAGTCTTATTAGCATTAGAGATTTAGGTCTCGTTGTCCTTATAAATACACATGTAAGGTGTATTATGAGTCTTATTAGCATTAGGGATTGTTATTATGGATGGATAAGAATTATATTATCCTTCTTTGATTTTTTTATTTTTCTTTCAACCTTTTTTGATTTCTTAATATATGCTTAATTTATATTTCTACTTGGTATTAGGGCTATATTGGATCTTGAACATTTTTTTCTATTATCTAAACCCTAAAAAAATGTTTTCTACTCCATCCCCTTATTTAAAAAAATAAAAATTCAGAAAGTCACGGAAACAAAATCTACCATCAATACTGCTGCTACCACTGTGAGCCATCCTTGCCATATAAATCTATCCAAAAATAGTTTAGCTGCCAACCCAAAGAGATGTTGTCGACCAAGGACCTTGTCGACGTCGTTAACACTTCGCATTTGCCTTGCCCTTTGATGTTTAGCTTGTACGACGTAATCGTTGTTCGCTATTCTCTGCAGTGATAAAAACTGTTGACAACTTCAGCCTCATGCTATTGTTGCGAGTCTCTGCTTGCACTGCCGACGCCACCAGTTCCCTTGGTCTGCACTACCAACAATATCTACCCAACATTTGTTTGCTTGCTTTTTTTGCTATTTTTGGGTAAGCAACTGTCAAAGCTGTTCCCATCACTTGGGTTGCTTCCATTGTTGACACCCTGTTTACTGGTTCATGCTGCTTTCGCCAGTTCAGTCCCATTTCAGTCCAAAACAATGCTACACCAAGCTTTACTTTGATTGGGGTTGTTTTTGGCTAATTCAAGTTTGTGGGCTTATTGGGTATATGGGTTGATTGGTGTTTTGGGCTTCTTGCCTAACATGCAATTGAGTATTTTGGGATCATTTATTGGTATTTTAGATGATTTAGCATGTGGGCTGATTGGATATTTGGTATTGGTTATTTTATCTGATGATTGTTTTGGGCTTTTGGATTGATTAAATATCATGGTTTCTTATTTAATTTTCAAGTTATGGTTGCTATTTTTGACAAGTTCTGCTACTATTGTGTACTTTTGATGTGCAACTGGTCTTATTTTGCAATGAGTGATTTGATATTTGGTTAATTTTGAATTGATCGGTGGTTTTGCACTGATTGGTTATTTGGGTAGTCTAAGATAATTTAGTGGTTTTGCACTGATTGGTTATTTGGGTAGTCTAAGATAATTTAGTGTATTACCGGCCGGACACTTAGTACATACATCATGGGTTTGTTTTATATGGATTTGTTGTTTACCGTTTGGGGCTAACACCAATTGTAGATGGTTGGAATTTTTCGTGTCACCATCTACTATTGAGCACCTGGCTGTTGGCTATTTCTGCGGTTTGGTTGTTGGAGTTCTTTTATAGTTTGGTTGTTAGTGTTCTATGGTTTTGTTAAAGTTTTTTGTCCGTTGCTGCCATGTGGTTTGATATTTTGGAGTGTTTCTATGTTGCTGCTGTTATGTAGTTTATATGCACTACTTGTGGTTACTAATTGACTGGTTAAAGATTGTTTGGTTATATGTTTTTAATATGTCTAATTAAAGGGTTATCATTCTGATCTCGATAAAATTCAAGTTTTACTACTAATGATCCATAATAGGGTTATTTTTTATTAGAAGATTTTCATATCTTACCATTCAAGTTGGGCATATTAACATTTATGCTACAATTTGTGAGAAAAGTTAAAGCATGTCTTCTTGCTACTTGTGTTGATAGCTACTTATGCCAACCTTTCTTTGTTTCGTGTTGTCGCAGTTTGCACTTGCGTTCCTGATTATCTCAGTTTTCAGAAAGCCCTTTTTGTGTGATTGTGGGTTTGTTGCTATCTGCAAAGCTATTACAGCTTCTAGAAAGCCTTTTTATGTATTGTTTTGCACTGCTATATTAGCCTACACACCACTTGCTCTTTTGCATGGTTTATGCTATTGTTTAGCCTATGTCATCACATCCTCTGTTGCTTTTTGTCTTAAGGATTTTTCTATGTTACTCTACACTCTAAGAGTATTCTACTACGTGTGATCTACGACTTCAATCTTGGTTAATATTATCAACAAAAGGCGTAGTCTATCATTTCCGGTTATTTCTAGTTGGTTTAGTTATTGATTTTACACTCTTAATAAGACTAATATAAGCAATTTTAAGATTCAATTTCACATGTGGTAAATATGCAACTTGAGAAGAGAGTTGAAATATTAGATATTTAATATTATTAGTATTAATATTAGAATATTAGATATTAAATAATTTTGATTAAGTTTTCTTATTAGTTTAAGAGTTTTATTTAGAGTCCTGAATTAGGTTTCTGTCGCCAAAATTTGTTTGCTCGGTGTCATCTCTATCTACACTACTATCCCTCTGTTACCTATGTCGGTATCCCAGCTTTTAATTGTGGTGGATTTATTCATGGTTATATAAATGAAGTTGAATTTATCTATATTCAACTTGAGGGAGAGAATTAAAATATTAGATAATAAGCCTTGTTACTGTAAAAACTATTAATATTATAATATTAGATAATTATTATTATGTTTCCTTATTAGTTTAGGAATCATATTATGGGTCCTATCATCATTAGGGTTTTTGGTAACATTATCTTTATAAATTTGCATTCAATTTCTCAGTATTATTACGAATGAATGAGAATTGGACTGTTTTTTTTGTTTCTCTTTTCAACCTATTTCGATTTCTTAATATTTGTTTCTGTATTACCTATTTTATATTTGTATTGTTTTATCTTTTGCTTTGCTCAATTTTCTTAAATTATTTTGCTTTTGTTTTTTGTTTAGCAGCAGCGATCTGGGAAGTCTGAGGCAGCATCTTCTGAAGACTTAGAGTGAGTATCAATTACACTTCTGCTTAGTTTATTCTTTCATCATCCTTAGAAAAATGTCTACTTTTGTTATAATGATTCATATTTCAGTGTCAAGTCTGCTGGCCTATTTTACACCTGATTTGCCTTATTACAGGGAGAAAACAAAGCTGAAGCTTTTGGATAAAGCCCCTTTTGAAAACATTGAAGGCGAGGCACAATCCTCTTCGTATCCTTTATCATTTTGAATTATTTTTTCTTTGATGATATGACGGGTATATTGCCCTCCTATATCTACACAATCTTTTCATTATTTAATTTACCAGTTTATTCATAACTCTTTCTAAAGTCCCACATCAGTTGAGAGCAAACCTCCCCGTGCGGGTGCACTTCCTAATTATGGCTTCAGTTTCAGGTGTTATGAACGAGCTGAGAAAAGGAAAGAGGTTCGTTCTCTATGTGCAACTTATACTGTATAGACTTAGTATTCATGCACTGTCATGATCAAAGTGTTTTTTGCATGGTTTCAAAAGGCTATTTTGAGATCTGCCTTTGGGCTCACCTTGAGGCAGGGCTTAGGGCGTAGGTCTTGGGGATTGTACATTTGAGGAGTTTGATGAGGCTTATGCTTCGATGGTTGATGAGGCGAATGCTTTATGCATTGAAGCGTAAGGCTCAATGAAATTAGACCCTATAGCACCAGAGGTAGAACTTAGGTTATTACTATTTTTTGTGGGAGTTTTATATTTAAAAAATTAGACTCAGCTGTTTATTTTGAAAGCAGTGCATTCCAATATCCTTCAGTGAATTATCCATAACGTTCTCTCCTTGACCTGGTTCATTTTAGGCTTTAGCATAAAATAATTCATTCCTTTGTCAACTGAACTAGTTCATCGATGCTTCTTTCCAATTAATTTAGAATCAAGGAAGCTTACATCTCATCCCATGAAAATTATTTGCCTCGAGGCTTAATGCTGCCTTTGAAAACTTTGTTTTTCTTTTTTGGCAGTTTTATTCTAAACTTGAGGAGAAGATTCATGCCAAGGAAGCTGAGAAGAACAACTTGCAGGCCAAGTCCAAGGTGATGTATTCTTAGTACTTAGTCGTCACCCATATATGTGGTAGATTTCAGAGTACAATTTTTAATACTGACATTCTTCTCTAATAGGAAAATCAAGAAGCTGAGATCAAGATGTTTAGGAAAAGCCTGAATTTCAAGGCAACTCCCATGCCAAACTTCTACCAGGAACCCCAGGCTCCAAAGGTTGAGTTAAAGAAGGTAAGCTCTGTATGCTTAGAGTTTGGATTTACCATCCTGAAGTTTTGCAATTGTTGATCCACAGGTCAGGGTAGCAATCACTTCACGACATTTCATTTGCTTGCAAATGTTGTATTTCTAAAGGAATCTTTACTAGGTTTTTGAAGGATCTTATGCGACTTTTCTTGTCTGCTTTTGATCAATGTTCCTTAAATTATTTGTTCAGTTAGAGCACATCAGTGTCATATATTTTGGTTCCTTAATTTTCATTGTTGTTTTGGATCTAGATACCAACAACCAGAGCTAAATCTCCTAAGCTTGGACGGAGGAAGAGCTTACCTCCTGCTGAACCCAAAGGAAATAGTGATGCTACCCATGGATCTGATCGATCAAATCTGGATGAGAAAGCCTCCCACAATTCTTCTAAAGGACCTGCTGCACATCCAAAGTTGCCACAACGAAAGTCTCTTCCTACACTGCCATCTCAGAAGACCTCTTCAGCCTGTGCAGGAAATGTGCGCAAAATTGTTTCCACTAAAGCTAAAAAGGAGGAACACACCACCAATACAACAAATGTGAGAGCGTCTTCCAAATCAAACAAGGAGCAGACCACTGTGACTATTTCCAGAAATGAAAAAAATATCCCCTTCTCAAATGCAACTGAAGCTGAATCTTCAGATCTTGACACCGAGCTAAGCAAAATCCACTTCCATATTGATGATAAGCCAATGGTTGAAGAGCAATCTCAACCTACTGTGGTAGCAAACTGAATGCGACTTAGCAAATCCCTGAAGGACCTCATTTTCATGAAAATAAGGAGCACATAGACTTGAGTTACTTGAAGAAGACATGAGTTGAGGTCATTGTTTGTGATGTGAACTTGACATAGTCAACAGCATGGATTGTGTTTGATTGTTTTCAGGTTTGCTTGTCTTGTCTGTTGGTATACTGAAATCCGGTTAGTAGTAATGTAACTATTTTACCAGTTTTTTTATTTAAATGCTGAAATACACAAGAGTCGTCTGGTTGCTGGAAATATTTAGAAGTTTTGATCAAAGTGTCCTGTTGATAGTTAAATGACTGGAATGCTTAAGTTTTTCTTTTTCTTTTTTTGTTGGGCTTAAAACTCACTATTCTGTTGAACAATTGAGAATTAATTCATGCATTGTTGATTTAGCATTTTGGACACCATCATTAATGTTCAGTATGCTATTATGGCCATCTCTAAGGTTGTGTTATGTTTTTCAAAATAAAATCCTTAAAACTTACAATAAAAATAATATTAAAAAAGTTTAATTAAATGACGTTTAATATTGAATAAATAATTATAGTTAAATTTAAACGGTATTTAATGTGAAATAATGTGTTAGAATTTTTATTAATAGTGAAATGTAATATAAAAGTTATCATCCTTGTATTTATTGTTTTCTAATAAATTATTTTTATTGTTGTTCATGTGAAATAATTCTTTGGAAACTGTTGTCTCAAATTGTGACATGAGTCATCTTATTTGTACAAATTGATCGATCCAATTTGGTAAGAGTTGGATACTATAATTATGGTACTAGAACACAAATTTACACACATTTGTATTAACATAAATTATGTGTTAAGTGCCAGAATAATGTTAAAATTTGAGAAGTTCATTTATTAAGTTTTGCAATTACGGTGTTATGTTACGAAGGTATAAGATTTTTTCAATGGTACGATGAAGACTCAGTGTCATAAATGCAAAGTTATAATTTCTAGTTTATTTCAATCAATTAAGAGCATGAAACAACTAATATTGGGTTTAAAAAACTGAAATGTTGTTAACCTTAATTTTTATAATGGTTATTGTTATTTTTAATTTGATTTTGTTTTCTAACGGAGTTACACCAAAATAACTTGATCAACTACCGTGAATGAATTTGATTGGAGAAATGGTACAGTGGTAGGTAGTTAATTAATATAGTATCTTCAATGGTTCCTAATTTAGTGAGTGTTATCAATGTGTTCTAATTTTGTCTTCAATTGGTATAGGATAATTGAAATTTTATGATGTATGAATTTTGATTTTGGAGAATATTGTAAGATATTTATTTGTATCCATATGAGAAAGAATAAATGACATATTTTGATTAATTATATATGAATTTCGATAAGATGTTATATTCATTTGTTTTTTTACGTTCTCATGCAAAAAATATTTCAAATTCTAGAAACATTTGTAAGTTTTACAAATATGCCTAAAATATTTATAAGTTGTTATAAACATGTCCAAACATGAGATTTATTGAAAAAAAATGCCCAAAACACTTGTGATTAATTATAAACATGTCCAAAATGTACGCAAATTGAACAAAATTAGTTTTACTAGTTCACGAGTATTGAAAAAAATTGAACACAATTTCATTTCTTAAAATAATAATTCCTATAATGTTTTCCTAAATGCAATCATATACCAATTGCTTTATAATAATGACAATCAATTCATATAATTCTCAAATACACATATGTCACAAGTTCACAAAATTCACAAGACAACTCAATTTCTTAATAATTCTTGTTATGTTTTTGTAAATGCATAACAATGCACTCATTCCAATTTTGGTACATGATGACATTCAATATAACTATCAAATACAAGGTTTCACAAATACACATAATTCACGTATTGTAGACTTTGATTTTAATAGACTTTACAAATTCAGCTAGTTAAAGTCACAAAAAGGTTTATCATTATCATCACCATAACGAGTTTATTAACATTCAACAAAATAACTTCAATAAACTGTCCCTTTCATGTTTTTGTTAATAAAACTTAATTGTGTTGGGTTCCACTTGATAGCTGGTTAACTGTTAGATAGACCTCTTTATCTACAATGAAATGTATACCAATTAGTAATATAGTAAATAGAATAAATAATTCATAATATCATATTAATCTATTAAAAAAACTTACAGATAACTTTTGATGTTTGGATTTAACATGTTTAATACTCCCTTCTGATATTGTAGTTGGAAATGATGCATTCTTAACCTGTCCACCTATTCAATATAAGGAATTGATGTAGTATGGGTAGTTTAGGTATCTATATTTCCTTCAGTTTGTACAATTTGAGTATTTGCATTCTAGATAAACAAATAAAACAAAATGTATTTAATATTACTATTAATAGTTTACACCAATAAAAAAGGTAATAGTTTATGAACATATATCAGTCAATTTATGCTAAAATAAGTACATGGTTATTTATACCTCTAACTTTTTTTTTAGGACAAGTTCTTGTGTTATGCCCTTTACCACGACATTTACTACATCTCAAGATCATATCCTTTCCACTTAGCTTGTGTGGTCTTTTAAAGTTCCCTAGGTATTCATCAACAATCTTGTTCCTTTTGTGTTTTTTTTCTTCTAGGTTGAGGAACCAATAAAGGCATCACAATAGGGATATAAGAAGTCTTTTTCCATTCTAAGGAACTCGTTATTGGTTGTATAAATTCACAATAAACTCTAATGAAGTAGTCCTTGTAATAAAGTTAAGATACATGTCTCAAGATCCCTAAATTCATCAAGTGGACCTGTTATTGCATGTTGACATATAACACCAGATATTTCCCATTTCTACAATTGCATGAGTAATTCTTGAGAATCACACCATATATCTCATTGTCAATATTCATAACCTTAAAGTTTCCATTGAGACAATGAATTGAATACCAATTTTTTACTTTCACTTCTCACATTGTTGTCTCTTAATGCAAATTCTATTCATAATGTTTATTCTAATTTTCTCCAACATAGTAATAATTGGCTTGTCCTTTGCACTTATACATGTAGCATTGAAAAACTCACAATGGTTGTTCGATAGCATATCACACTTTACAATTCCACTTTGATAAGATCTTATCCAATGCTTCGGTAGGACTTTCTCAACTCACTTGTATGCTTTCTCACTCATACTCCTTAAAGAAAATCATATTTGCCTCAAACTGTGCTTGAGTAGTTGCCCTTACATAAGCCCAAAATTTTTCCTTATGTTAAAACAGGGTGTGAAACTTTAAAGAATTTTGGTACATAAGCCTCATACAATATCTGTGTTTAGCATTAGCTAATAAATTCTCAATGATAGATGCCAAACCCTTTTTGTCTATCTGTAACTATGGTCTATCCATAATTGGCCTTGATACCTAAATCTTCTTTCAATACCTTTATAAATCATTTCCATATGTTAGTACATTCATTCTCCATAGTGGCATGATAACTGTATTTTATATAGTTATTTTCATCTATTTTATTAATTATAATTGCTATATTTGTCATATTTTTAGTTAATTTTAGTTTAATAAATTAGTATTTACTGTTTTTTTTATATTTTAAGAAAATTAAATAATTTGAATCGAAAACGTACTTAATTGCAAATTTATGTATAAAAATATAATTTCAAATAAAAGAGTGTTTAATTGCAATTTATAAAAGTCAAAAATATAATTTAAATTAAAATCAGGCTTAATTTTAATTATTAAATGTTTAAAAATTTAATTTAAATTAGAAAAGGGCTTAATTGTAATTAAATAAAGTTTAAAATGTAATTTGAGGGTCAAAATACAATTAAGAAAGTTAAATTTTCTGCGCAGGAGAGAAGAAGTCCACGCGCCATTAACCATGCACGAAACGTGGACTGTCATATCAGATACGTAACAGCGAGGATGCGCGCGTCTCTACCAAACCCGACCAACACGAGTGGGTGCAGGTTTCGTTATATCACGTGGCACGGTGCCCGAGTAGGGCCCACCTACCGTGCAGACTAGCGTGTAGGGTGGGACCCATGTGCCGGGCGCGTTTTCAACGCATGATCTCGTGCGGCCGATTCACATGCACCCGATTATTCAACCAATAGACAGATTCCACGTGTCCCAACATATCTTTCAGGAAATAATGTTCTGACACGTGGCATGTTACGGTGAGCGCAAAAGCGCAAGATCGCACACGCGTTGCAGCCGTTGTCCCCCACGTTCGCGCGTCTTTTATCCCGTGTGGGATTTCTACGTGCGCCCGTCCTTGAGCGCCAATGATATGCTGCCACGTGTCCTACTTTAAATTTCAGCGAATCACATCGCGACACGTGGTAGCGTGGATTTGAAAATAAGAAACAGCGCCGCGCATTATACCAGTTTGCGTTTTCGATATAATTTTGTCCCTTATGTGTAATATTTAATTATTTTTGCCATATCTCTCTGTCTCCTGCGTGTATTAAAAAATATATTTTTAAATGTATATTTTTTTAGAAATTTGATGTTATAAGTAGGGGATAATATGATAGAGTAAAAACATTTTTGAGAGTTTAGTTTTTAAGATTTTTTTGTATTGTTCGGTTCTGGACTGTGGAACACGCAGAAGCCATTTTTGGCTTCTGTTGTGTTCTGCGTGTGCCAAATATTCACTATACGAAATGTTTTAATTTTTCTTTGTTCTTAATCTTATTTTTCTTAAACTGCTGTAATTTTAATTTTATGAAGTAATTTAATTTTTCTAGGATGACATTTGATTTAAATTTATGAAGCTTTTATTTTAATTATTTTTGAACGATTTATAAGACGTTTAAGTTGTTTATTCTATTTTGTGGTCAATGCTTTTGATTATTTACGTATTTTATCAAATGATCCGTGACATATAAATAAACTTGGAAGAGACATTTTTGTGTATATTGCTCATAGATAGAATAACATATATGATGAAGGATAGGAATATACCCTAATAACCAAGGCCATAGAGTATACATAAATTAAAAAAAATACAATATTCAGTAATTTACAGTGCATAACACATCAACCACAATGATCGAGTACATGTCCCTACATACCATTTTTCATAGGAGGTTAGAAAATACTTGTATTTGTATTGATTTTATACTTGCATGTAACAAGATAACAACTGAAACTTCATTTTCATTCAGTGGAGGTGAAGGATTCATAATCTTATACTTTGGTAACATGTTGAATGATGTTGCCCATTGGCTAATGCTTTTCCTACATACGTTGGTAAAAGGTGGCCATCACTTGACGTTTTATTAATATTTTATTCTAAAACAATAGACGTAACCAAATTAACAATCTTGTGAAGTAAATGTTATAAAGAGATCTGATGATTTCGCTACATAAAGTTGATTAAATAAAAATGAAAGTATGATAAGAGAAAATACCAACATTATAGGGAAATTATTTGCTCTGTATTAAGTCTACAAGAGTATCCTCCCCTTCAAACCTCCATATTAGCCAATATTCACCTTTCTTTGAAGAAGTCTAAAACCAATTTTAAAGAAAACATTACAAATTGGGATTAGTTTAAATTGTGGAATTGAATTAAGCAATAGAGAAAAACAATCAGCTTCTAATACAATAATACCCACTAAATTGGAACAACTTACTCATCACCAGTGCAGCACACCAGCACCAGCGCACCACACCAGCACCAGCGCACGAGTACCAACGCACCATACCAGCATCAGCACCAGCACAACGTAGTGCACCAGTACCAGCAACCAGCATCTAACGTCCAACGACTAACGTCCAACGTCCATCGACCAGTGACCAACGAACAACGACCAAGTGGCCAGTGAACCAACGAACAATGACCCATCGAAAATCGACCACCAAACCAGTGAACTGGGAAGATGAGGAAGAAGAAGAAGATATGAGAAGAGGAGGAAGAATCAGATTTAAAAAAAATGAAATTTCAGATCTGGGAGAAGAAGGAAGAAAGAGGAAGAATTGCGAGAGGGGAAGAGGAAGAATCAGATCTGAAAAATTGAAATTTTAGATCTGGGAGATGAAAGAAGAAGGAAGAAAGAAAAAAAAGAAAAAATAAAGAGAGAAGGGTGGGCGTGGGATCAGAAGGAAAAAAAAGAAAAAGAGAGAGAGAGAAGGGTGGGCGTGGAAAGAAAGAAAAGAAAAGAAAAAAAGAAGAAAAAAAACAAATAATAATAATATAATTTATGGCCACGATTATTAATAAAAACCGAGGCCATAAACATATCTTATAGCCTCAGTTTTTATTAAACCGTGACCAAAACCCTATGACCTCGGTTTTTATAAAAACCGAGGCCATAGGTGTGAGACCATATGTCAGTTTTTTAGTAGTGAGAGCTCAAATGTTCATTTTCTTGTGAAAACAATCTCATAAAATAGAATTTTAATTTTATACTAAATGTTATTTTATAAAAAGAATATCCCATATTGGTCAAGAAATATACTAGTGTAGTGTTTATAAGTAATATGAAACTTATTTTCTTTTAAAATTAACTTTTAGAATTAGATGCTTGTGTTGCTTATACATTATAAATTTTATATGATATGAGAGCTTTTGTCAATTAATGGACTAAGAAAAAAAACTAATGAGCCTCATACAAAAATAATAATAATAAAGAGCTTTATAAAAAAAGAAAGACAAGTGATCCAAATCGAATTAAAATATATTAAAAATACAAAGTTATTAGGTCAAACTACTCATAAATTTTTTTTATCAAAAGAGAGATAATATTATTAACATTATAGCAAAAATACAAACCAAAACACCATCTTCTAATATCAGTAAAAAAAACTAGGACAAACACATAACAATCAAAAGAAAAAAATACTGCTATATCAAACCTAGACCTAGTTCTAAATACCAAAGCAACATTGAATACCCATGGAAGAACCACCAAGCCAAGCACAACACGTTTATAATAAACTCGAATGTTCATCCAAACAAGGAATATTATATTATTAACTTTTAACAGAAAGAACACAATCAACCACCATAATAAACCAAAAAGAAAATAAAACAACATTAATCAAGCAAATCTAATACAATAGAGAGACTAAAAGAAAACAAAACAAAAATTAAAAGGAATCCGACAATATCACCAAAAAAATGGGTGTTATAATCTCAACTACTAGGATTAAAATTCATCTAAAATGATCGTCTTCGTCTTTCTCACTGGTCTCTTCCATTGTTAATATAGACAAAACTTAAACCAAGATAAATAAATTTGAAGTCCACTAGCAAGCACTAGGATGAGTTTTACCTCTACAAATACTCAAAGAAAATATAAAAAACACAATAGTTTAAAAATAGATGGATTGAAAACAAACCAGAAACCAAATTTAAACTACAACGTGAACAATGTAAAATCTGATAGGGCAAACGATTGCTAATGAAGATGAACAGAGATGTAACAGAAGTTGTGTTGATGCATGGCATGACAAGGGTAAAACTGGAAGGTGATGTGAAACCAATAGCGATTATGATGATGAAAGGCAATGAAAAAATGTGAGCTAAAAAAACTTTGTACCTAGGTGTAGGGGAGGTAGGATGGCTATAGGTGTGGCCGAGTATAGGGGAGGCCAAGTAAAGGTGGGGTGGAAGAGATGGTGGTTTAAAGACACAAAAAAACCCTTTATATCTAGGAGAATAAAGAGTTTTCTATGAGCAATTTTCAAAATATGAGTTATTAATTGAGCATATGATTATTGCCTGGTTGTAAACGACTCATACTTTGATATGAGATGTTAGTGTATAGAAAGATATTAATGTAATATTTATAAATAGTATGAGACTTATCTTTTTTTGAGATTAACTTGTTAGGTTTGGATATTTGCTTATATATTATACAAAATTTATATTATAAATAAGATAAATATTTTATTTTGTACTTAAATTTTGAATTTTGATTCATTATAATAATTAAAAAAATTAGTCAATCTTTGATTCAATTTATAATCCTTTTAACTTTTATTTATTCAATTTCTCACTCAAACTCCCGATCAATCAATGTTAGTTATGTTCATCGATAAGCTGAAAAGATTATTTAAGAAAGAAAATTACCTATGTTGAAGACTCAAAGTTTACATCTTTTGGGAAAACAACCATTCAATATAGATAAAAGTGTTACGAAAATTTCTTGCATTACACAATCGATGGATTTTCCTTGTAATGCAAATTATGTTATTCAATTCAATTGTTTTGAATATTTTTACAATAAATTATATTATTTCAAGGGAAGATTATACTAATAATTATTATATTATTTATAATTCTACTCTTTTGTCTCTTTATATTATTATTTTTTGTTATGTTGGAACAAGTATGTGAAAATAATGTAAGAATAATATTACCGAAATATTAAAATATACTGTTTGGGTTGAGTTGTGGGCTAAGTCACTCTTTTTAAGATGTTTCATGGCTCTACCTAAACTTGTGCAAGCAAACACTCCCTCGTCATCCCCAGGATAAAACATTTCAGAATCTTTGTTTTCTATCTCAGAGCTTTGCTGCACTAATGAAGTCTGGAATGCTACACTTCTAAAGTTTTTATTGCTTAGAAAACTCAAAAACAAATTTGGTATCTTCTTCTTTTCTTTCTAAGGGCTATTTCTTCTTTTCTTTTTAAGAGTTATTTCTTCTTTTCTTTTCTAAGAGCTATTTCCAATGATCTGGTATAAAACTGAGAGTTAAGGCACTCTATTTATAGTTTGAGAAAATGTGTAACAATTATGATAAATAATAGTCATATCTGGGTGAAAAAAATAACGGCCATAATTATGATAATAACGATATAGGTGGAAAAATTAATGTCTATTTCTAAGAGGAAAAATAATAGTCATTTTTTGAGTGGAAATGTAATGACCAATTTTTGAGTGAAAAAATAACGTTCATTTTTTGAGTGAAAAAGTAACGACCATTTTCTAAGTGGAAAAGTAACTTTTAAAAAAAATCATAAAAAATACAATGCCACCTCACCTCACACACACGCATTCGCACTGAGGCTCAGCTCGGCGTGGCACGGTCGGTCGGCAGTCGAACAAACGACGACGGAAACAGTGCGAACGCGTGTATGGAATCATATTTTCCTAGATCCTTTCCCCTTCTACAAAAGTGGATACCTCTTAGAGCCCAAACCTAATAGTCAATCATTTCTATTTATACATCTTCTAAGGGATTAAAATAGCAATGTGGGTCAAACTTTTAAGAGACTAAAACTTGGAACTTTATTCTCATCATTTTTTTTATTAAAATTCACATTTCTAATAATCCCTCACTTGAATTTTATATAAAATTAGTTTTCATCAAGCAACCGATTAATTAAAAGTATAATATTGTGCATAAGTAAAAGGTGTCTATCAACTTGAACCTTTGTATAGTGTAGATGCTTTAGAATATATTCGAGTAGCTCATAGTTTTGAACTCTATCGCTAATAATATTACACACACAACCTTTCCAAGGTATAGATAAAAAATCCCATGCTTTATAGCCATGCACGTGTGTCCCAGTATAGTAAATACTCTAGTAAATTTTGCCCAAAATTTTCATATGAAAAGACCACACTTACACATTTACATATGTGAGTCTATCAAGATACTCTTGTAGCTATATACTCCACTCCACATAGAGTATAGAACTCATTAAGAGTTTAATAATTAACTCATCCTTCTATGTCGCTTCAGGACTTTATGCTTATAACAATATAGAATGAGACTTCATAATAACATGACTCATCTCATATCACTTCATAACTTGTTGTTATTACCTATTGAACTTATTTCTTGGGATCTCTAGTCTATAAGTTGGGTTACCATCACGAGTGACTCTTCATTCTAAGGGCATCAGTCCTATTCCTTTCGAGGCTTTGAAAAGCTTCTCTTTTGGTAATCCTTTCGTCAAAGGATTAGCCAAATTTTCATCAGAACGTATATGATCCACTCTTACAACTCATGTAGAGATGAAGTCTCTAACAGTACCGTGCTTACAATGTACCTGTCATCTCTTATCATTGTAATAACGGTTCTAAATCTTTGCAATAGCCACAGTACTATTGTAGTGGATCAAGACAATTGGTGTTGGTCTTTCCCATAAAGGGATCTCAAATAATAGACCTTTTAACCAACCTACTTCTTCACTAGCAATAGCTAGTGCTATCATTTCAGACTCTATCATAAATTGAGCCAATATTGTGTATTTCTTAGACTTCCAAGAAACAGCTCCACCAACAATGCTAAATATATAACCGCTAATTGCTTTGGAGTCTTTTGATAGAGTGTTCCAATCAGCATCAATGTATCCTTCTAGAATAGCAGGAAACTTTTTATAATGTAATCCAAGGTTTATAGTTCTCTTAATATATCTCATGACCCTTTTAATAGCATTCCAGTGCTCTATAATAGGTCTACTGGTAAACCTATATAGTAGTCCCACAACATAAGCGATGTCTAGTCTAGTGCAGTCAGTAGCATAAGGTAAGCTACTAATGATGCTGGCATACTCAATTTTTCTAACATTGTCTCCCGTGTTCTTGAACAACTTTGCACTAGGATCATAAGGAGTACATACAGGTTTGTAGTTAAAGTAATTATATTTCTTTAAGAACTTATCAATATAATGAGATCGATCTAGATAAAATCCCTTTTTAGACCTAGTAATCTTTATACCAAGGATTACACTCACTTTTCTGAGATTTTTCATATCAAAGTTAACACATAACAAAGTTTTGACATTATTCACGACATGAATATTTGACCCAAAAATAAGCATGTCATCCATATATAAACATATAATAGTGCAAATGTCATTTTCTAATTTATAATAAATGCATTTGTCACTTTCATTCATTTTGAATCCATGTGAGATAACTAGATTATCAAATTTTTCATGTCATTGCTTAGATGCTTGTTTTAGACCATAAAGAGATTTATCTAGTTTACAAACTTTATTTTCTTAACCTGGGACAACAAAGCCTTCAGGTTGGTGCATATAAATCTCTTCTTCTAAGTCACAATTTAAGAAAGCAGTTTTAACATCCATTTGGTACACTACTAAATCATGGATAACAACAAGAGAGAAAAGTACACGTATGAAAGTTATTCGTGTGACTGGTAAAAATGTATTAAAGAAATCTATATTTTCCCTTTACCTATACCATTTGACTACTATACAAGCTTTGTACTTTTCAATAGTACAATCAGGTTTTGATTTCTTCTTTAGTATCCATTTACATCCTATGATTTTGCAACCAGGAGATAAGTCAACCAAATGCTAAGTTCTATTATACTCAAGAAAGTCCATTTCATCATTTATGGATTCTTCTTATATGTTTGCATCTAAAGAAAATAAGGTTTCTTGAAGAGTTTGAGGATCTTCCTCTAAGGTATAAGTATAAATATTAGACCCTAAATCCTTAGGGGGTTCCAGCTCATTCTTCTCCTAATTTCAGTGTTTAATTCCTTATTTTGTTCACTAGTTCTAGTTATAGGTAAACTACTTGAAGATGATCTCCTACTATTTTCCAATTTAAATGGAAAATTATGTTCATAGAAGTCAACATCATTTGATTCTATAACTACATGATCATTTAAGTCATAGAATTTATAAGCTTTAATATCCATTGTATATCCTAAGAACACATATTCATATGATCTACTAGTAAGTTTATTTCTTTTAGGATCAAGGATCCTAACATAAGCTAAACAACCCTAAGTTTAAAAATAAGTTAAGTTAGGTTTCTTATTTTTTGAACTTTCATTTGGTGAAATTTTACTAGTAGATTTAGGCACTCTATTTAGCACATAGAAAATAGTTAATAAAATTTATCCCCACTAATGGGAAGTAACACCATAGTTTAATAAAATTGCAACAATTGATTTAGTAAAAATTTTATTTTTTCTTTCAGCTTTGTCATTCATTTCAGGAGAATAAGGTGTAGTTTTTTACTGAATGATTCCATTATTTTTATAAAAATCATTGAAAATATTAGAATTATATTCAATGCTTCTATCACTTTGAAATCTTTTTTTATTTTTTTGTTAAGTTGATTTTTAATTTCAGCCATAAATATTTTAAACATGTTAAACGTTTCACTTTTATTTTTCATTAGATATACATAAGTATAATCTGAACAACCATCAATAAAAGTTATAAAATAACATTTTTTATTTTTTGTTAAATTTTCATCAAGTTCACATATGTCAGAATGTATTAAGTCTAAAGGTTCAGATTCTTTAACTACTGACTTATATGAAGTTTTGGTTATTTTAGCTTGACTACAAAAATCACATTTTTCAAAGCATTCAAAGAAAGTTTAGGAATTAGTTCTAAGGTACTCATGCTCTTGATTATGTGTTTATTAACATAATAAGGTCTAGCATGCCAAATATTAAAATAACTCAACATATTAGCATAAAAATAAGCTTTATTAATTTTAACATTCAATTTAAACATGCCATCAGTGGCGTATCCTTTCCCAACAAAAATATTATTTTTAGTTATTGTATATAAATCAGCTCATATAGTTTGAGTAAACCAAACTTTGTTAAGAAGATAGCCCGAAACTATGTTATTTCTCATCTCTGGAGTATGTAGGACATCTTTCAAGATGACAGTCTTTCCAAAGGTAAACTTCAATTCCACCTTACAAGTACTAGTAACTTTAGTGGAGTGGGATTCGTCCAATAACACTTTCTTATCCTTAGACAAAGAATAGGACTTGAACATGTCTCAATCATAGCACACATGGAGAAAAGCACCAGTGTCTACCCACCACCCCTTCGATCCACCAAAAAAATTGATTTCAAATATCATTGTAATAAGTTGATCTTCGGTAAGGTTTGACTACAGGGTAGGACGATTTCTGTTCCATCCGTTCCTGGCCAAGTGGCCAGGTCTGTTACAACTATAACACATGAATTTTTCATTTCTTTGGGGGGGGGGAGTTAAGGTTCATTCTATGAAGGATAATTTTATGTTTCTATTTTGGTGGTTATGGTTCTAGTTATTATTATGATTCTGAGTTTTCATGTTTCTTCCATTATGTTTCAGAATTGTAGACGATGATTTCTTATTGGTACTGTTGTTTGAGACAACTAGTACTTCATCTCTTTAATCTTGTTTCCAGGCTTCTTCTTTTATTCTTAGACGAGTTATGAGACTTTCTAAAGAAAATTCCTTAGTTTTATGTCTAAGTGCATTCTTAAAATCTTTTCATGTAGGGGCAATATATCTATAATAACAACAACTTGAAATTGTTCATCTAAAGTCATACCTTCAGAAGTTATTTCATGTGCTATCTTTTGCAGTTCGTGTGATTGAGCTTGCATAGATTTTCCATCACTTATCTGATACTTCATGTATGTACTGACAGCATACTTCTTTCTTCCAACTTTCTTAGTGTCGTACTTCTTTTGAAGTGCGTCTCAAATTTCCTTAACAGACTTATCAAAATTATAATAATCATACAATTCATCAACTAATCTATTAAGAATAATTTTTTTGCATAGAAAATCATTTTTCATCTAGGTGTCTAAATCCTTTATTGTAGCTTCAGTATGAGGATTAAGCAGTGTTGGTTTTTCAGTAGTAAGAAAAGAAGCGACATTTTTCATGGTTAAGAAAAATAGCATTTTTTGTCTCAATCTTTTAAAACGTAGTCCATCAAAACGAAACGGTTTTTTGAGATTAATAGTTAACATTTTAGTAGACATGGCAGATAGAAAACATCTTAAAATTGTTGGAACAAATATGTGAAAATAATGTAAGAACACTGTTATTGAAATATTGAAATGTACTGCTTGGGTTGAGTCGTGGAATAGGTTGTTCTCTTTAAGACGTTTTGCGGCTCTACCCAATCTTATGAAAACAAACACAACCTCGTCGTCCTTAAGATAAAATAGCCCAGAATCTTTGTTTTCTGTCTTGAAGCTTCATTTCACTGATGAAGCCCAGAATGTTACACCTTTAAAGTTTATGTTGCTCGAAAAACTCAAAAACCAATTTAGTATCTTCTTCTTTTCTTTCTAAGAGCTATTTCTTCTTTTAGTAAAAAATGATAAAAATAAAATAAAGAAAACCAATAATGATGTTTGTGTTCAAAATAATGAAATATTACCTTGTTTATTAATATAATTGTACGTAAGATAGTATTATTTATAAATCTCTTTTCTTTACCTATGGATTCATAAATTTCTATTTTTTTCCTTTTCCTTTTTATTTGATTAAACTAACAAGCCTAACATTATTACAACTAAGTGAAAGACTTTTGGATTTTATAAAATAGTTTTTGTGAGTGGAGATACAATTTTAAGAAAAAAATATAGGATATCTAATTCAATTATAAAAAAGAGTAGTGATGTTTAAAGGGAGAAATAATGTTGTAACTTTTTTAAGTTAATTGGTTTAATTTTTTTAATAGATGTTACATCACACACACTTTAAACATGATTATTTAACAGTAATTGGAACCAAGAGATGACTATAAACAATATCTAACTCTATTTACAAGTCGTGGTTATGAGCTCTTTATTTATTAGAATTTGACACCACAATAATGTTAAGCCCCTAAAATAAAACATCAAAAACTTAATATCTTATATTTTTCTTCTCTTATTTATTATGAATTATTTAGTTGTTTCTATGAATTTGATGAATTCATTTTCTATCTAAATATTCATTCTAGTGAACAGTTTCAAATCACAGATTATGATTTGATTAATTTAATAAAATGAATTATTTTAGTTTTAATTCTTGAATTCTTGATTTTTTAAATTATATATTTGAATATTTAAACTTGTATGTTATAAGTTATAGTAATCATCTAGTTTATTGCACATATGTATTTATTGTTAAATCGTGAGTTTAATACGAAATTATTAATTTTTGTGATTGAAGTAGCAAATTATGATTTTTATTGCAATTATGATTGAATATTTGGTTAAAGATTATTAATGAATTTAATTTTTTCTAGTTTAATTATTAGATCATATTGTAATTGATGAATTGTTTTAGTAATTATAATTCTAGATTATTCATTATTTAAATTGATGGATAATTTAATTGTTAATCAATAACAATGAAAGAAAATATAAGAAATATTAAGTAATATATAATTTCTTCGGCTAAAGTTAGTGATTTAAGAAAGGTTTAAAATTATAAATTTAATTTAGGACTTAAAAAATTAGTTTTGTTTTATAACATGATTAATTGAATAGTATAATAGTAGCGAGTATATTTTCGTTATCTCATATATCTTATTATTTATTCACAAAATCATGATTTTATTATTTTTTTTGTTTTTGTTTTATGTTATTTTTATTATTTTCACAATTAATTCACTAAAATTATGAATTATGAGTGAAATTATTACAACTTCTTTACGAATTCGACCTTTAATTAAATTTTAATATTGTCGATGAAATAATTAATTTTTTAAAAATAAAATAATTAATATTTGATATGTACTTTCAGGATGTGTTAAAAAGCTAATTCAAGATTGTCCTCCATACAAAATTCTCTCTTAGAAAAGCCTTATAGACACTTCTCAATCTATATCTGTTCGATTAAAGTTACTGAGCTCACTCTTTCCCCCACTTAGAATTATTAGGAAATCTCGGGCTATTAAAAGAAAATATTGGTGAAAGAGTTTGGATTTAACTTTATAGTTATTCCTATTAATAGTGTATCATTAATAATGATTATGTCTTATTTTTATGTGTTTTCTTTTCCAAAAATGGATCCCGTATTTTTTTTATGTAAAATCATATCTTATATATAAAAAAAGGTTATTTTTTGTTATCTTAACAACAAGAGCAAGTAAATTTATTTAATAATTTTATCGATTTTTGTTAATATCAAATAGTTACCTTAGAACTTAAAAGTATGTATTATTAGGATGTTAATATCAAATAGTTACTTTATTGGAACTTGAAAGTAAGTATTATTAGGACATTTATGTAATATCTTTCTAAAAATAATCTAATTTTTAAATTAGCCTAAAATTTGTAGATAATATAATAACTCAATATCATTCTATTCTATGTGATTAAATAAAAAATAGTATTTATGATTGTTTTCGAGTTATTATGTAAAACATATAATAATAAATATATAGAGAGTATAAATTGTAAGTTTATTTAGATTGATTTTTTGTGATGTTAGAATTATTTATATATAATTATATTTTTTTGATAATGGCGGACAATTATGTATTATTTATTTTTTAAAAAAATTAACTACATATAATCTCATATCTAATGTGTTATGTATTAATTTATACCAAATAATTATAAAAACGTGATGATATATTTGTTACACTCAAAAATTAAATGTTAAATTTTAATAAATTATCAAAATTTAGTAGGAAAAATAATATTTATAAAACTTATAATAATAAAAATAATATCTCTTTTATATCGATGTTATATATTGTTATTATAAAAAAGTTTAATATATCATTTCGTATTAAATATCGTAGATATATTTAAAATAAAGTATATTCATTTAAATATATATAAGTTTAATTAAAATATAATTAAATCATTTAATATTATTTTTATTATTATAAATTATAGATAAATATTTGTTTTTAAACGTTTTAAAAAAAATTTATATTAGCTTTGTTAATTTATAATTATTACCCTTGGTCAATTAGTATTCACACTATGTTTGGAGTGTTTTGTAACAAATTATTACCCGACAAAAGATGGGACGCTATGTTTGAGGCAGATTTATGACCAAAAATAATTATGAAATGTTCCTAACCCTCCCCAAAAATTAAATTAAGGAATAGCTGTTATTAATAGTTTTTAAACGTTTTATAATTTTTTGTTATTATAAATAATTGATTTTAAAAAATTAATTATTTTTTTTATGGATCAATTAATATATAAAATCCATAAAATAAAATAAGAATATAATTAAACAACCCGATTAAAACAACATACCGTAAAAAAGCTAATCCTCTACAGTGCCCTACCAAGGTTTCAAGGGTTGAGTTTATGGCCTTCTGCGTTAGATTAAAGCAATGTTTTATTTATTTATTTATTTATTTGTAATTAAAGCATATTCAAACCTTCCAGTTTTCACGCGGTTTCAAATTCAGTGTATTCAGTACGAAGTACGAAGTACGAACCGGTCAATGCGTGTATGCTTTCTTAGCTTTTTTCTCCTAAGCTTCCGCTGTTTTCATGACTGCATCCATTGCATCTACCATTTGTGACATCATGTGTGTTATTTTCTTTAATGTATGATATTATTTTAATTTTATCAATGCATTTAATTTGAATTTGATTATTTTAATCATTTAGATATTAAAAAAACATTTTTATCAATATCGAAATGTCTAATTTACTCTTAAATAGAAATTAAATAAACTATTCTCAACTAAAATGTCTGCATTTTCAAGCTAGACAAAATTATCTAAATTTTAGTACTAGTTCCGGTATCAATAGTTTTTTTTTACAAGAAAATCAACATAATCTAAGGTATGGAAATTGAAGCTAATAAATTTTTAATTCACACACTTGTACTCATTATGAATAACAAATTTTGTTATTTATTAAAATTAAAACTCATGACTAAATTGTGATAAATATACAATTCAAATTATGGTGTTATATTTTCGTATTGAATATGATTGATTAAATATAATTATATTTTATTGGAAAACATAACATTATAAAAAAAACCAATATAGTAAATTACAATGATTCCGTTGCTTTATACTACATGAAAAACATGCATTAGGGTGTAGGGATAAGAGTTTAATTCAACATTGCACTTTTAACCTAAATCACCACGCAATTATAAAAATGTGTATAAATTAATATTTTATTTGAATATTAAAAAAATGAAACATGCCTAATTTTGATCTTTTTCTTTAAATTTTTTATGGGAAATGTTAATAATAAGTAAATTTGTACAACACTTAATTAAAGATGAGTAGTGGATTAAAATTTATTTTTCTTTCTTTCATAAATTTGAATTTGATTATATTTATATCAAATTTAAATATTTTTATTTTAAATTCGATCTAATAATGTAATCAATTCAAATTGATATAATTTTATCAATACGAATTTGGTTAATAAATTATATTATTTTTAATTCTAATTCAATATGAGTATAAAATTTGTGAATCTAATATAATAATTCAAATTAATTTTATCAATTTAAATAAATTTATTGAATTATTTATGTTACAATTACAATTCACTCCTTATATTATACTATACCAATCAAATTATTTTTTAAAAATTTGAGAAAATACAAAAAAAAATTATAAAAATAAATATCACTAGAAACAAAAAATCTATAAAATTAGAAAACATAAACCAAATCCAAAACAAAACCTATATATACCAAGCAAATTTGGACTCATCTCTGCTTGAGTTAAGAAAAGAAAAAGAGTTCATAGAGAATGTATAGGTATTATAATTATTTTTATAAATTAAGGTGATTTATTTTTTAAAATAATATTAATATATTACATAATTTGTTTTTGTATGATAATACACAAATCAAACGGAAAAATAGTAGTAGTAGTGGCGGTTTGTGGTATTATTTTTAAAATTTATTACTAGGTGGGGACATCACAAAGAAACCCACTTCTTCCGTTCTTGGGAAAAGAAAAAAAATATCCCACCTCTCCAAAAGCTCAAATACATTGAACTTAAGTTATCCTAGTAGCTTGTATTGTCACATATTCACGTACCCTTCCTTACACCTCACTCCTGTGGCAATAAAGTGCTCGTCTACCTTCATCTGTACCTTTCATTTCTGTTCCTCAACTCTTTCTCTCTCTTCTTTCATTTCTTTCTCTCTTCTTCTTCTCTTTTTTCCCTATCTCATAGGGTTTCTATAGCCTTGTAACTTCGATTCATCTCATGTTTCTTTATCTTCAACCTCTATTCCTCGTCTTGATTACCTTTACTTTCTTCGTATCTCTTTTTTTTGCTCTCTTTCGAGGGTTTTTTGGTGGAAATTTCTGCAGTTTCGACCTCCCAGGTTTTTTTTTGCTGTACCCATGTCTAAGATCTTCGGTTTCAGTGGTAAGTCTCTGGATTTTGTTGAAATTTTATTTAAATATCGCTTTCTTAGATCAATATTATATTTATTTGTTTGGATGATATATTTTGAGGGTGTTCAGCGAAATCTGTGTAGATCAGATATGTTGTTTTGATTTTTTGAGAAGATCTTGCTTCTTGACTGGATGTGTGTCATGATCTTTTGAAAATTTTGGTCGATGCGCGAGGTCGATGAAAATTATGACTGTTTTGAGCGTTAGACTTGACGAAAATAATTTTCTGATAATTAAATATGTTTTTTCAAGGGCAGTGAAGACCCTAGTTTTATTAGCTGTGGATGAGATGTCTTTAAGAACTGACTTTTTTCCTTGGATGAATTATGTGGTTTATTGTGATGCTTATGATTCTCCGTGAAATTAATAGAATAGATTCAGGAAAATGATTTTTGTGGTCCTTTTTTCAATTCTTTTTCTTTTCTCGTCCTTTAAAATTATCACGGGCTTAAGCGGTGGGTTCTAAGAAATTACAATTTTCTCTATATTATATATTTTATTGAGAGAAAGGAAGAACAGTTCAGTAAATTTTGGTCCTTGATTTTCAGGTAAGGATGATTTTTTCCCTGGGGGTTCGATATACCCAAACCCCAAGGAGCCAAGCCTCTTTTTGTCTCTTGTTAATCATGCCGATGTTTACTTTCCATCTCAAAAGAGATCTCGCATAAGTGGTCCCTTTTTTCTCACTGAAGAGAATTTTGAGCAGAAAAAGCCTGCCTCTATTGATGTTCTGCCAGATGAGTGCCTCTTTGAGATCTTTAGGCGGTTGCCAGGAGGTGAGGAAAGGAGTACTTGTGCTTGTGTTTCAAAGAAGTGGCTTATGCTTTTAACAAATATTCGCAAGGATGAAATATGCAATGAGAAAATTTCGACACCTTTGAAAGTTGATGGTGAAGGAACTGAGGGTGAAGGTTATCTCACTCGAAGCTTGGAAGGAAAGAAGGCATCAGATATTAGACTTGCTGCAATTGCTGTTGGAACTGCTAGCAGAGGAGGATTAGGAAAACTCGTGGTCCGTGGGACCAATTCTGTTCGGGGGGTAACAAATCTTGGCCTAGGAGCAATTGCCCATGGATGTCCTTCGCTCAAAGTTCTTTCTTTGTGGAACTTGACTTCTGTTGGGGATGAAGGGATTTGTGAGATTGCTGCTGGGTGTCCTTTGTTGGAGAAGCTAGATCTTTGCCAGTGCCCTGCAATCTCTGACAGGGCTGTGGTTGCAATTTCAAAGCACTGTCCTAATTTGACTGAGGTTACATTTGAATCTTGCTCAAATATTGGAAATGAAGCTCTTAGAGCTATTGGACTAAATTGCCCCAATCTAAAATCCATTTCAATCAAGAATTGCCCACTTGTTGGGGATCAAGGGATTGCAGGTTTGTTATCTTCAAACTCATTTTTCCTGTCAAATGTGAAGCTTCAGGCACTGAACATCACTGATGTTTCTCTTGCTGTTATTGGACATTATGGCAAAGCAATTACCGATCTTGTCCTTACCAGCCTTTCTACTGTGACTGAGAGAGGCTTCTGGGTTATGGGCAATGGTCATGGACTGCAGAAGTTGAAAGCCTTAACAGTCGCATCCTGTCAAGGAATAACAGATACAGGGCTCGAAGCAGTTGGGAAAGGTTGCCCAAATTTGAAGCAGTTTTGCCTTCGTAAATGTGCGTTTGTTTCTGATGTTGGATTGGTAACTTTTGCCAATGCTGCAGTGTCGCTTGTGAGCCTTCAGGTGGAGGAGTGTCACAGGATCACCCAGTGTGGTCTTTTTGGAGTAATTTCTAATTGTGATTCAAAATTGAAGGCCATTTCTCTTGTATACTGCCTGGGAATTAAGGACGTAAATGTTGGATTGCTTCAATTGGCTCCTTGCAAATCATTGCGCTCACTGGCTATTCGTAACTGCCCTGGATTTGGTAATGTTGGTCTGGCTTTGTTGGGAAGATTGTGCCCTCAACTGCAGCATGTTGACTTTGCTGGGCTGGAGGGAATAACAGATGCTGGGTTTATCCCATTTCTTCAGAGCTGTGGGGCTGGCCTGACAAAAGTTAATGTTAGTGGATGTGTGAATCTGACTGACAAGTTGGTTTCATTAATGGCTGACCTTCACCACTGGACTCTTGAAGTTCTGAATCTTGAAGGTTGCAGCAAGATCAGTGATGCAAGCTTGGTGGCTATTGCTGATAACTTTCATTTGCTTTGTGATCTTAATGTCTCGGGATGTGCAGTCACTGATTTTGGGATTGCAGCCCTCGCCCGTTCAAACCAGCTTAATCTTCAGATTCTTTCTATCTCAGGTTGCTCTTCCATATCAGACAAGAGCTTGCCTGCCTTGGGAAAATTAGGTCAGACACTTTTGGGTTTAAATATCCAGCACTGCAAGGCAATCAGCTGCAGCGCAGTTGACCGGCTTGTTGAGGCGCTTTGGAGATGCGATATCCTTTCCTAAGTGAGCAGGAAGGTAATATAGACCCTGCAGACAGAACAGAGCAGAACTGTAGTCAACTTTTGTGTAGTTTTTGGGTCCATTATTATGGGTCTTTAATCATCCAGTGTCCAGCTTCATTTTCCATGAAAGATGGCCATCGTTTCTCCTTTTTCAGGCTCTCAGCAATGAGACAGCCTTTTTGATGGCCATGTAATCTTGAGAATGTTATTACTGGTTTCTGGATCTTGGTTATGATTTTGTATTGCTAGGTGGTAGGTTCTTTTGTTTTTGGGCTGGCCTTGCTTTGGTTTTATATCAGATGCTTGTGCTCTCTAGCCTTTCTACCTCTTGGAAGTTCCTACTCCTAGTTTCAGGTCTGTTTACTGTTGGTTTTGCCGAGTCTTTAACGTTTTGAACGCTCCAGTTCTTGACGTGATGGTTGGGTCTTGTTTCCTCACAGGGCAGGTTTGGTTTCCTTAAGAGTCTATTGTGGTTGATTTTGGCAGTTGAAATTTTTGGTGCCTTTTTTTTTGTGGGGCTTTGGCCATGACAGTTTATTGATCTGTCATGACAACCTTTCTCTCTAATAAGAGGGTTGTTTTTTAAACACCAATCCCTGTTTTTGAGGCCTCAATTATTCACGCTGTCTTTGCAACCTTTTGTTCTACATGTATTGTAATTAACCAATATCTGCCCTTTGCGTTGCATGCACTGTAGTGATAAATAAAATGTAGTCCTTGTGTGTTATAAACCTCGGAATGTCAAAGATCGTGAGAACCTTTTGTCATGCATTTTCCTTTTGACTTAATTTAGAGGATGACAATTTCTAGTGGATCACCATTAATATTTTTGCTGTTTACCTTTGGTGGAATTATGTTCCATCTCCACAGGTCAGCCGATCAGATTTTACCTGGTTCTCTACATTGATGTTTTGTACTTTAGTTCCTTTTGGTATAAGTATCATTTTTTCTACAAATCTTGATTGTTCATTCCAATATTCTAGTCCTTGCATCATAGCAAAGAAAAGAATTTCATTGTAGTATTCTTTTATGAATCAAATGGACTCAGAATGTTAGATTGAAAAATAAAAGTAAAATAAAATTGATTCTTAAAGGAGAAGTAATCATAATTTTATTTTTATCTTAATTTTTTTTTTCAATTTTATTCTAATTTTAAAATCAAATCTTAAAACATTAAATCTTAAATCTTATATCCTAAATTCAAAAAATTTAAACTCTAAATTCACAAATATAATTTTAAATTCAAAATTCAAAATTATATTTAAAAAAATAATAATTTTAATCTTAAATTTTAAATTCATATATATAATTCTAAATTTTAAAATCATAAACTTTATTTAGAAAAATAATAATTTTAATTGAACTCGTAAATATAACATTAAAACTTAAATTTTAAATTTTAAATTCTGAAATCTTAAATTTTATTTAGAAAAATAAAAATTTTAATTTATAAATATAACCATGAACCTTAAATTTTAAACTATAAATCTTAAATTTCAAACCTTGAAATCCTAAATACTATTTAAAAATAATAATTTTAACAATAAATCTTAACTCACAAATATAACTAAACTATAAATCTTAAATTTCAAATCTTTAAAATCATATTAAAAAAAATTTAATAATATATTTTATTTTAAAGTAATAATTATTTAAAAAAATAATGATTTCAATAATGTATTTTGTTTGACGAAAAAATAATAATTAAATGATATTATTTAAATTTTATTAAATATAAGAGTATTAACCTAATATATAATACTTTTTATTTTATTTTAATTTTAAATTAAATATTATAATATTAACTCCTTAATTCTAATGATTAAACTAAATAATCTTTTTTCTATTTTATTCTTATTTCGATTTGGACGTGTGAATCAAGTGTTTTTTTAGCAAATATATTAGTAGATTTGGAATCCATGGGCTCGCAATTGCTAGGCAATCGGTGCATGTGATTTGATGTTGGAAAATCTTTACAGTCGGAGAGAGTAACGAATATTTTACTAATTTGTATATGATTTCCCCAATTACTTTGATTGCGGATATTCAATTGTCGATAAGATTTCAGATATCTTAAAAGTTAAGAATTGTAAGATACCCATAACGATATAGCCGATCTTGCACCGGTAATTGGTCTCCAACAGATCTCTTATAAAAGATATTATTTTTATAATTAATTATAAAAATAGTATATTTTATATTCATTTTAAATATTTTTTATATTAAAAATAAATATAATATATTATTTTATTTCAAATATTGTTGAAATTAAGTTAATTTTATTTAGATATTTTTAATATTAAATAAAATTTAACTTAATTTAATTTAATATTATTAAAATGTTATTTTTATTTTACCGTTAATTTTTCAAACTTATTTGACAAAACAACCTATGATATTGTTATGGTTCTTGATGAGAATTTTTGAATGAGAATTTTTTGAAGTGTGTTTCTTTTGTTTCTGATTGGAATCATCGAACCTGAAATACATCGCCAGAAACTTCATGCCTCAATGTTGAACTACTTACAACAACTATTCATTGTCTTCTATTAGTTAAAATTTATACTAGTGAATTAAATAAAAAAATATTTTATTTATATTAATATATATTTTTATAATATTTTAAATAGGTGGTGAAATAATTATTAATTTTATACACATAATATATATTTTATTACTTTATTTGAATATTTGAATATCATGTTTTTGTATTGTATTAAAGTAATATTGTAAATAATTAAACATAATAAGAAAATAAAATAATTTTTTTGGTGAATACTTAGTGGATAGACATAAAAAAATTAATTAGTACTCTTAAGTTTAAAAACTACAAAATTTTCCAATTAAATCAAATAACTTCATCATAAATTTGAGAAAACAAAAATATTAAGACCGTATTGTTTGATAAGTTAAATGTATAATATTAATTGGTGTGGGGCTTACAGCATAAAAGATATATCAAAATAATTTTATGTAATGTCTAACTATTTTAATTTTTAAAGAAAATGTGATTAAATAATCAAAATTTAGTACTTTTGAAATTCAATTTTTTTTATTTTTAACTAAGTGATGTCTCTTATTATTCTACAAATAATTAGTTTTAAGAACATTAAAACTTAAAAGAATTTTGATTGAAATAACTATATGTAATATGTAATTATTTTAATTTTATATAAAAATTATGAAATCGTGATTAATCTTTTAGATTTATAGTTTTTAATGGTTGTTATTTATTATTTCACAAATAGTTAATTTTAATTAAAAATATTAAAATTTTGAAAAAATATGATAAAAATAATTATATGTATTCTATAACTTTTTATTTTTATATAAAATGAAATTAAAAAATAATAATTAAATAATTTTAACTAAATATTTTTGGAATTCTAGATTTTAATTCATAATTAAGCTATTATATTTGGTATTTTTAATCAAAAATAATATTTTTTTGAAGAAATATGATGATGAGTTCTTAAAAAATACTAAAATTATCATGATTTAATACATTTTAATTAATTAAATAGATTTATATTTGTATGATTTCATCATATATTCATATAAATTTATCTTTTCGGAATTACATGTATTTGTTTTTCAAGTATTTTTGTTCACAAATAATTTAAAAACTCGAAGAAAAATACTATAGATAATATATCACAAATATGTTAAAAAAAAGTAAAAAAATGGAAAGATTAGACAAAATAGGTCAAATATGTCGAGTCCTACGTACCCTGTGTGCAGCCAGCACATGCCCGCGTCGAGTCCCATGCACCCCGCACGTATGTCATGTCAAGTCTCATGTGAGCTAAGTCTGCCTTAAATCTCGCCCCCACACCCGTGTCAACCTGTTCAAACACATCCAAAATCAATTTTTGAGATATTTTTTACTTTTTGTTAGCCTTTTTCTCATCTATAAAAATAATCTCCCTTATTGTAAAAATCATTCCTAAAAATCTCTCATCTTTCTCTCTCTAGCTTTCTCTTTCTAGAAAGTTTTTTTTTTGTTTTAAAGTTTTTCTCTTTTTAAGAAAAACTAGTTATATTTTTGTAGATTTCTAGTTTTTTATTCAATAATTGAAAATGCAAATCCGTTTTGAGATTTTCAAAAAACAAAACTAGTATTAAAGTTTGTAAGAATTTTTTGAGGTGTAATTTTAAAATAAATTCTTTATAGTTAGTTTTATGTTTTATTCTTTATAGTTATTTAATTTATTTGGGATTAAATTTAACATGTTATTTGTTTGTAAATATGATAAAATAATAATATTGTTATGCTTGCGGAATATTAAATAGGTAAAATATTTTTATAAAATTAATTCATTTTATTTTTATTCAAAATTTTATATTAAAGATGTTATAGAAAAATATATTATTTTTCATTACAAAATTAAAGTGAATCTCGTCGGTAATTAAAGTGAAGTTATATTTCAAAAAAAAAATTATAAGAATTATTATTTGAAATTGTATTAACAAAATATTTTCAGCAAAGGTTTTAAAACTTGAAGTTAGTACTCGGATAATCAAATTCTTAGATTTAATTTGAACAATTTCAATAAAGTCTAATTAACTCACTTCGCTTAAAGCTATGATTAGATGATTTACAATTTTTTTAGAAATAAAATTGAAATTTAATACTTAATTAATTAAGAGGCATCACCTAATAATATTAATTAATTAATATTAAACAAAAAAATTTGGGTCCCGCCTAAAGACACTTTCATTCTAAAAATGAAAAAAATTAATAAATATCTATTTATATATTTAATAACTTAAATAATACGAGGAATCATAATTAACTTAATTATTATATTTATAAATATTTTACTATTACGAATGATAAAAAAATTATTATTGTTTATTGAATTTATATTTATGTTTATTTTTTTTATGTTATTAGATTAGGAAACAAAAATCAAAATATCGTGACATGATGTTTATAATTTAATTTTTTTTAAGAGTTGAATAATAAATTAAAAACCACATATATTTCTTCCATATATCGACCTTGAAAGTATATTTATCATTTTCTATAAAATGATTTGTACACTTATAAGAGTTTTATAAATATAAAATCAAAGTATCTGTATGATCGATATTGCTAACCCGATGCACGTCTTGTCCTCATCGTGACCAAAATAATTACATAAAATAAGAACTTTTAATTAAATTATTCTAATTGAAGTTTTTTGAAATTATAGTATTTAGTTACTAATTAAACATTATGCATGTTATTTATTAGCCAACTAATTAATTTCAATATAAAAATTAAAAAGAAAGTTACAATGGGTGATTAAATAAGTATTTTGGAATTTTAATTTTTAATAATATAATTATGTTAATTATTTATTATCTTAACGACTTAATTTTATTTAAAAAATAGTTTTAAAGAAGTACGATGAAAATAATTAATTACAGCCTATAAATGTTTTAATGTTATAAAATTAAAAATTAAAAAGGTGATTAAATAATCCTTAGCTAAAGTATTTTAAATTTCTATTTTTAATTCCTAAATAAACCATTATATTTTTTATTTATTGTTCAAAAAAATTAATATTAATTAAAAACATTAAAATTTTGAAAAATATGACCAAATAATTATTTAAAATCTATATTTTTTAATTTTATAAAAATAAAATTATGAAAGGTGCCTTTTCAAATTTTTACTTTTAATTCCTAAAGTCATTATTTATGTTATAAAAATATTAAAGTTCTAAAGAGTATGACCAAAATAACTATTGTAATATATAACTTTTTCAATTTTATAAAAAGAAAATTAGTGAAAAAGGTTGTTAAATGATCTTAAGTTAAGTATTTTTAAATTATAATTTTTAATTCCTAATTAAGATATTATGTATATTATTTATTAGATAAATAATTAATTTTAATTAAAAATATTAAAAAAAAGTAAGAAGAGGTGATTAAATATCCTAATTAAATTCTTTTGAAATTCTAATTTTTAATTCCTAATTACATCATTATGTATATTATTTGTTATACAAAATAATTCATTTTAATTATAAAAATTAAAAAATAAATATATGATAAGGTGATTGGATTATTAAAATTGAAGTATTTTGAAATTTTATTGTGAAATTTAAAAAAATATTCAAAAATCTATTCAATGAAAATAATTTTTTTTAAGGATGAATGCTAACTGAAGTCCATATTACGTTTAACGAAATTGCATTTTAAGCTTATATTTATTTTACGGTTCAATATAAGTATATTATATTTAGAAAAATTATAACAGAAGTCCATTTTAAAAAAAAGTTGTCAAACACACCATTTTTCACCCTTCTTAACCAAGCACATGGCACGTGTGAGGTGATTATTTTACATATTTTTTTAAAAAATTCAACTACTTTTTTTATAAAGGTAATGGTGTGATGTAAAACTAAATAAGTATAGATCTAAAATTTTCTTTTATTAAAAATAACTAAGTAATGATACATTTTTCCTTGAAAAAGGTGAAACCATCTCATATAATCTATCTTATCTCTTAAACATGATATAAATGTAATTAAGTTTGAGTTTCAATTATAATTTTTTTAGCAATTATTATATATGATTTTTTTATGTGGATATAATAAAATATTTACTTTTATAATATATTTTTAATGTTAATTATGTTTTTTATTTATTGTTTCACAGAGAATATTTTTTATTAAAATCATAAAAATTCAAAAGAAATGTGAACAATAAAATACACAAAAAAATAGAATAAATAGTCAGGTTATTTTGTGATACATCATTATTTTAAGCTTTAAGACAATCAAGTAGAAATTTTAACAGCATTATAGTATTTTCTAATGAATATACAAATGCATATATTTAAAATAATAATAAAAATAATATTAATAGATGTGATGAAGTATAAATATATTCATAATAAAAGAATGAGAAAAATACACAACTTGAAATATTATGGATAGAAGAACTTTAAATTAAATTGAGTATCAAATGCAAAACAATTTAAAATTATAATATTTTACATTAAAAAGTGTAAGAGTTTTAATTTTTCTTATAATTTCAATAATAATCTATTGTATTTACTATTATAAATTCACAATAAATTAATATAATAATGAATGCCATATGTATTCATAATTAATTATATTTTAATAACTTTAGAATTTTATATAACATAGAAAGATAACTAATAATACTTTTATAATTAATTAGAGTTTTATGAAATATTAAAATATATGATATATTTAATATATAAACAATTTGATAAATTAGGTTAAAAAAATGTATTTTTTTCTTTATACTAGAACTTACTAAAATGTAAAAAGTAACTAACTCACTTATCTATAAAGGAAGGCACATCCAACTTTCAAGATAATCTCACAAATCAAAATTATTTAAGAAAATAATTTTTTTATAAAACAATACATGAATAAGAAATTATGTAAATTTAAAATCTTTAGATATTTAATAAATTTTCTTTAAGTAAGACTTCAAAACTCTTGAAAAAATTAAAAAAAATTAACATCTAAATTTATAACAATAAAAATAATACCTTAATAATATTATACAGAGTCTAATTAGATAGCGTTTAATATTAAAAATGTATAAATGATCGTAGTTTAATTTGAAAAATGTCTAATTAGATAGTGTTTAAAATAAAATAATATATGAGACCTTTTTGTAATAGTTAAAATATATTAATTAAACTCAGGAGATGTTATTTTGTGTTTATAAGTTTTAAATATGTTATTTTTGTTATTTTTTAAAAAATTTCTTGATAAACATGGGTCAAAAGTGGAGAAAATATCACTTAGAGTCATTATAATTGCTTCTTTTTAGTTAAAAGTACTTGAAATATATCAAAACACCTTTAAGAATATTTGGCACTCTTTATAAAAAGTGTTTTCAAAAGCTTGAAAATCACTATTTGTATTTATTTTTGAGAAAAAAATAGTATTGAATATATGCTTTCAATTGTTAAAAAGGTTAATTATAAAAGTGTCCGAAATATTTACTTTGTTGCAATTACACCTACGCGTAGAGGATACAATAAAAAATGCCAAAATATTAATTGACGTTAAATATTTTAATAAAAGTAATGCACATGCCTTTTGGTTAAGATATATTTGTAAAATGAGGTCTTTGAAAAAAATTAGAGGCATTTCAGGATTTCTTTAGGGAACAAAAACACAAAACCGATGATGGTGAAGATTTTTTCTTACATCAAATTGAGCGTTTGTAAGGTGATTTACGAGATAGATAGATAGAAAATATTCGATATAAATGGTGGAGAAATTCCACGATTTATCTGGATTTTTATTGGTTACATTTAAGAGATTAGGAGTTAGATTTGGATTAGTTTATTATCTTAGTTATTGTTCTCTTTTGTTTTTTTTTTTGGGATACACATGGTAACAATGAAAGGGAATATGTCTAATAAAGGGTGGTATAAATAATTTTAAAAAGGCGAAATTGAATAAAAAATGAAATGTGTGGTCTCTTAGTTTGGTTTGAAAAATAAATACATTATTGAATACTTTTCTAACTAAACTTTTGTTAATGATCTTGACTTTTTGATTTTCTGCATCATTTTAATGGATTAAATAATTATTTTAAAGAGTATTTTTTAATTATAATTATAGATGTAAATACATGATTATTTACTATGAGAATCAATTATGGTGGAAAGTTTGAGTAAATAGTAAGAAGTAGAATATATGTTGGTGGGAAGGTTACATATTTGGACAACTATGACTCTTATTGCATTGGAATGTTGATGTTGAGAGCATTATCGATGAGCTTAACATGGGTAGTATTATGGAGGTGGTATGTCATACCTTAATTAGAAGGTGTTGGTGTGACAAATTTAAATTTAAACTCAGATGTATCCGATATTGGTTAAATTTCTCACAATGAAAGGGGAGATCAATATACATGCTATTCATCTCACAAAGAAAGAGTATGAATTTGTAAGGGTGGTCAAATTTTTAGAACCAAATGAAGTAGTAGACTTGATGAAGAGGTTTTTAGAGCTAGAAAAGAAAATCAAGCTAAGGATATAAGAGAAACTCCAAAAATGAGAAAATAATGCAAGAACCTCTATATTTGATTGAAGTATCATTGGTTTGTGAAATGTATGAGGAAAGATCTAAATTTTCGATTCAAATGTGTAGCATAATACTAGGAAATTTGAAGAATAAGAACCACATAGAGATATCAGGAAAGAGGATGACTCAAATATTGAAATTGATGATACACACATTAAAAATGAGAGTGTTGGTGTTGATGTGCAATAAGAATTACTTAATGGCACCCCCATTGAAGTTGATAATGTTAGTCTTGATGTGTAAGAAGAAGAAGAACTTCATGACACACATTAAAACGAGGCATGGAAGGGACAGAAGAAGATATCCACATAGAAAGAGGAAAGAATGAAATGAAATTGAACAAAATGAATCTGTCAATACGGAGGATGAAGAAAGTGTGCAAGCTATAGACATTGTGTATGGCTTACATGACATCGAGTATGAAAGTGAAGATGATAATTACCTGTTTGATCATAATATAGATCCTAATGGTGATTATGCATCAATGGAATTTGATGCATTCATTGAGGATGTTGCTGAAATAGATTCTAAAAAAGATGGAAATTCAAATCACTTGGATAGTGAAGTTAAGAGCTCTAATGATAAAACAAAGGGTAATAGGGTGAAATATCTTGTGTTCAAGAAAAAATTGATATGGTGGATCCCAAGTTGTGGTGGGGATGGAGTTCATGGTAGAAATGTGTTGAAAAAAGGATGTAGAAGACATGAAATTTTGCATAAGAAGAGAATCTCATTTAATAAGCTTTTCAAAATTAGGTTCACAATTAAATATGTCTCGCTCAAATTGTGAGTGACATGTATATGCAATGAGGGTTGATAATGCTGGGACTTTCAAAATAAAGACAAACTTTGTTTTAGCATAACTATCGTAATGTCAGACTAAATAAGCTAACAACTTATACCTAGATTGCAAAAGATTTTTCTCTGATTTTAGGAATAACTCAAACCTATTTGAATACTATGAAAGATAATGTATATAGTAAGTATGGCCTAGTACTTACTCATAGTCAGATATATAAGACTTATCAGAGAGTTTTGAAGAAGATTGACGGGACTCATGAAAAGCAATATGCTAGACTTTGAGATTATGAAGATGAGGTAATAAGGTCAAATCCTAGAACAACTATCAAAATAACATATGACTCAATAAATTGGGGATCTCTTAGATATTTGAGATGTTATATTGGATGGGTTGCACTTAAAAAATGATTTCTTGCTAGGTGTAGGCCATTAATTAGGCTTGATGTATGTCATGTAAAAGGTAGTATGCAAGGTCAAATATTGATAATAATTGGTATACATAGAAACAATTCACTTTACCCAATTGCTTATGCCATGTTGTCTCTTTTAGAAGATCATAAAACGTGCAAGCATACACGGTCACAAGTAATAAAATTTGTAAGTAAAGTATCGTTCCCACAGAGATTTGTTACTATAGCTTGTTGAGTACTAAAATTATCTCTCTCTGATTTTATCCAAAACGATCATTGATTGGAACAAATTTAAGAAAAGAGTTTAATAACAAAATAAAAGAAATCTAGGATTGCAATTTTTCACCAAATTAATCAACTCAAATCATGTTATTTTCTTTTGATTTATATTTTTTTAGTACATTTAATTTATCAATCGAAAACTTCTAATTTTATTCATACATCTCTTCTGAGCTCCGTATAAAAACACCTCGTTAAATTAATTCACTATAGTCCTATTAGAATTAAATTCACCAAGATTCATTACGTTCTAAGTTCTCAAATGGCTACACATACAATTAGGGTATATTCATATCCTTTATCATACATGTTATTCTATCTATGAGTAATATACACAAAAATGTCTTTTCCAAGTTTATTTATGTGTCACGGATCATTTGATAAAATTTGTAAATAATCAAAAGCATTAAACACAAAATAGAATAAACAACTCAAACGTCTTATAAATCGTTCAAAAATAATTAAAATAAAAGCTTCATAAATTTAGATCAAATGCAACCCTAGAAAAATTAAATTACTTCATAAAATTAAAATTACACCAGTTTAAGAAAAATAAGATGAAGAACAAATAAAAATTAAAACATTTTGTATCGTGAATATTTGGCACACGCAAAACACAACAGAAGCCAAAAATGACTTCTGCGTGTTCCACAGTCCAGAACCGAACAATACAAAAAAATCTCAAAAACTAAACTCTCAAAAACTTTTTTACTCTATCATACTATCCCCTATTTATAACATCAAATTTCTAAAAAAATATACATTTAAAAATATATTTTTTAATACACGCGGGGGACAGAGATATATGGTAAAAATAATTAAATATTACACGTGAGGGACAAAATTATATAGAAAACGCAAACTGGTATAATGCACGGCGCTGTTTCTTATTTTCAAATCCCGTTACCACGTGTCGTGATGTGATTTGCTGAAAGTTAAAGTGGGACACATGGCAGCATATCATTGGTGCTCAAGGACGAGCGCACGTAGAAATGCTGCACAAGATAAGAGGCGCGCGAACGTGGGGGACAACGGCTGCAACACGTGTGCGATCCTGCGCTTTCGCGCTCACCGTAACATGCCACGTGTCAGAACATTATTTGCTGAAAGATATGGTGGGACACGTGGCATCTGTCTATTGGTTGAATAATCGGGTGCATGTAAATCGGCCGCACGAGATCATGCGTTGAAAACGCATCCGACACGTGGGTCCCATCATGCACACCAGCCTGCGCGGTAGGTGGGCCCACTCGGGCACCGAGCCACGTGATATAACGAAACCTGCACCCACTCGCTTTGGTCGGGTTTGGTAGAGACGCGCGCATTCTCGGTGTTATGTATCTGATTTTACGGTCCACGTTTCGCGCATGAACTTCTTCTCTCCTACGTAGAAAATTTAACTTTCTTAATTGCATTTTGACCCACAATTTAAATTCAAATTACGTTTTAAACTTTATTTAATTACAATTAAGCCCTTTTCTAATTTAAATTAAAATTTTAAACTTTTAATAATTAAAATTATGCCTGATTTTAATTATATTTTCGACTTTTATAAATTGCAATTAAACATTCTTTTATTTGAAATTATATTTTTGGACACAAATTTGCAATTAAGTACGTTTTCGATTCAAATTATTTAATTTTCTTAAAATATAAAAAAATAGTAAATACTAATTTATTAAACTAAAATTAACTAAAAATATGAAGAACATAACAATTATAATTAATAAAATAGATGAAAATAACTATATAAAATACAGTTATCAAGTACACCTATGACCTCGGTTAAAAATCAAGGTCATAGGTCATTACCTATGGTCTCTCTCACTTAGGCCTCGATTCTTATAACCGTGACCATAGAACTACGGCCACGATTTTTAACCGTGGCCGTATGTATGTTTTGTAGTAGTGAGATTTTAGGTCCTTTTTCCACTAATAATAAAGGCATGGAAGCCTCTTGTACAAAGATTTGGCTTTAAGGAGAACATTGTGCATAACAAGATTTATCTCCTAATAAAATTGAAGTTTGCTTTGTGCTCTAACATTGAATTCTCTAGGTATCCAACAAACATATGTCTTCGAGAAGATTTTGTAAATTTTGCATATTCTTTCGGACGTTATGCCTCTCCATTTATCCAATAACAAACCTAACACCCCTTTCAAGTAGATTGCTTTTCTTTTATGCTTAAGATTGTGATAGATGGCTCTTTGAAGGAAGGCCAATGACTCCTTAACATCCACATTTTGAGTGAAAAGACATTGTCTCCAAGTTTCAACAAAGGTGTACCACACTACAAAACCAATTGTTGTTGCTCCTTGTTTTTAAGCTGCCTTAAAATTATATTTTAGGGTTTTTTCTTTGAAAAAAGGATGCCAATTTAGAGAAACATATATGTTAACTTCATGAATTGGATGAGTTCTTAGTTGCCTATTTTATCCACAATAGACATTAAAAGAATGAAAAAATATATAAAATAATATTCGTAAAGTTGATAATAATAAAAATAATATTTAATAATGTTAAATAATTTTAATTAATCGTATTTAATATTAAATGAATATAAATTATCGTAAGTATTCGGTTTTAAAGATATTCAATTGTATTATATTCAATATATTTTATAATTATAATTTTTAAGGATTGTAATTTTTGTTTTATATACTGCTTAAAGATATACAGTTACTTAGTATCCCTAGGTTTATCTTATAATTAACTCTGACCTCTTTAATGCTTAAAAGAACTACTAAATCCATCCAAAAAGTATGCTGGTTTTGTTGTTCTTAATTTTTTTTAAAAATCTCAATAAAAATAATCATATTAATTAATTAAAACATGCAATTCCACCACGAGTGTCAATAAAAATGGGAAATGGGGAAGAACAATCTCTTCACCAATTATTGGAGTGAGATAGAAGTTGCTCAGGGTCTCTTGTTTTTTTTTCATACGTATCTTTATTGATTGCAAATTTTTAATCGATCCAATTTGGTCTTACGGTATCAAATTATTTCTTAACCTTTTAATTTATTTTTTTAATTACGGTGAAAATAAAAGTATATGCACATGTTGCATTAATTTAATTAAAAAATTAGATAAGTGAAAACATTAAGGGTTTTATGGATTAAAAATAAAGTAATATTGGCACGATCCTTCTTTTGATAAAACACATAACATTAAATAAATATCACTCTATTTAAATTTTAAATGAAATATTTATTTATTTATATCAAAATCATGAATTTTAGATGAAAATTTTCATTTAAATGAAGATAGTTTCATCTAACACTACTACAGTGAATATGACCTCATCTAATAAAAATTATTCATTAACTATTTATTATTTTTACATATAATTGTTTATTATTTTTAAAATATGTAGTAGTGTGATATTATATGTTAATAAAATTTAAAATTAATTTAATTTTTTAAAAAATATTTAATAAAAAATAAAAAAAACAATCATATTAGTGAATATATTCTATAAAATTATAAAACTAATCTATAACAACTCTTTCATTGGTGGTTAATTATTTACGAACATTGATGATCATCGATCAATCAATCGTCATGAATTGTTTGTAGAACCCATTCAATAACTAAACATTAAAGTGACATTGTATCCTATTTATTTTATTTTATTTCATGTACTCCAACTTTTTTAATGCGATAAGTATGTACATTTGATTGCATTTCGATTTTTATTTTTATGAATTTTAACTAATCGCCAATTTATTATTGGGTTTTCACATGTGCATGCATATTTCTTCGTTTTTGTGCCAATTATATTGTATCGATTTAATAATATATATATAATATTATAAAGAAATAAACATATTTTTTTTTCTAAAGGATTAAAAGTAAAATAAATTAAATAATTAGATTATTTATATGTCCGAGGATATTTAAGGATCATTTCTCAAGAAGTTCTATTTTTAAGTTATGTTTTATTGGGTTTGAAACTAGTTTTATGTTTTCTAATTCATTTCAAGAAAACAAAACAAAATATTGTTCAGTAAAAAATTGTGTTTTCTTGTTCTTTTCTCTCTCAAGTAAAAACAAAGAAATATAAATTTAATTAATTAAAAGAATAATAAACTTAGAATATGGTTATCAATAACCTTTATTTTTAGTTTCAAAAAAATAAAAATTACATGTAAAAGTTCTTTTAATATGATTTTGAACAAAAAAATAAAATTAATTACTAAACAATACTCATTTTTAAAACTTAAGTTAAAAATATGAAACTTAAAAACAAAATTAAAATGCATTATCTATATTCATTTCTTTAACTTAAACCAGATTAATATTGATATGCAAGGGATGTGAACTAAGTTTGAATTGTTTTTGCTCCAATATTAACTTAATGATTACAATGTCTTGACTCATATAAGTCTATCTAAGTAGTGTGAAACCTATAGTTGTAATTATGGCCTTCAATTTAAGTAAAACTCTCCCATGAATTACAAATTAAATTATTACTATCAATTTAAATATACAATTCACAAACTAGAAACCCATTTAATAAGTATAGATATGATTATTTTTAGTAATAACTTATGTTCTATTTCATATACATGTAAAAGGATAAACATTGTGATTAATTATTTGTATTAAATTGTTTCCCCTAAGTGGTGAGGATTGGAGGGAGATAGTCAAATTTGCAACCAAGGACACGGGCTTTGGTGTCAGGGAAAAAATGAAACCCTTCAAGTGTTGTGATAGATCCATTGCTAGTCACTTGAATCGGGTAGCGAAGAAGGTGTCCTGGCAAGTCCTCAATAATGGTGTCATCTGAATAAATCTTCCAATTTTGTTCAGCAATTTCATTCACTCTTCTAACACATAGCTCAGTCTCAGGATGCTGGAATGGAATCTCCACCATGTTAAGGTGTTCGTACCAAAGAGACATCCGAAACTCATAGATTTGACCTTTGGCTGGCCCTGAAGAACCAACTAAATGATGAGGTTGATATGCTCCCATAGCTATCTCAGTGTCCCTTGCACCATCCATTGACCTTTGGTTAATGTTAGCTGATCCAACTATTATATATTCATCATCAACTACAATAGAAACACATATCAATATGCAAGTTAGGCCTAATAGATATAAATGTGAAGGCTTAACTTGTTTTGTTTTCTCATGAGTTTGTAGAAAATTAAGGTCTTTTTACCTATTATCATCTTAGAATGAACATAAATCATGAAACGACCAGTGTGTTGAGCTCTAATGTAATCAGTGTCAGGTTCTGGTTTCTCTGGAGGTTCATATTCTCCTATCTTCTTTTTTTCCCTATTGCCAAGGCAAAAAAATGTGAGATACTCTCTAGGGTCGACGCTACTACCTTTTCTATGTAAAGCTTGAATGATATCAAAATACATCATTTCCATTGTCCGTCTTTGCCAATCTAATATAGCCTGAACTGAACCACTCTCTGGAATACCTTCTGGCCACATTGGGATAACAATGTACACAGTAAACCTCTCCTCTGCTTCAATTTTGCTCACAATTTTTAGTGAGAGTTCTTTTGGTATAAGATGCAAAGCATTAATATCCTCAACCTTAATACCATTTGGCCTCCACCCAAATGAGCTTCCAAGGAAATATTGATTTTCGATGTAAATGAAGTTCTTAGCTCGTCGAATGGCATGGATGTACGCATCCTGAATGCTTCGATCGATGATGTTTTCTTTTCCACTAACAAGACCCATTTCAGATGCTTCTTTAGGAGTATCAGGAAAGCCAAAAACTGCACCTCCATCGATGGATCGAAAGAGTTGAACATTCCATGTATCAGAGTCATTTGAAATACTAGTTGATGGATTCATCATAATTGAATGAAGCTTACTTGGAGGGATTAAGAATTTATCCCCAACTTGTTTTTTCCATCTTTGCTCAAAGTTGTATAAGACATCCCAAGCAATTGGTCCTTCAAGTTTACAATGAATGTCATGCCAAGGCTCTCTTGGACCTCCTTTTTTAATTGAAGATCCTTGAAAGTTAGGTTGATGAAAATCATTATAGTAAGTTGTGTCTAATGATCCAAATAAAGTATGTTCTTGTGTATCATACCTTCCATCACAAAGATCAATACCACCAACAAAACTCATAATTCTCTTTCTTGTTGTTCCTTCTTGAGGTATTAATACTTCACTATCAACAATGACAGTTTTTTGATGGTGTGTGAACATTGTAGAAATCTCAAACCCTTGAATTATACTTCTTCCATCATCAGGATTTCTAGGACACAAATAACATTTCACTAATGTGTTTTGAAAATATGCTTCTGTATTTTCATCATGTGTTGCCATTAAACCATCCTTTTTTAGTTCAACAACAGAACTTCTATCATCCCAAACAAGTAGCAAAACTGTGACACCCTCATTGGCTTTCTTCTTGAGTAGCTCCCCAAGTGTCATATCATCTTTTCGTCGTTCAGGATCTCTTAACAAAGTTATTTTAGTAAAAACAGACCACCCTGTTATGTAAATCAAGTGTCTTGCATTGTTAATTGCATCAAAAATGTCCTCCCAACATCTATTAGGTACAAAAGATTGGTCTTTAAGTTTAATAAACTTAGCACTATAATTATTAGAAACATGGGCATCTTGGTAAAGGGTAACCCTACAACCTTGTCTTTGATTAAAGAATGTCCAAGGAACTCCTAAATATTTGGGATTTTTAATACCTTGAGACCAATTACCATCTTGTATAACACTTAAAAATTGAAGCTTAACATGAATCTTAGAAGCACCTGATATGGGATTATGATTTTCATCTAATAGCTCTATCCATTTGTCTACTAAATCACCTTTAATGATCTCTTCAACATGTACATAAGCTCTTCCAATTAGTTCAGCTCCAACAACATTAACATTTTTGACAGTAAATATAATGTTATGGATCCAATGAGCACAATAAATGTGAAAATGTTCGTGCCAATTTGGATGATTTGATATATGTTTTAGTATTCTAGTTCTACCGACTCTAGCTTTATCCAAATCAATTGTTGCGTATATTCTTGATCCATCGACAATCTGCATCACATTTTTTTTTAATTTCTTAAAATAATAATGTTCCCATTGAAAGAAAATATAAAAACTAAACAAAATTAATTAAAGTAATTAATGGGCTTAATTAATTTAAAATATAAGTAGAAGAAAGTACCTCGCGAGAGCCAAAAACACTTCTCTTGAGTTCAGCCAGAAACTTTGTCAACGACTTTTATGTGCCCCCGTTATCCAAATTTCAAGGTAGAAAGAAGGACAAAAGAAAATGTAAATTATATGTAAGAAAAACAAAAACATTAAAAATAGTAAAATTTTAGCCTTATTTCAAATCACATTTAAATAAAAAATTAATTATAAAAAAAATTAATAATAATAATAATAACCCGTAGTACTCCCTTCGATTATATTGAACCCAGAAAGAACCAACAAGGATGTTAAGGCTAGCTATATAACTACCAGATCATTTTTATTTGTCTTTTTAACTCCTATTAATATTCTTCCGTACATAAATATAACTCTTTTTTTTTCTAAAAATGAAACTATATTTGTGTAATCAAACTTTTTATTCCTTTGATTTTTATTAACTCATGGTTTTATTTTTAATTATATCTAAAAAATGTATATTTTTTTACATTATAAAATAAACATATATGCACTATATATTTAAAAAAATAAAAGACATATGCTTTTTATATTATATGAAAAACAATACATGTGAATCAGGTTGAGAAAGTTAAAAATAAAATTTTATTTATAAAATAATTATGATATACAAGTAAAACAATTAAAAATAAATTCGAAATTTAGAGAATTCCTGTCTATAACTTATATACTTTAGAGTTTAGAACTGCAATAATTCATACCAGATTTGGTTCAGTGTCGAGAGAAAATACTTACCCAATTCTACATTCAGAAATAATCAGAATTATAAAATATTTCAGAAAATAATAATCAGAATTAGAAAAATAAAAATGCAACGAGATGGTTTCAAATTATTATAACAATATTTTAATTAAAATTATATATATATATATAAAAGCTAAACGCTTGATAATTTAGTTGGAGTCATAAATATATACCTTTTTGCAGCATAAAAATCCATTTCCAGTTTGTAAGTTATCGATTCCATAAATTGTTGCATGAAGGATCCCATGAATCAATTGGGGCATTTTTTTTCTTGCTATTTCTGTTTTTGAAGTCACTCTAAGATGTCAAAACATGTGTGTTCATGAAGAAGAAGATTTAATATGGCTAATTAAAGAAGAATTGAAATTAAAGATTACTAAAATACAAATTTTCAAGGAGAAATAGAGAGACATGCCCTATAAATTAAGGGTACATACTGGTGCTGAAAAATGATGTCGAGAAAATTAAGTCTTATTAATAATGGCTAGCACTGCATGTGTTTAATTTATTATGAAGCATATACATATAATATAAAGAACAATGAAGATGGCAAAGAAAATTCCATGTACTATTTGTTGTATAAAGGAAGGTATATGTATTCAGAGAGTTCAAGCTAGAATGTTCTCAGCTTTTGCTTCCAAGGAGCCCAATTCCATAAACTAGGTCTAAAATGGAGGCCCATTGAGTTACTCTTGGAATAAGACTAACCCAAATTCTAGTTTTTCATTTTTAATTGCTTTTTTACCAAACAAAGAAACTACACTCGATTGAGATAACTCATGGTCTTTACCTAACAATGAAACTACCCCACTAGGCCACAAGAAACCACAAAGTCCATTGTGCTTTGTACCTTTCTTCCTTATTTTTCACTCTTTCGCATTTCCTTGTGCAACATGATTTTGTTAAAATTAGAATTCTTATTTTCCACTCTTTCACATTTCCATATATATATGGTGTGGTTATTGCCACGTCATTTTTTTTGGTCTACATCTCATTTAATATAAATTTTAAAAAATTGTAAAAATTATTCTTAAAAGCAATTTATTGGACTAGGATCCTCTATGCTATTTTTTTCTATTTATTTATACATGTTTTTAAATTTCAATTATAAATTTTGTCAATTTTATATCTAATTAATGTATGTAGAGATTAAAAATTATTAATAAAAAAATAATATTTTAATTTTTATATTAAAAATATATGGTTTAAATTTGAAAAGTGAAAATAATAACAAATGGAAGATCCTATTTCAATTTAATTAGTATAAAAAATGTATTAAAATCAAAATCACATTATCATGAACTTTTAAAGTTTATACTAAATATGAGGTGTACCAAAAAAAATAAAAATGACGTAAAAATACCCACAATATATATATTAAAATGTAATTAATAATAATATAATATATTAATTATATATTTTTATTGTGAAAATGACAAAAATTGTTGTCATAATACAATTATTCTTAATTAATTAAGAATCTCACCATTACATGCACGTAAGTAACTATTATTTCTTATTAACTGCTCCAAATAATATGTCATAATATGAGTTAATATAAGCATTCTTTGTACCATCACAAAATGAAACTATCAAATTACAGAAAGCAATTGTATCGTTTGATCTAGTTGCTTTGCTTTTTAATTATAAGAGATAGTTCAAAGATTAAAGTATTAAAAATATCTTAATTTTCTTTTTTTATTATTACAAAAATTGGGTTTTTATTTTCCTAAAAACTGGAACAAATCAAACCAAGTTTAACCATAACCAAACAACTTAAAGTAGACTCTGCATTATTCTTATTTACTCAAACACATAAATTATTACACTATAAAATAATTAAATATTTGAATCACTTAAAAAAAAACACTTATAGAAATTTATTTATTAATTTTGTTCCATATAAAAGTTCTCATTGGACATAAGGTCGTAGCATTTTGTTCATTTATTCAAGTTGTTAAGAAGCTAAGGGAATAGAATAGTTGAGCAGGTGAAACTTTTATTGCAGCTTGTACGAATGTAGTAACCCCCTCGTAGACTTTCCGACCATTCCACCGACAGCTCGTGTAATTTAATGCCCAAAATGTGTTATTTATTAATTTATTATATTTTTTCTCTACAAATTTTATTAGTTATTTGCTTTTTTAAAAAAATTGCATTAATTTTAACATTATTATGTAATAACACGTATATGAATAATTTATCTTAAATCTTTCAATAATTTTAATATTACCATAAAATTTATAAAAATTGTGAATATATTTACTTATCATATTAATTTTTTGAGATTAAAAATCATATAATTCTTATTAATTTTCAGAGTAAAAATTAAAAAATATAAATAAATTAAAAAAAAATAATATAATAAAAAAAATTAAAAATTAAAAAAGATGAAATTTGTAAGAAATAAAAACACAAAATTTGAGAGGGATTATAAGTTAATTAAATATAATATTATAATAAAATTTATAAAAATTAATTATATTTTCACTTATTAAATTAACCTTTTAAAATGAAAAAAAAAACTATAATTTTATCAACTTCGCATTAATGTCTCTCCTTATATTTCACTCCCACCACTCTAGCTTTAGCTTTTCTCTACCTAACTCATAGGCATGGTTAGTCATCACTCATCATCCCCAATATTATTACTACTCTTTGGTCTTAATTTGGAATCCTCATCGTATAATCCTGAGTTCTCTCTGTGTCGTCATTACTCAATCATCACGGACTAAAACATTGAAAATGGTACATTCAAGGAAGTTCAGAGGTGTCAGGCAACGGCAGTGGGGCTCTTGGGTGTCAGAAATTCGCCACCCATTACTGTACTTTCAATTCTTATTAACCTCTTTCTCTCACACACACACATACATTATATATGTTGCTATATATAATTATTTACTTATTTATGTATTAAAATGTTACAGGAAAAGAAGAGTATGGTTAGGGACATTTGAGACAGCGGAGGCAGCAGCAAGAGCATATGACCAAGCAGCAATACTAATGAATGGTCAAAATGCTAAGACAAATTTCCCAAATTACCCTTCACACCGTCATGATGATCAATACTTAAAGCCAACTACTGATCATGATGATGGAACTAGTGCTAATCCTACTCCAATGAGTCCCAAAGCATTATCAGAACTACTAAGCTTGAAGCTAAAGAAATCTTGTAAAGACTATACATCTCCTTCTCTCACTTGCCTTAGACTTGATAATGATAATTCTCACATTGGAGTTTGGCAAAAGCGCTCTGGATCACGAGGTGTTTCTGATTGGGTTATGAAAATTGAATTTGGTAATAAAAAGACACAAGACCTTCCTCAGAATGCCTCTTCTTTATCGTTGCCGTTTCCGTTGCCGTCTTGGTGGTCAAATGTTGAGAATACTAATAGTAGTGAAGTTACTGAAAAGGATCAAACTGATGATGAAGAGAATAAAATTGCAATGCAAATGATAGAAGAGCTACTTAACTGGAACTATCCTAAATGAGAATCCATACTCATGATCATGACAATTAAAGAGAATACATCTTCCTTGTCTAAGTACCTAAAATTAATATATAGCATATCCATGTATAGAGTTGTTTCCTTTTTCTCTCTTCTACTTTTTTTTTTCTTGTTTCCTAGTACTTTTAGAGCAAGATTACTGTTTATGTCGTGGCTTATAAGGTCTCGTGCAAAAACAGTCACAAGACAACTGTGAATGTTTGGGTATTTTATTTGAGGTTAATGGCTTTTGAAATATCCAAATTTTGATTTATTTTACATTAAAATGCATGAATTTATTTCTCTATATACAAATATTCATACTTTTATCCTATTTGATGTTTACAAGTATGGAACTGTTATTAAAAAAAATACGAAAAGTATTGAAGTGGTGTTTGGAAAGGCTTAATTCTATGAAAAATATGGGTTAGTTGACAAGTAATAAAGTAATTTACTTTAATTATTTTAATAATAAAAATACTTATATTTATATAAATTTGATGTCTCAAAATAAATTATGTAAGATTTATAAGTATTGATGGTATTAGTAAATTAAACAGTTAAGTGTAATATAGTTTTTAGAAATTATTCAAAGTCAAAGAAACGTCCAAAATTTGATTTGACGTGTTTCAAGTATATACTTATTTTCTAACACATTAAAATTAAATTTATACATATAGAGAAATATGGTATATAAGTTACTCGATTGAACTGAGTCTCGAAAGATTAGATCGATTGTGTTTGATTTAGCTTCTCTTAGATTAAATTGTAATTGGAGTAGAACAAAGTTATGTATGATCGATAAATAGGTTGGATCAATTGATGATCGATTGAGTTAAATCTAGACTCTCTTAGGTTATTGTTCAATCGTTGCTTGATCGATCGAAAAAGGTTTCGATTAATCAACCTATTTGTTTGATCAATCAAGTATGTCTTATATCAATCGAACGAGTAGGTTTTCAACTTAAAATCTCATTGTTTACTCGAGCCAAATATATGGTTTACCATATTGTCCTTATTTAATATTGTTTTATTATATCTTTTATGGATAGAAAGGTCAATACCTTTTAGTCTAACATTAGGGTTTTATTTTTTTCTATATAAACAACCTAATGCTCTTTGTTTTAATAACTACATATATTATATTCATCTTGCATCTTTTGTGCTCTCTCACAAAAATATTTTTAACTGAATCATATTTCTTTAGGTCTATTCTTGATTTAATCTATCAAACATATTGTATGATTATGTTTGATTGATTCATATGTTTATTCGCTTTTATGATATTGTGCTTTTAACTTTCATTCTAGGGTTACCTACATGATTTGGTTTATCTTATTTATATCTATAAATCTTCTAGTTAGGATTTTTTTATTGTTAAATCTGTTATAATATACACTTTGCCCTTGTGCTATTTTTGTTAACATTTTAGGTGCTTGTTGAAAGGGTTCGATAACTAGTGTGACTTAAGAAATTGAAATGTTGGTATGGATTCGTATACATTATAGAGATTGTAAAAAGTGAAGGATTGTAAGTAGATTACTTCATTAGCTTTATCAGTGAAGGATAATTTGAGATCTTGCTTTGTAATTAAACTAATTTTTCATAGTACATAGTTAGGTGGCTCGGTGAATTGATGGTTTTTCTCTTAAATTATTATTGTGATCTAGGTTGTTTTCACCTAAAATATCATGTTTCATACTTATATTTATTGTTTCTTTATTGTATATACACACGATTGATTTTCTAATCATTTGATAATTTTTAATTAGATATAATTAAAAAAATTATCTATTTATCCCCTCTCTAGGTTAATTAGATCCTTAACTTAAAATTTCAATTGATATCAGAGTAGTCACTAGATGTATTTAGTGTTGTTTATGAGCTTGTTATGGATCATATGAGAGAGCATTATTCTACTACTTATCCTCCCTTATTTGATAGGTCTAACTACCTACATTGGAAGGCTCACATGCTATCCTTTTTACGCTCTCTTGATGAGAATGTGTGAAATTCTATCATTTATGGTTGGTAACCACTTACAGTTACCAAAGATAATAAAGTCACACTTAAACTTAGGAATGAATGGACTATTAAGGATAAAGTTGGTAGTTGTTAGAATCAAAAGGGCATTAATGCCATATTTTGTGCATTGAGATACTCTAGAGGTTTCCTATGAGGGCATTGAGGCATAAAACTTTTTTCAAGCACTAATCAGGTACTACCAAAGTTAAATGAACTAAACTTCGTATGCTGGGTACTAAGTTTGAAAACCTTAAGATGGAAGAAAATGAGACATTTTATAAATTTTATGTTCAACTATGTTATATTTCTAACATCTCTTCAAATCTTGGAGAAAAAGTTAATGAATTCAGGTTAGCTTAGAAGATTCTTTATTTATTAGAAGATCATTTTCATGTAAATTTCATTGTCATTGATGAAATCAAGGATGTAGATACCATCAAAATTGAGAAACTTGTTGGTTCACTTCAGAATTTTAAAATGAGCTTTTAAACAAGAACAAGAGTGTTGATGTAGACACACCATCAAAGAACAAGAGTGTTGTTTTCAAAACTACCATAATTGATAATGGTGACAATGAAAATGATAAGGATGATGAAGAATTGGTACTCTTAGTCAAAAGACTCAAGAAAATATTCAACCAGAAGAACTCATAAAGTAACGGGCAATCAAGTCATACAAAGGACCATTAATCAAAATAACTCAAACTTATGAATTCTGAAGGTAAGAAATCAAAACCCACTAGACTATATTGTTTTAAATGTAATGGTACTGGTTATTTTGTAGCTAAGTTTGGTAACAAAAATAAGAATACTTGAAGGGTTTTAAATGTTACCCTTAGTGATTCAGAAAGTGACAACGACAATCCAAACGACTTAAAAAATTATGGGACCAACTACATAGCGTTCACTATGAGTATTGATGGACACTCTAGTGAATCTGACTTTGTCTCAGATAGTGAGGAAAGTAATTATGATTTTCTTCTTACTAAGTTTAATGTTAATAACTATGAGGAACTATTTATAGGCCTAGTAAGTTTTACGAAGGAAAAATATATGTTACTAGTAGATGTAACAAAATTAAGTTATAAAGTCAAATCACATGAACTTAATTTGTACATCTTATAAAAAGAAAAAAAAATTGAGTTGTCTAAACTTATTGATATTTTGAATTTTAAGTCTTGTAGATCTTAAACAATAAAACAAAGAGTTAGTATAGGAACTTGAACAATAAAAGAAAATTGTGGAGACATTGACCATTGGTTCTGAAAAACTTAACAGAGTTTTGAGTTATGGTAAGTCATATGGTGATACACATAGCTTTGGTTATAAAGATGAAAGCAATAAAAATTCCATATTAAAAACCAAATTTATAAGGCCTTTTAACTCTACTCATTCAATTACTAATTATGCACAAAGAGTCGTTGTGACTATAATTGAAAAAATTGTTATGTTTATGCCCATATATTATTATTGTGATAGAAAATATCATATTAGATCCAAGTGTATATTTTTGTTAACTGTTACCCAAGTTGAAAATTCTTTCCATGCTTCTAATTATAAGACTCGTTATTATCATCCCATCATGCACATTGAATCTTCATTTAGGATGAATGTAAAAGGTAAAGATAAATCTAAAAATATGTCAATAACAACTAAGGTAGTTGAGTTCCAACCTAAAGATATAGAGAAACCAAATTCAAGAAAATTTAAGTTAAAAAAGATTTTTTTTAGGTCACCTAGCTGTCCTTTATTGTTCACTTAGGTTTTTTTGTTTGAGCGCTTAATTAACTCTAGGTAAGCATTTTAGTAGATTTGTTTGTATATTATTTTCTTATTGTTGTTTCACCAATTAAGAAAATATTAAAAAATGGAGAGTAGATTTTTTTAAAATGAAATGGACTTCAAATATTATTGTCACTTACAACCTTATTTTGTGACTTGATTTATTCTAATTGACTCTTCATTGTGTAAATGAGTATATAATTTGGACTCGTGCATTTACACACTTTTACGTGTGGTGATTAATATTGATAAAAAAAATTACTCACATACTCATTGAACACATATGTATGTCATGCTTAAAATTTATGATTACTATTGTAAGCTTCTAAGACTTGAGCTATTTAACCTTGACTGCAAAATTGTGTTGAGCTCTATCTTTCACTTTCTAAAATTTTTACTTTAAAGAAATACCTAATTTTGAGACAACTATCTACTGTGATGTGTATAGCTACTAAAATAAACGAAAAAAGAGCTACCTCATAACTAGTGCAAAAGTCATTATACTAGGTTTATGACTTGTGCATGTTTTCTTATTAACAAAAAATATAATTATATGCACAAAAATAAAGAGTCAAAAGAGATTAAAAATAAATAAATGATAATGTGCCTCTATTTTAAAAAATAAACATATGATAAAATTTTAAGTTTTCTCTTGTTAGATATTTGTTATTTTGTGAAATTGAGAACTCAATTGTAGTTTTTCATGATAGGTGATACTTCTTATTTTGGGTCCTTCTTGGCCGATTATAAATGCATTAATTGTTATATTAATGATGTTCAAACGTTTATATCATTTTTTATGATTGTCAATTTGTCACTATATGTGTTTGTGTGATTGTGTTGTGTGTCTTGTTCATATACCTATACATACAATGGATAATCAAATTTTGAATAAGAATGATTTTCAATTGATTGTGTATTTACTCATGGTTAAATAAGTATACTATCCTTTTGAAAAAAATTAAAAAAAATAGTTTTTATAATTTTTATTTTAGTCTATTTTATTTTTTATTTGCCATTTAGTTTGTGAGTCATATGAATGAGAGGGAATTCATTTATAGTTTTACTTTTATTAATGTTTTTAAACTATTGAATGTTTATTGATCTAGATAGACTCGATCAACTAAAGTTTAAATGTCAATTGATCAAAAATATCTTTGATCGATTGAATGAATATAGTTTAAATATCCTCTTTATTTTTCTTTCCTTCCTACCAAATTCTAATTTTTTCTCTTGCCTCCACTCTCACATTTTTGCCAAAATATCATAAAAAGTTCAAATTTTTGATCCTAAATCACACATAAATAATTTCTAAACATTTTGTTAAGATCATATACTTCAAATTTTTTTCATTTTTGTTGGAGAAATTTGAACCTAATTCTATCTCTTTTTTCTCATTTTCTCACCATCTAAAGACCCTTATTTTGTCCCAACAATCTTTACAAACTCTTTTCCTCCTCTACATTAATCCAATGCTTTTATTCACAAACCTCTACTTTTTATGCAAGAATATATGGTTTCAGAATTTTGATCTCTTATGAGTACTTTTGAAATTTCATTTATTTACTCGTTTCTTACAATGGTTTCTAGATGTTGTGAACTTCCTAAGGGTACATCAACTCTTTTTTCTTCATAGTGGTGGACCAAAGATTCTCAAATAAAGTATAAGAATATTATCTCCAAACAACCTCTTTTACTTGAGTAAGAAATAACTTAGCATGATTTTCATGAAATTGAAATTCTTGAGTTATTAAAGCTCTTGGTTGGCAATAAACTTTTACATCGACAAAAGTCTAATGTCGAACCATTCTAGAATTTTATGCTAACATTGATTCTGAGATTTTTCATTTTGGGCCTGAGTTATAAAGTATTTATTCAAAAAAACAGTTAATATCTCTACCCAAGAGATCAATGATTTTGTGTCAATTACAAACATTAAGGATGCTAGTTTTGATTTGGAATAGTTTAACATTTTGAATGAGGAATTATTAATCGAATTAAATGGTTCTTTGAATGCTAGCCTCAACCTAAAACAACCTTACATACCGAGCGAATTTACTTCTTCCTATCAAATTCTAAATAAGATGGTATGTGATGGTTTACTACCTTCAAAGCATTCTTCTAAGATAGGTTACCAATATGCAAAGATTATGTATTGAATTAGAAAAGGAATGTCATTTAATGTTGGAATTGTAATTCAAGATGAAATTGTAAACCAAGCTAAGATTTCAAATCTAAGGATTAGACTACCCTTTGGGTGTCTCATAACACAAATTATCCTCGCAGTTGGTGTGCCATCCACAAAATATTCTAACACCACTCATTGTATGGAAGATATTGAATGGACCACAATTTCATGATCCTTAACTCAAACATCCAAGAAAAAAATCGTTAATGCTAGATCTAGTAGTGGATCAGTTGCAAATATCTTGGGTGATGATGAAATGGAAAACATCACTACTTCTGAACGTTCTCATTAGGACCTATTTGAGGACAAAGTGAGAACGGGGATGGATGATATATCCATTCTCATAGGAGTCATGCATACTCTTTATGAATGCTTACACCAAAAAATGGTTGCCATTGCAACTAGCCTCCTAACAACTCATTATATTTTTTTATAATGCTTATTTGCTTTGTACTACTTTTGAGTTTTTGAAAATCATCATGTTCTTGACCATTTTGTTATGTTTCTACTTGTCATTGATATTCATCTGAATATATATGTTGGTTTTAATTTAATTGAATGTATGTCTGATTACTCATCTGAATCCTTATGCTATAAAGTTAAATAAATTTTTTGTATAATAAAAAGAGGGAGAGTGATTAATAATGGAATAGGTGTTTCATAATAAGGAGAACATTGAATGTTTAATGCTTGGTTCTTTTACTACTCATCGTGATAAGTTTTCTTTACTTTACTATACACTAAATTAATAAACAATGAGTATTTTAAGTTAAGTTGTATGCTTATTTGTATATTTTAGGATAGTTTCATTATTGAAATCAACACATTACTCGTAATTTTAGTTTTCTCTATGAGCGTTATGTAGTGAGAAAAAGATTTTATCATATAAATATGTTAAAGAGTAGATTGTAAAATTTATAAATATTGGAGGTATTTATGAACAAAATGGTCAAGTGTAATATAATCTTTAGGCTGTTTTTTTTGTTCGTTATTTAAAGTCTAATAAACATTCGAGCTTTAATTTGATATATTTTAGATATACATTTATTTTCTAATACGTTAGAATTGAATTTATACATATAGGAAAAATAAAAGTACATGTAATGTCTTAATTTACATGATAAAACTATCCTATGATATGGTGAAACTATCATCGTTTAAATCTTAATAGCTCATACATACATTATCAATAAGTATGTATTTTATTTTGAAAGACTCGTTATTTATTAGTTCAATAATAAATTAAAAAATATATCACATTGAGTAGTAAAAAAATAATATTAAATAATAAAGGTTCTTCCTTCTTTTTAGTACCTTTTCTATTACTAATCAATTTATGTGAATCATTTATTAATAAAAATAAATTTAAAATGCGTTGATTAATTAAAAATTATAATATAAATTATCTTAAGAAAAAAATATATAAATAGAAAAAAAATACTTTTAATAATATTAATTCTTTAAATAAGATGTACATAATAATGTGTACAAAGATAGTTTTTGATATAATCGTTCCTCGAACCGAATTATAAAATCTATATTTAAAATCGTTCGGAAATCGTTATAGTTTTGAAATGGTTTTTTATCTGCGAGTAACGGATCAGAACGATTATGAAAAAAAAATATAATTTAATTTATTAAATATATATAATTAATTTTATGTACGGGCGGATACGATTTTTTTTCATGTTCGGTTTTTACTCAAAATCATATCCTTTCTCAAAATTTACAATTTAAAAATCGAACTCACTGTTGTTTTTTCGCACGTTACATTAATGTAATTGTATTCACAACAGTAAAAAAAATAAGACGTCTGTGAATTGATCAATTATGTGCTGGCGGCCACAAAGCTACATACTATTTATGGAGAGTACACAACTTACAAGGACAATTACTTTGCCCTCTTATCTTATTATAATGTAAGTAGGTAGGTACTCTCGTTTAATCATCTATCAATGTGATGGTGGGGGAAACAATAATTGTTATAGGTGTGATACATTTATGGTATTCTTATTAAAAATATTGTTATTTATTAATATTTATATTTTTAAATTGATACATATTAATATTAACTTTATTTAAAAATTATTATCCAGTAGTCTAGTTGTGTGTTTAAATTGGGGTTTTAATTATTTAAATAGATATATTAAAAATGTAAGAATTATTTAAAAAGAAGTATTAAAAAATTATTAACAATTAAACTTGGCACTAAACTGGAAATTTTTAAACAAGATTACCATTAATATAATAATTAAGAAATATCAATATTAATATATAACATTAATTTTAATAAGAATATATATTTGTACAAAATGCCATTGTTTTATCCTATGTTTGAGTGAGGAATAAAATGCATAATATTTTAAAAGTTTTTTATTTCATATCGATAATACAATGAATTTTAATCATTTTTTGACGCTAATAAATAAAAAAACTTATTTTGAATAATTTCTACCGAGATTGAACTATTTCGACGGATATAATTTTCATTTTACTTTCAAATTTTTTTATTTTTTTATGTTGTCTTCGCCTCTTGTTTTGCATTTATAGACTTAAAAATTGAGGTTTAACTCTAAACCCAAAAATTAACTTGTAAATTAAAAGATCGTCAAGATTTATAAAAAATATTATTAACTTATTCTTAGTCGACTAAGAATTAATATGCAACTTCTATCAAAACCTCAAACAAGTTTTCTTCTTCCTCTGAATCAGAGACACTTGAAACAAGGTGAATATCCAGTGAAATGGGCAGAAAAAACCCATTTCTAGGGTAATTCTCTTTTGGGTTGGTTGGATATTTGGTTTTTTTTGTTTGTTATAGCAATTAATCTTCATTAACTCATCTTGAATTCACGAATAGATAGCGTTGATAAATTCTTCAAAACTAAACATTGACATATACACTTTGTAAGAGTTTTGACTCCATATACAAGTGCATAAGAAGCTACGCAAAAAAAAAAAAAAAAACAGTTTCCTTGAATCCTTGAGAAGAGAAAGCAACATAGAAGAATATAGAATCTGAGTGAGAATTATTTTTGTTCAAATAGTTGAAAACGATTTTTTTTGTCCATTACCGTTTGAAAAAGAACCTATTACCAAAAAAAAATTCAAATTTTTAAAAATATATAATTATAAATAACAGTAAAATAACACATCGTTAAAAAAATAAATAATACATAATAATTTAAATATTTTAATCTTGTAAAAAATCTACTCTTATATACGGAAAATAATCTAATAATAATCAAATAGATATACAAATATTAATCTTCAAAAAAATTCATAAAATATATTAAAAAATTCAAATATATCAAAAACAAAATAACTCAATTTATAATAATTTATAACAAAATAAATTAATAAATATTTTATTTAATTAAATATTATTATACAAATAATATTAGTAGGTTACTCTGTATGAATTGAACAAATAGCAGTTGTCCTGTCTGGTGATGTCTCGCATATGAAGTACGGCAGCTACTATTCTTTTTTTCTTTCTCAAAATAATTGAGCCAAAGATGGCGATGATGATCGAGGAAATCAAATAAAAGAAAAAAGGACATGGTGTTTATTTGTTGGTTTGCGCTGTCTCACGCAACTATCAGCTTCTTCCATCTTTTTGTGTCTTCTCACCCAAAATCACCGAATAATATACATAAAAAAGAAGTCAGGGTTTATTAGTTAGATGGGTTTTGGGCCTAAGATTTTTCGGGCCACAACAAATCTCGACATTTGTTAAACAAAAACAATTTCTTTAAATATAATTTTTTTTAAATTATCAAATAATCGTTATTTAAAACTTCCAAGTGTGATCATTTAATACAAATACCAATAAAGTCTAAGCAATTCTTAAATTTGTTAAATGAAATTGATTTGGTTAACATATGAGCGAGATTTTCTATAGTGATTATCGTATTGACAAAAATAACACCCTGAAATAAAATGTCACAAACGAATAGATATCTGACATCAATATGCTTGGTTTCTTTCATGATATATAGTATTTTTACTCAAGTATATCGCACTTTAACTATCACAAAATACAATAGAAGTATCTTGTTGTAAACCCAAATCACAAACCAAACCTCTAAGCTAAATGACTTTATTCACTTCTTCAGCTGCTACCATATATTATGTCTCTATCGTAGACAAAGTAACTGTAGACTGTAAAGTAGTCTTTCAACTAATAGCACAATGAGAAAGAATAAAGACATAACCTATTATAGATTTCTTTTATCCAAATCACCAACATAATCATAGTCCACATAACCAATAACATTGCAACTAGTATTAGAAATTTCATCATATACATCAAAATTAGATGTACCTCTCAAATACCCAAGTATCCATTTCATTGCTTGCTAATGAACCTTTCCAGGATTACGCATATATCTATTGACAACACTAATTATACTTGAAATGTTTGGATGAGTACAAACTATAACGTACATTAAACTACCAATAACACTAGCATATAGAACCTGAGACATGTATTACTTTTCTTCTTTTGATTGTGGTAACAAATCTAAAGAAAGCCCAAAATGCATAGCTAACAGTGTATTCATAGGTTTGGACTCTTTCATACCAAAGCGTTCAAGAAATTTTTCAATATAACTTTTCTGAGTCAAATAAAGCTTGCTCGCTTGTCTATCCCTGTAAATTTTTATGCCCAAAATTTTCTTTGTTGCATCCAAATCTTTCATCTCAAACTCACCACTAAGTTGAGACTTTAATTTATGAATTTCAAACTTATTTTTAGAAGCAATCAGCATGTGATCAACATAGAGCAACAAATAGACAGATGAACCATTATGGAATCTTTATGATAAACATAACTATCATAATCATTCCTAGAGTAACCATGATCAATCATAAAAGAATGAAACTGATTATACCACTTCTTAGGGAATTGCTTCAACCCATATAAAGACTTTTTCAATAAATAAATATAATCTTTCTTACCTGGAATAACAAACCCCTCTGGTTAATGCATATATATTTGTTTGTGGAGCTTACCATATAAGAAGGCTATCTTGACATCAAGTTGTTCTAATTCCATGTCAAACAATGCAACCATAGCAAGTAATACATAAATAGACTCCATTTCCTTTTCTAACATGGAGAACTCTTTGCAACAACATGTGTCTTGAACCTAGCTGTTTCAATCTCAGGTATACCTTTTTTTTTCTTGAAGACCCATTTGTTTCCAACAATCTTCTAACCCTTAGGTAGTTTCACCAATTCCCAAGTATAATTCTTATGAAGTGATTCAATCTCTTCATTCATAGCAACCAGCCACTGAATATACGCATAATAAGTCATAGCTTCATAATATTTAGAAGGTTCATGCACTTTAATAGACTCTTTCATAAACAATGCAAAAGAAACTAAGTATACATCTACGTAGCTTTGAGGGCGGCAAATCTTTCTTATTCTTTTACCCTTAGAGATACTATATGATTCTCATGTTGCTCTTCTGGTACATCATAATCATAATCATTTATCTCATTCATATATGGTTGATCTTAAGTGCCATCTTGCACTTGATTAGGAGCTCTACTTTCTCACTAACACCATGGTCTTTACTTGCAACAATAGATTCCTTTTTTCTCTTTTCCAACATGGAAAACTCATCAAACTTAACATCACTATTAATCAAAAATTTAGGTGACTTGGGTTTAACACACAATAATATATAACTTTTCACCCCAAAAATATGCATTTCAATGCCCTAGGCTCAAGTTTACCATCATTAACATGAGCATAAGAAAATCAACCAAAAACTTTGAAATCATAATAATTAGCATGAGTGTCAGGGAATACCTCAAACAAAGTCTCCAACTTAATTGCAGTTGATGGAGACCGATTCACCAAATAGTAGGCGTGGTTACAAGCTTCAATCCAAAAGGATTTATCCAAGTCATCTTGAAAGAGCATACAATAAGCTCTTTCTAACAGAGTCATATTCATACATTCTGTAACTCCATTTTGCTACAGTGTATGATGCACAGTTCGGTGTCTCACTATGACATTTCTTTTACATAACTCATTAAACTAATTTTCACAAAATTCCAAACCATTGTCAGTTCTCAAATGCTTGATTTTCTATACAAGCCTTGAATTTTACAAATTTTGAGAATACATCATTCTTGTTTTTCAAAAAATACACCTAAACATAACGGGATAAGTCATTAATAAAAGCCAACATATACCTGACACCACCCTTAGACACAACATGAGAAGGACTCCAAAGATCTAAATGAATATAATCAACAATATGTTTCATTTTATGGATGGTTGTACTGAACTTGACCCTATGATGCTTTCTATAGACATAGTGCTCACAGAAATCAAGCTTACCAATTTTTTGACCACTAAGCAAAACTCGTCTACTCAAAATAGACATCCATGCCTCACTCATATACCCTAACCACATATGTCATAATCAAGTAATATCTTAATCTTAATATGACATGGACAAAATTAAAACACTACCAATAACAGTGCTACCTTGAAGCATATAGAGGTCATACATCAATTACTCTTTAATAACAACGAGAGCACTCTTACTAACTCTTAAAATTCTACTTTCAACTACATTCTTGTAACCTTGTGAATCAAGGCTATTAGAATTGTGTTACATTATTCTTCTAGATAATCATATGCCAACACGTGGCATGAGTTTTATAAAATGAAAATGCAGAAACGACGAACGCTTTCCAGTCGGTTTTGTGTTTCCCATGCGTGTTTAAATATTATTTTCGATGTAATATTCTATCCCTCACTTTTACATGCGTGGTGTAAAAAAATACATCACAAAATATTTTTTTTTACAATATGCATGTAAAAGTGGAGGATAGAATATTACATCGAAAAAAATATTTAAACACGCATGGGAAACACAAAACCGACTGGAAAACGTTCGTCGTTTCTGCATTTTCATTTTATAAAACTCATGCCACGTGTCGGCATATGATTGGATAGAAGAATAATGTAACACGTAGTAGTTTTTGATTTGCTATGATGAGAGGGCGCACACATATAATATGAACCACATTGCACGAGAACATTACGCGTTGAACGGTGCACGACAATTGGAATCCACATGCATTGAATGTGTGCCTCACGCATGATCTAAGCCTTCCAATTTGTGATCTAAAGGTGAGTGACGAAGACACACGTGGGGAATTTTTGTGCAGCATACACATGGGTCCCACCCTACACATCAACATACGCAACCAGGTGGGCCCCACTCTGTACGCCGAGTAGTGTGTCACCTAGGAAACGTGTCCACTTGCCTTTGTAGTGTGTATATCGCACTCACCTGATCGTCACCATTGATTGCCTAATCTGATGGTGCGTGATGCACGTTGATAATGGCGCACATGGTCCTCTTTTTTGTGCAAAAAAACATAATTTATTTAATTACATTTTAGCCCACCAATTTAATTCAAATTAAATTTTAAACTTTTGATATTTACAATTAAGCCCTTTTTTAATTTAAATTATATTTTTTAGCTTTTATTATTTTCAATTGAGTCCTTTTTCAATTCAAATTCTTTAATTTTCTTTAAAAATATATATTTCTTAAAAAACTAACAGTAAATATTAATTTAATACATTAAAATTAACTAAAAATATTAAGAAAATAGTAATTATAATTAATAAATTGGACAAAATAACTGTATAACATACAGTTATCACACCCCAAACTTAAGATAAATTGGACATACATTTCTATTTGGTCATACAAATAACATAACTCAAATAAATACAAGAATTTTATCTATGCATTGAAATCAATTTAAAAGTATGTTACATTTTCACAACGAATTTTCTTGTGTGTGTGAAGTCTTTTCATATTTCATCACATGAAATCCAAATGAGTTTATGCAAATATAAAGGCAATTAATTTTTAATGAAATCACAAATCTCTTAAGTTCATTTTTCATTTCTCTCCCCACTAATGTAGAAAAACACAACCAAAAATCAATAAGACTTTATTAAGCTTGTAATGTATGACTTAGGTAAATGTAGGATAAAAGATAATATTTGGCTCAAATTTTTCCTAAACATCATTTTAGGATTGAAGCAAGATACCTTCTAACATCTCAATTAATACTTACCAAATTAAGATTTAACTTCACAATCATTTTTTTTTTTGCTTTTTTTCAGATTCTCTTTTCTTTTTTTCTCGTAATTTTTTTTCCTTCAATATCCATTTTTTTTTCTCGTAATCTTTTTTTTTTAGTATCTTCTTTTTTCCAATATATCTTTAGAAATTTACTAACAATGGTCACATGTTAGTGTAATACGAAAAAACAATATATCTATATATATATATATATGAACTTAAAAGCTCAAAAGGGGTATACTATGAATAAAACATGTAATGTTAGATAGAAAGGCTCAAACGATCCAAAGATGACCTAAATCATTTTCTTAGTTAAGTGTTATCTAGGATTTCGCCTCGAGAGAAAATCAAACAAATTCTAATAACTGTGACACCAAAAAAATATCAATTGAATTGCACAATCACATAAACCTTCTCTAAATTAGCATACAACTCAAAGATCAAGACTAGTGCTCATAAATATATAATCTTGTAAAAATGAAACTTACTCAAAAATTACACACAAACTTAGACAATATTCAAATTTTTTAAGGAGCTATGCATTATTTAAATCGAAGAAATAAAAAAATCACCATTAAAGGCAAAATATATTCAATCAACCAAACAAATGAAACTTGACGAGCAACAATACCAAGAAAATATTTCAACTAAGTTTAATCTCTCCATCACCTTCAAACTTAATATACACATTGTCCTCATTGTGTGAAAGTTAAAGAACAAAAGAGATGGGTTCAAAGAAACTTCCTGGTTTTGGTTTGTCATATTGAAATCCAAAAATAGCTTTACTTCCTCCGATTTACACCTATGAAAATAAACTAACAATATAAAGAAATATAAAAACTAATACATGTTAAAATAAAATAAAAATATATAAAATTAAAACACATGGGTTGCCTCCCAAGAAGCGCTTGATTTATAGTTGTCAACTTGACTTCCCTTTTCTCTGCTTTTAAGGAGGTTCATAAACTTTGCATCAAATTTTAAAGTTTCAACTTACCCAAAAATTGAAAAATAAATCTAAGCAAATAACAATAAGCATAAAAAAACATTTTGAACTAAAATCATATTGATTGGTATTAATATCAACAAAAATAGTAAACAAATCTTCGGCAACAGCGCCAAAAACTTATTGTCTATTTAGGAGAACATGAAAACATGCAAGTATACACGATCACAAGTAATAAAATGATAAGTAAAATATCCTTCCCACGGAGATTCGTTACTACAGTTTGTTAAGTGCTAAAATTGTTTCACTCTAATTTTATCCAAACAATCGAAAGTTGATGGAGTATTAACTAAGATTTTTATAACAAAATATATAAAAACATTCTAGGATTGTAGTTTCACCAAATTAGTCCACTAGAATAATATTATTTTCTCTTGATTTATATTTTTTGAATTTAATTTGCAACCAAGAACTCCTAATTTTATCCATATATCTCTTCCGAGCTCCATATAGACATATCTCGCTAAAATAATTCACTATATTCCTATGAGAATTAAATTCACCAAGATTCATTATGTTCAAAGTTCTCAAATAGTCACACGTAAAATAAAAGGTATATTCTTATCCTTTATATATATATGTTATTCTATCCACGAGAAATTACACAAAAATGTCTTTTTCAAGTTTATTTAAGTGTCACAAAAATACATTTTTCAAGTTTATTTAAGTATCACAAATCAATTGATTAATCTTCCAATCAATCAAAAGCATTAAGCACAAATAGAATAAACAAATTAAAAATCTCATAAATCATTCAAAAATAATTCATTCAAGCAAGACACGTGTGGGGAAGTTTTGCGCACCGAGTAGTGTGCCACCGGGGAAATATGTCCACTCGCCTATGTAGTGTGTGTATCGCACTTTCCTGATCATCACCGTTGATTGCCTGATTTGACGGTGCATAATGAGCGTTGATAATGGCACGTGTGGTCCTTCTTTTGTGTAAAAAAACATAATTTATTTATTTGCATTGTAGCTCTTTAATTTAATTCAAATTAAATTTTAAACTTTTGATATTTACAATTAAGCCCTCTTTTAATTTAAATTATATTTTCAACTTTTATTATTTACAATTAAATTCTTTTTCAATTTAAATTCTTGAATTTTCTTTAAAAATTTATTCCTTAAAAAACTAATAGTAAATATTAATTTAATACATTAAAATTAACTAACTATTAAGAACATAACAATTATAATTAATAAATTGGACAAAATAATTGTATAACATACAGTTATCAAGTACAAAAAGATATCAAGTTCTTTTTCAAATCTGAAACATGGCAAACATATTTCATAGTCCTAACAATATTATCGTGCATCTTAATTTGGACAGTATCAATACCAATACCAAAGTGATTCCATACCAAAGTGATGCCATATAAACCTTTCTTCCTCAATATACCTAGCAGATATCCTCCAAAGTACCTACACAGAAAAATTAGATTTCATAAAGAGAAGAATCTATTTTGAAGGTGATGTAGAAATTATTTGGTGACTAAAGATATAAACAATGGCTTGCTTGAAAGGATCAACCAATCTAATTAAGGCCTAACTAAGAATAATTCATATCTTTAAGCCACATTTTAAACCTAACCAATTAGAATTATCTTTACCCTTACACCTTTAGATATGGTGCACTAGAACATCAAGTAAAAACTCAAGTGTAGTTAAGTATTGTATGATGAATAAAAAGAAAGCTAAGGTAAAAAAAAGCCTAAATGTCTCCATTTATCAACCCCACCTAAGCTTTACATTACAAGTATGCAAAGTCCTTTTAATCTTTAACTACATGTATAATTTACATTAGTGAGAAAGGTGTGAAAAATAAACTTATGAAACTTACTCTAAGACTTAGTCTATTAGCATGCTTACACAAGTTGATTTCACGAGTACATTAGATGAAATTATGTGTAACACACACATGAATTAATTCGTCAAAAACCTTGCATACCCTTGTATTAATGGAATATTGATTGATGGATATGTAAACCTTATTATCGTAGAATTATACAATCTTTGAGTGGGATAATTTTTGTTGAACATGCATATGTTAATAGTTATGTGTTTATAAATGTGCAGCCCATATCATATTAGTTTAGTTAGATTTGGCTTTGCTTGAGGACAAGTAAATAGTTAAGTTTGTGGGTATGATAACTCTATGAAAGTATAGTTATTTGTCACTTCTAAACCAACTATTTGTCTTGTTTTGTTCTAAATACCATGAAAATGCTTAATTTATGTTTAATTATTTCAACATAGATGGAATGATGGCAAAAATATTGAAAAAGAGACAAAAATTGGAGATATCAATCCATGTCGAGGTGAGCGTTGCTAGTATGCATTTAGAGAGCTCGATGCTGCGATGGGCTAAAATGACATGCTAATCGCACGTGTATAGGTCGTGCGAGTAGTATAGTATACCTAAGTATGGATATCGATCTCATAGGAAATTGTGTAACTTATAAACGAGTATCGATGACTATTACGAATACTATTTGGACAAAAGAAAACTATGAAAATGTAAAATAAATGAAAACTAATCTTTCACATCAAAAAAATTCAACAACAACAAAAATATATGAGAAAATGAACTAAGAATCTTAATCTCTCAGTTTTCTAAGCATATAAATCACTAAAATCTTCGCAACTAATTACATGATCAATTGAATTTAATCTAGCATACATTCCTCTATTAAGTAAAGTACACACCATATATTAATTAACTTAATCACACTCTCATGCTAATTAGATTTCATATTACTTATTAAGTTCATCAATTATAGAGCACACGCATAAGAATCATATATCTTTAACATAAAAATTATACATGTTATTTAATTAAGATAAACAACTAAATAATTTTCTCAAATCTATTTAATTTTTTTATAGATGAATTGTTAATCAAACAATTAATAACATAAAAAAATAGATTAAATAATATAATTAAATTGTAATAATAATTGAGATAAAATATTAGATAAATACTCGTAAAAAATTAGGTTAATAAGATTCTTAAATTAATAAATTATTTATTCATATTTAAGTTCATAAAACTTATATTTTTCGTTAAAATCAACAGAAAAACTGATAAAGAAGGAAAAAGGATAAGAGTTACATTTAATTTTTTGATTTATAAAATTAATCCTCTTCAATCTTCTCAAAATTGTGTATTCTTTAGTATTTTCTTGAATTTTATTTTATTTTCTCTTCTTAGTTGCTATCGGAGATTTTGTGGCAATGCTAATTGTTAATTGTGTTTAATTCTTACCAAACTAGGGTTAATAAGAGAGAAGATGACTTAGTATGAGAGTCATTAGATTAATTCCCATACGATTTAAGGGCTACGGATGCAATATGGATTAAAAACGAATTTGTTGTGCCAAAATACGACAAAAAAAAAAAAACAATGCAGGGCATAGGAAAATGCCTTCTGCACCATGAGGATCACTATTCACCAATGGATGTACGTGCGTCGTGACATAAGAAAGTGTTCGTCACAGCATGAAGCTCTCAAGATGAATACTGGGCAACGCGCGGCGGCACAAGAAAATCATCACACAAACTTTCGTCAAATCCGTCGAGAGACAACTCAGAACTGACTATCCGAATCAGTTGGCGAAGGTGCTCGTTCCTTTGATTTCAGCGCGAAGGGAAGTCACAAGAAACATTTAGAATGAACGCCAATTTTGGGCTTCAACATCTTTCATGGTTTCGACACTCATGAACCATCGTCAGCAGCGACAGGAATTGTAGGAGACAGAGGCATCGTTGGCTGTACTCTCCAAGCCACAACAATGACGGAAGCTTCAAGAACCTCTTTTCAGGCGACAAGGAACAAATTGCTTCACAAATGGTACAGGGCCAAGAAAATGTTGGCCAGGCCTAACAAAAATTTGACCCAAAACTATTTGTAAAAATAGTGTCCAAAAGTTTTTATTTAGTCGATGATTCCAATCGAATTTCATCTTCTTTTTTTTATTTAAATAATATTCAATTGAATTTAATGAATTTGGTATTATAATGTATTTAAATTTAACAACTAATATCCATTTTCATCGATATTTTTAAAAAAGTTTTTATTTAGTATTCGTTAAATAATTTTGTTAACTAAAAATAGGGTATTAAATTTATAAATTAAGATAAAAATTTGAAATTAGTTTATATTTATAGTAGGAAATTAAAATTATTTTATGAAATAATTTAATTAATATGGATATTAAGTTCAAATTTTTTGAATAAACGTACCAATTCCTAAACTAGATAATTAACCCCGGTTTAATAGCGTCTGTTCTGAGAGTTAACAAGCTTTTGAGGATTTTCTTTCCTTACGTCCATCTTCCTTTTTTAGACAATCAACATAGTTTTTAGTTTCTAATTTTCTTTCATGATTTCCTTCTCAAATAATATCCCCAAGAATTAAACTTCTCTCTTTCCACCATATCCATCTAAAACATAGAAACTCCCATTTTTTTTTATCGGCATTTCTCCTTCCACACTCATCTTCTTCTTTTTTACTTTCCATTTCGTTTCATCGTCTTCTTTGCTTTGAAACCCATGTTTTCCTTTTTTCTAGAATTGCGCTAGCTAGCGATCTAGTAGTTTTGATATATAATAATAAATTAATTTTGAAAATACAGTAATACATTAAGGTCAATTACGTACATAATGTATGATTGTAATTTTGATAAAATCTATTTTTACAAAATATTAAATCAAGCAAAGCTATTCAATTATGGTCCACAATTATTAGTAGCATTGGTACGCTCAAAGATGAAAATATATTCGCAATATATGTATATAATATACGCATAATAGGAGTATGAGAAAAGAATATCAAAATCTCTTAAATTAAATTATAAATAATATTATTTACTCATTTAATTTTAAAAAATTGATTAATTAAAAATAAATTACTTTATTTTAAAATTTTATATTAAAATAATATTTTTTGAAAATCAATATTGTCTATAGTTATATCGAACTCGATAAAATCATTCTAAAATCTGTAATAATCAATAAAAAATTGGTTTCAACTTTAGACTTCATCACTTGATGCATTAATTTTTGTGTGATTAAAACCTTTTTAGTAGAAGCTTGGTTACAAGAGGGTAGAGTTAGGGTGGGAATAATTTCATGATAAATCCTATAGGATTGACCATTAGGGAATTGATCTATGGATTTTCTTAGTTTGGACTTTCCTACTTGAGTAGATTGGTTAGTAATGATTTCTCCTTTGAAATTGTATACTTCTTTTACAAACGTTCCATCGGCAACTTCTAAGTCTTTTAAAGTCATGTTTTTTTTAATGAATGAAAAAAGAAAAGTTAGTTGAATTTTCTCTATGAAACTCGAAAATTCCTTACTACCAAAATTCAAATATAAATAATAAATTTAGAACTAAATACATACATTAAAATAATAGGAAAAATTATAAAAATTGAATAAAAATTATGATTATTTTATTTGTATGAATAATCCAATCTTATAATTTAAAACCAATAAAATTATAACTTCATGATTTTCAATGAAAATTTGTACTTGCCTTTGATAAGTTGGTGTTGATGGTGCACAAATTATCAAAATCAAATCAAATAATCTAAGAATCAACTTAAAAAGCATTAAATCAAGTTAAAAAGTCGATGAAACGACTAAAGATCCAACATATGAACAAGATCAAATTTGAGCAAAGTTTGTTCAATTAGATCAGATCTGATGAAGAAGCAAATGAAATGCTATCATTGTTGCAGGACAGTGGAACAACAAAACACGATGAGATCAACCTTGATAGAGATGTAATGAGATTGGCAACATGGTTGATCGTAGTGATGTACAATATATGATGCTCGTTTTGCAATAGACGTTGAGCGATGGTTGCATGATTGGGGTGAGGTTAGTTTCGATTTTTGTCCCTAAAAATAACTAACTTGGTAATTATAAAAATATAAAATATTTAAATATAATAAATTAAAATTTTAAATAAGTTTATAAATATTGGTATAAGTAAATTAATAGAATTTAATATTTAAATAGAGATAAATAATTAGTTAATAAATTGGGATCAATAAATAATTTAACAACATATTTACCGATAAAAAATCTATACTTTTGTTAAAATATTATATCCAGTTGCTGAATCTACAAATCAGAGGAAAATGACTTGTTGAGATTATTTGCCTGTTGTTTAGGTGTACATGAAGATTGTGTTTCACGTTGGACGGGGACGGGGACCGGTACCAGCAGGGTTTACCGAAGATGATAAATATCACAGTAGGGCCCGTCTGAATTTAGGTGTGTGGCTTTGAGGAAAAGAGTGGAAGGTTAGATTATTATTTTTATTTAATATAAAATATGTTATTTAATTCTTTATAAAAATAGTATATATAAAAAATATTTAATAACGTTGAATATGTATTTTAAAAATATCAATGATATTCTAATAATAAGGTAGAAGTTAACGATTATAATATATATGTTTTTAATTTATTTTTTTTTGATAAATTAGTATGGAATGAAAAAAAATCTTTTATCAATATTTGTTTAGAAAAAAGTATTAATAACTTTTTTAGTTCTTTTTTTATAAGTAAAAGAACTAATAAGTATATTTTTTATAAATAAAATAATTAATAAATACATTTTTTATAACTAAAAGACTAATGAGGATCTTTTAAAACTAGATGACTAAATAGCATTTTATTCAAATAAAAAATATCTCATGATATTTTTCTTAAAAATATTTTAAAATAAAATAATTTCAAAATAAATGTGTTTGATATGAAAATATTAAAAATAATTTAAGCCAGATTACTTTGCTAATTATTTTACAAAGAGATTATATTAGAGACAATTTTTCTCAAAAAAAAAAAATCCTAAAAAGATTAAGAGAAAAATGTTATGAGGATATATTTTTTTTGAATAAATTTTTTTTTATTTTTCTAACTTTAAAAAAAATGTACTTATTAGTCCTTTCACTAAAAAAGTATTAATTGATCCTTTTATTTATAAAAAAAATAGTTACAAAAAGACTTTTAACAATAAAAAAAGTTAAAACCAATAGGATATTTTTATTATTTACTCTCATCCTATCAAATAAAAATATTACAAACATAACCAGTGAGAATATTACAGTCTTTTATTCCATTTTATGATTGAAATACTTATAATAATTTTTATTTATTTTAAAATAAATTTAAAATTATTAAATGTTTCTTTTTGGCACAATTTTTATAAATAAAGGAACTAAATGTCACATTTTCAAAGTTATTACCCAAAAAAGAATTGAATATTTTTTTTCAAATCGTTTAATACATTGTAGGCATAAAGCATAATTAATCCTATTAGGGGGATTTGTAAACCTTTTCTTAAACATGGTTTCTCCTAGTTCCCAAACTACGAAAATATTTATCCATTTCCTTATATTTTATGAGCAAAATAATTTCAGAAGAGAAAATTTTCTTTAATGTATTTTATTATATTTCTCATATAATGGTACAAAGGAATTTATATAATTCCAATTGATGTGCAAACGGTAATATGCTTAAAGTTTGTCATCATTATGCCACACAAATGATTATATTTACCACTATGTAACATAATAATTTATGTGGTCCCTATATAATAATTTTTCATTCCTCCTTCAAGTTGGAGTTTGATGGATATCATACAAACCCAACTTAAACATTAACATGCTAAATAGAAAAAACTTGATAATAATTTGCATAATAATAGACATAATCATTTGCGTGCTATAATGATGTTGACATAATGATATCAAACATTAAGCATATTATCGTTGTGCATTAATTGGAATTATATAAATTCCTTTGTACCATTACGTGAGAAATATAGTAAAATACATTAGAGAAAATTTTCCCTTCTAAAATTGTTTTACTCATGGTATCAGAGGAAAACTGTAAAAGAAGATTTGATTTCTTTGATAAACAAACAGTTGCCATGAGTTGATTGTATGAATCTAAAACAATTTATTTTCTCATATAATTTGACATTCTACTGTCTTGAGGCTTGCTTGAGTCCATACAGTGATCTTTTCAATTTGCAAACTTGATTAATTTTAGCCTTGTTGTATCCTTTAGGTGGTAACATATAGACATCTTCATTTTAAAAGCCATGTAGGAAAGAATTGTTCATATCTAATTGATGAATTGGACACCATTTAGAAGTTACAACAACAAGTAGAATACGAACCATAACAATTTTGACTATAGGAGAAAAAAATTCAAAATAATATATTCCTCCAATTTGATTGAAACCCTTTGCAACCAATCTTGCCTTGTGCCTATCCACACTTCCATTAGGTTTTAGCTTTATTTTATAAACCCATTTTGATCCTATTTCTTTCTTACCTTCTCGCAAGTATGTTAACTCCCATGTATTGTTTTTTTCAAGAGCATTCAGATTTTAATTCATGACTTCTACCCATTATGCACTAGTACTAGCTTGTTTGTAAGAACTTGGTTCTTTAACATTGGATATATTTGCTAAAAAGGACATGTAAGCATCAGAAAATATTTCTTGTGAAGTATATGTTCTAAGATTCTATTTGAAGATTTGATAACTGAATTAAGAACCTAATTTGATATCCATGCTGGTTTACTTCTAATTCTGGTATTGTGGTTTTGAACTTCATTGGTTATTTGGGTTTTATCTAGATATTCTTCCATGGAATTAGGCAAATCATGATCATTATAAGACCAGATGAATCATTTGAAATATGTTGATCAATTATGGGTATAAAAGGTGATTGGTCTATGTTTAAGGTGATTGGTTTAGTGTCATTTTCACTTATAGGAAGAGGTAAGACATCTTGTTCTATGTTTTCAATACTACCATTTTCAATTTTATAAGGAAGAATTTGTTCATAAAATTTTACATCTTTTGAAACATATAATTTATGTTTTTCCAAATCATAAACTCTAAAGACATTTTGAGCTAAAATGTATCCAAGAAATATACATTTGAAAGCTCTTTCAATAAATTTGTCTTTATTTGGTAAAATATTTGTTACATAGCACAAGCATCCAAAGACTCTATGGTTTGAATAATCTGGTGGTTTTAAGAAAAGTATTTCTACTGAGATTTTCCAATTTAAAATTGATGATAGAAGTCTATTTATGATTTAAATGGCCATAATGATTAAAGAACCCTAAAATCTCTTTGGTAAACCTGCCTAAAATATGAAAGCTTTGGTTATTTACAAGAGATGTTTGTGTTTCCTTTCTACTACCCCATTTTGTTGAGGAATATAAGGATTTGATTTTTGATGAATTATTACTTTACTAAAAAGAAATTATTGAAATTTTGAATTTGAGAATTATATACCATTATCACTCCTTATGACTTTAATCTATTTCTCATACTGTGTATGAATCATGTTGATGAAGTTGTTAAAAAAGGAATTGGTCTGGCTTTTATGGATCATAAGGTAAGTCCAAGTGGCTCTTGTGTGGTCATCAATAATAGTTAGAATATATCTGGCTCTTTCAACAGAGACTTGGAACAGAGACTTGGTTATAAGGACATCATAAGTCTAAGTGAATCAGTTCAAAAAAGTTATGAGGCTCTAGTACAACTAATGAGAAAAGATAATCTTTGTTGTTTGGACTTGTGACAAATTTCACTTTGATAAAAAAAATTAAATCTTGTTCTTTAAAAAAACATTGTGTTTCAAAACATCTATAAAACAGTGTCCCAATCTACTATGCCACAAATGAGTTTTAAGAAATCTTTTCTTTTCATTGATAAAAATTTCATCACTATAATTCAATTCACGAGAATTTGATTTTAGAAACTCAAATTTTTTAATAAAGCTATTACAATTGAAATCTTGAAAACTAGCAGTATCTAAAACATAGAGGCTTCATAGAGCTTTTACTACTGCCAGAATCTCTTTAGTCTGTAGGTTCTGCAGAATACAAGCAATTGGTGTAAAATTAAATTCCATTTGGGCATGGTTAGCAAGTTTTTGAACAAATATAAAATTAAATTTAAAACTTGGTATGTATAAGACATTTTTTAGAAAAAATTTATTAGGAATATTAATGTCTCTTATGCTATGAACATATTTCACAGATCGATATGGTAAATAAACTGGTGAAGGTCTTTTAGGCTTTCCTAGATTGCTAAAAAAATTGGCCCCTGAGTCCACCGTCCAAGTACCATTTTTCAATAATTCAATAGTACTAGTAGCAACTCTTAAAGTACATTGAAGAGAGAAAGTGTTACCTGCAGAATTGTTGAAACTCGCAAAGTTTGCATAGTTACCATCCATAGTTATCTTGTCGTTGATAAACTTCATTAACTCTTGCTAAACCAGATTAGCTAAATTACCTTGTTTCTCTCCTCTAGCTTTGTTAGTGTATTTCTTCTGTTGATCCTTTAATTCCTTGTACTAGTTTGGAACCCCATGAATTTTAAAATAAGTATCTTTTCCATGCTTTTTCATTTTGGAATATTCACAGACTTTATTCTCTTTTTCTTTCTTCTTAGAAGCAACTCCCTTCATGAAAAAAAATTCTCTTAAATTGACCAATTCTTACTTGAGTTCTGGCTAGTAATCTAGCAGCTTTAATGCTTTCATTAAAATTAACATGAACCTCTTTCTTTTTTCAACACTAAGAAGCATTGAATAAACACGATTCATAGTTGGCAATGGATTCATGATCAGAATTTGATTTCTAGTAAGGTTGTAACATTCATTTAATAAGAAATTGCATTAGTTTATTCATAGAGTAGAAATATATAATTACCTTTACAGTTCCATATGTGCATGGAGGTAAAGACATAATATAAGCAAATTCATCCCACAAGTGCTTTAATTTGTCATAATATTTTGCAATAGAATCATTATCTTGAGATATTGAAGCAATATCTCTTTGAATCTATAAAGCAATGGCCCATTGCTCTCACCATATCTTTGAGCTATCTCATCCCACAACTCTTTGGCTGAAATTGTATAAAGAAAACTATCAACAAGGATCTTGGATATGGAATTAAGTATCTAAGAAGTTACCATATAGTTAGCTCTTGTCCAAGTTTATACTATGTATTTTTTTCATTAGGCATAAAAAGTCTATCATCAACGAAATCCAACTTCAACTTGCTCCAAGATTAACCTTTATAGATCTGCTCCAAGTGAATTAATTAACTCCAATCAAAGATGTTGTTATAAGCACCATTCCAAGATGATATAAACTTTGCACATGGGGTTTCATTAGTATTATAAAATTCTTTACTTGATCTAACTTTTTAAACCTAGCCGCCAATCTCTTAAGAAACCTAATATTTTCTCTCTGCCTCCATCCTAATATTTTTTCCAACTACTTCTATCTTTCTCCATACCTCCATTGCTAGTTTCAGATTCTGATGCTCGCCATTATGTTGCTTGTCGTTCTGTTGCTCTCCGATCTACTGCTCATTGTTATGTTGTTCGCCGATCTACTGCTCGCTATTCTGTTGCTCGCTGATTTGCTATCGTCATTATACTTCTCACCGATATGCTACTCTTTGTTTTGCTGCTTGACGATCTGATGTCGCACCTCTACTGTCCCAGTCGCTGCTCGCTACACTCTGCTCGTTGCTCGCCAGTCTTTTCTCTACCATCGATGTTTGTTGTTCGGTGTTCGCTCTTTTCACTTTTCATTGTTCTTTATCATCATACACAGAAGGTTATATTTGTTTGAACTTTTTTCTTTTTCTAAATTTTGATTTCAGATCTAATATTCAAATACTCTGTTTTGTTTGTTATTGATAGTTATTACTTTTGTTTCAAATTGATGTGTGAAGCAAGAAGCTATCTAGAACATATTGTGTGATTTACTATTTTTTTATAGTAATTTTCAAGAGCTATGAGATGAAATTACGAGTCTGAATGGAAATGTGATGGTATTGTAGAACAAAAATTGGGTAACATTATAAGAAAACTTTGAACGGTCATAACTTTGTGCTGGGAGGTCTATTTTAGACGGGTATTTTTTTGATTCCATGTAACTTTTTGATATCTAGGAACGAAAAACTGCCAAAGGTGGTTTGTCCAGAATTTTCCCAAAAAAATCTGGTTTTCATGCTTTAATTGAGTTACAATTTTTTTTAAGATACTTTTAAAATATTGAGGTCTATTAATATTGAAAAATCATGTCTAAGATCACCCCACATCTATATGCACATTTTTACAATTATTTATTTCAAATGTCTAATATATTTTTCTACAACTATACATATGGCTTTAGATAAAGATAAGGATACACTTTATGTGATTGAGGAAATAAATAAGGATGAAAATGCAACACAACCATCTAAAGAAGAAGATTCTGTAAGTATTCCAATTCCTGACCTTTGCGTTGATTATAAAGAAGAAGGTAAAAAAGTTTCATCTAGATCTAGTAGTGAAGCATGGACTCATTTTACTATAGAAGAGGTAGGGCAACATCGCAAAGCTATATGCAAATATTGTAAGAAAAAATATAAGTATGTGTCAAGAAAATTTGGCACGTCAAATTTGCTTGCACACATTGTCATTGGATGTGATAAGTTTCTCGGTAGAGTTCTTAAGAAACAAAAAACTTTAGCTTTCCATAAGGAAGGAAGTATTGTACCTCACAATATTAATGTTGAAAGATGTAGAGAAAAATTGGTAAAGATGATAATAAAAGATGAATTACCATTTATTATCGTAGAAGGTGAAGGATTTAAGGAGTTTATTGAAGAGCTACAACCTTTGTTTAAAATCCCTTCTCGGTAGACTATTGCAAAAGATTACTTGAATTTGTACGTTACTGAAAGAGTAAAATTGAAAGAGCTGTTGAATAGAACTAGTAAAAGAATGTCTTACCACTGATACATGGACATCTTGTCAGAATTCATGTTATTTATGTTTAACTGCTCATTTTGTTGATAATGGTTGGAATTTACAAAAGAGAATCTTGAACTTTTGTCAAGTTCCAAATCATAAAGGTGATACACTTGGTAGAGCGATTGAAGCATGTTTGTTAGATTGGGGCATTGATAGGTTATTATGTATTACAGTTGATAATGCAAGTTCTAATGATAATGCAATTACTTATTTGAAAAAATGTGTTAATGGTTGGGGTAATGCAATTTTAGAATCAAAACACTTGCACATGTGATGTGGTGTACATATTCTGAATTTAATTGTTGAGCAAGGTTTGAAAGAGTATAACATATCAATAAATAGGATTCGTGTTGTTGTAAGATACGTGAGAGGATCACCAATTAGATTGTAAAAATTTAAGAGTGCTGCTGAAATGGAAAAACTCTCTACTTAAAAACTTGTTTGTTTAGATGTTACGACAAGGTGGAATTCAACTTATTTGTTGTTGGATTCTGCAACTTATTTTAAAAAAGCATTTGAAAGGTTAGAGATCAATGATTTGGGATCCTATCAAGAGTTTTGTCGAGGTGAAATTAAACAAGCTCCGACTATAATGGATTGGGATAATGCTAGATATTTTGTCCAATTTTTGAAAGTTTTTTATGAAGCAACATTATTGTTTTCTGGATCTTTGTATGTGACTTCTAATTTCTTCTTGGATCATATTTGTTTTATTCATGATCAACTGGATATATGGAGTAAATGTGAGGATTACATTATGATGAAAATGGCTAGTGATATGAAGGTAAAATTTGACAAATATTGGGGAGGAATATCTAAAATGAATATGATGTTATTTGTGGTTGTTTTACTTGATCCTAGGCATAAAGAGTGTTCTTTACATCTAAGTTTGCTAGAATTGTGTAATGGGGATGAGATTGAGGCATCAATGAGTTCAAAAAGGGTGAAAAAAACTTTGGAAGATATGTACGAGGAGTATCATAAAACTTATTTTCCATCAAACAAGGAAGAATCTTCTCAACCTTTAGAAATGGGTACAAAAGGTTTTGGTTTAGAAGCAGATGCATTCCAACTTTATGCTTCTTGTAAGAGAAAGCATTTAAAAGAAGTTCATACTATGGAAAACAAATTTGAGTTGGAAAAATACTTACAAGAAGCATTGGTTGATATGGATGATGATAAATTTGATCTATTAAGTTGGTGGAATGTTCATTCCTCAAGATTTAAGATTTTGTCTTTGATAGCTCGAGATGTATTGGTCATACCAGTATCTACTGTAGCATCTGAATCTGCATTTTCTACTGATGGTCGTACAATTAGTCCATACAGGAGTTCCTTATCTTCTAAAATTGTACAATCTTTTATTTGCACTCAAAATTGATTCGTTCGTCTCCAATCATTAATATCCAAGAATCACTTGATAAAATTGAGGCTCTAGAATCAGGTATATTGCATAAAACTTTCAAATATATATTTTGAATATATATAGATTTATTTGTTATCAAATATATATTAATATGTTTATTAGCTCATTATTTATATATATTTTAAACTTTTTAATTTTGATCATGTAGATGTTCTTGATGGTATTGGTGCCTTAAATGATTAGTAAAAAGAGTTATTGTTATTATTAATTTTGGAGAGTGAAGTTAATTTATGTAATTGATATTTAATTTTTTGGAGTTAAATTATGTAATTGATGTTGAATTTTTTTTCTTTTTGATTATTTTTGTTGAATTATTTTTAATCATGTTGTCTACTTTTTAATTTGTATGAAATTTTTTTTTATTTTAGATTTTTTTATTTTATGTAATTTTTCATTTTATATGTTGAAATTATATTAGATTTGCATTTGTTCGGTTTGACATTTATAACGGTTCGGATCAGATTGATATTTCATAATTTGCTTATTTATGTAATTTTTTTAATAGATTTAAATTAAAATTTTGACCCTATCTGATCGGATTGGAATTTAAAGCGGATTCAGATTTGTTCGAATTGGCATGTACAACAGATCAGATTCAGATTGACATTTAAAGCGGATTTGGATTGAATAATTTTTGGATCGGATTCAGATTGACTTAAAATTAGCTGTTTCAGATTTGTTCGAATTGGTATGTACAACGGATCAAATTCAGATTGAATAATTTATAATTTGCTTCCGATAGGATCAGATTCGGATTGACCTAAAACTTGCAGTTTCGAATCGATGCTCACCTCTAGCTCAGTGGATTGAGCGTCTGTTTCCTAAGCGAAAAGTTGTAGCTCGACCCTTACGCAACACGAACATAACCTAAAGTTATTTTTGTCCCACATTTTGGGAAACAATTATAACAGTATTGACACAATTACTCTTTAATTGTAACATTTTTTATACTCATAATTTAATAATTAGATGTTTATAAAATTAGAAATCATTATTCTTACAATAAATTTACCCAAAAAATAAAAAATTTAAAATTTATAATGTACCAATTATGTATTAACGAATTGGTTCAAGTAAAAAATTTAAGGTTTATTTTTTTATTTTGTATAATTTACTCCTTTTCCATCCCACATTCTCTCATTCCTATCATCCTACGAGACAACTAACCACTTATTTTGTTTTTATTTTTTATTTTTTCTAAAAAGCATCTACTTGAATCCTTGACCATTCACCACGCTCAGTAGTCAAATAGTTTCATCAATAATTTCACTTCATTATCAATATTCAATATCCTACCAAACCATATACAAACCCTTCATGGCATACCATGAAAAGAACCAACTCTAAAAGGCTAAAAGAAGCCACATAACTTTTCACTATATAGGTCTTCGTTATTGTTTTGTTCTTAGATCAACCTATTCTTCCTAACATAGCGGCAATACTTTTCCCTACTTGACTATAAAGACTCTCTTGCTACTTGCCCGACCAATATGCCACCAACTTCTTACTACTACTCATCCTCTTTTTCATCTCCTTTCATGGTTTTGGATTTTTTATTGGCCTAATTTCCTTGGGACATTATCAATTGTATCATAATCCATTGTTGTTTCAATCTACTACCTCCAGAGAACAATTTTCCAATAATAGCTTATTAAGATGGTTAAGACTCACAAGAATGGATTAGTCCCCAATTAGTTATATTTGATCCCTAGCTTGAAGGATCAGATCTTTCACGAGTGTTTCTTGTAAGAAATATATTAATTTCATTGATGGATTCAAGCACAAATAATAAATTAATAACATACCTAATGCAACTATGACTAATCAATATTGATTGAATTTTACCCAAATTAAATTTTTTGTGTTGTTATATTTCAATAAAGAAAAATTATAAAAACTAAAAATAAATAACAATAATTAATCAACTCAAATTTTACATCTAAGAAGATATATGATCAAATATGTGAATCACTAAAATCCCCAAATTTTCTAAATATGTGAATTACTAAAATCTCCTAATATAATTATCAATCAATTACATGATCAATTGAATCGAACCTAACATATATTCATCACTCAAGTAAAGTACACATCATATAGTAATTAATATAATTACACTCTCGTGCCAATTAAATTGCATACTACTCATTAAGTTCATCAATTATGGATCACATATATAAGAATCATATATCTCTTTCTAGAAACTATGTGTACAGTGGCATGGTGCTACGATACACTGTACACAAGGCATTGTGTGATTGGCCCTCTCTACTTACGTGGCATCCACGTGATTTGCCTAGTATGCTCCCTTGCTTGCTCGGTGTCTTCTGATTGGTTCTGCATTAAAAAAATCATAAAAAATCTAAAATAATTCTCAAAAATTATATTTTTACCTTTTTTCACTAGAAAGTTCATATTTTAATATTTTAACCCAAAAAATACTATTTATTGAATAAAAACAAGCAAATATTAAGTAGAAAAGTGTATTGATGACTTTATTTTCATAGAGTCATCACACTCCCAAACTTAACTCTTTGCTTGTCCTCAAGTAAAACTAAGTCTAACTAGATAAAATGACATGGAAAGTATATTCATAAATATATGCATATTTAACTTATCCCCTTTAAAAGTTGTAAAATTCCATGACAAGTAGGTTCACATATTAACAATAGTTAGTTTGAAAGACTCAATCAATTCAAATAAAGCTTAAATAATTTGTCTTGCTAAATATTATTTTGAATTTCTCCTCAAGGGATTATCAAATAGATAATAAAACCTGGTAGATATCATCAACTTGCACAACTCACCATAATTTTTCTCTTAATAGGAGCAACAAAATCAATCATGAACATTTTCATAAAAAAATGAATCAATCAATCAAAACGAGCAACTATATCTCACGATTAATGTAAGTCTCTTAACTAGCATGTTACAAATCTTAGTCATGGCAACCAATTTTTATCATTGAGTTTATATGTTTGTATCAAGCATGTATGCATTTAGTTTCCATATATATATATATATATTAATTTCTAACTAAATCATGATTAAAAACATCCTAAAATTAAAGAAAAATTCCTAAAAATTGAGAATATGTACTAACTACTAAAGTAAAGAATAAAGTTATCTCCCCTAAATTTAAATTGCACATTGTTCCTAATGTGCATATATAAATATGAAAAAGTGAAAGGAAAGAAAAATCCCTTAGTCTTGGGTCTATCACATCAATCATTGAACTACTCAATCTTGTTGTGTAATTACTCTCCACATTTATTCACCTACAAAACAAAAATAATAAAAATATAAGTAAAATAATGTTGGGCTACCTCTCAACTAACATCACGTTTAATGTCCTTGAGTAGACAGTTTTATCAAGTCCTAAGGTACATCTCTTTGTGTCCATTTACTTTCGAGTTTGTAGAAAAATAGTTTGATTCTTGATTTGTTCAATAATATTTTATGTTATAGTTTAAAAATACAGTGCTCAATTATCTTATCGTGCTATATTTTTTTTGTAGTTTTTGGCATTCTTATAAGCATCCTATTATAACTCATCTAATTTATGTATTTCCAACATATTTTTCATCTCTCTATTGGGCTCTTCCACTTTCAAACTTGATTGAAAATGATAGGGTAAAGGTGTGAGGTCAAAACTTGGTGGCCTTTCAATAGATGGTTTGAACTTAGATCCTATCTCAAAACTCTACACAACCACATTAGGTATGCACACGAGAGGTTTAGCCTTCAAATAGTTTACATAATTAATAATATCAATCATAGAGTCCATAATTTCAAAATTAAAACCCATTGAGTTGTTCCTTGGTAAGTTTACTTCTTTGTTCATAGCATTATGTGTAATAGTCTTATGTGTGGGAAACTCAACAAATTTTTTTAAGTTATCATCACAATCAGTAACATTTATCCTAAAGCATTCATGAACATTATCAATATCATAGGATTCAAATTCTTTAAAAACATTAAATGTTACTTGTTCATCTTACATTCTCATCGTAAGAATGGATGACCAAGTATGATAGGATTGTTGCGGTCCTCTTCCATGTCTATTATAATGAAAACTGTCGAAAAGATGAACTTGTCTACTTTTACTAGCACATCTTCTACAACACCCAGAGGATGCTTAATTGATCTATATGTTATTTGTAATGTTATTGAATTGAGTTTGGCTTTACCAACCCCAATCTCTTGAAGATCAATAATGGAATAAGGTTAATACTTGAACTTAAGTCACATAATGCTTTCTCAAAGTGAATGTTCTCAATAGTGCAAAGAATGTCAAAACTACTTAGATTTTTCAGTTTTTGAGGTATTTTTCTAGCAAGGATGGAACTAAAACCTTTGGTTAAGGTTATTGTTTGATTATCTTAAAGCCTCATTTTCTTACAAAGAATGTTCTTCAAAAATTTGGCGTAAGATGACATTTGTTAAAGTGCATATGCAAATGACATATTTATGTATAGCTTCTTGAAGACATCTAGAAATTTTAAAACTACATATCTAACGTTTTCTTTTGTAATCTTTGAGGGAAATGAATAGTAGGTTTGTAAAGGTTGATCTTTTTTGGTTGAATTATTTTCTTTTCATTACTCTGTTTATCCACTCATTCTTGGTCTCTTTATCCACTAATTTCTCCTCATCCTTGTTAATTTCATGTTCTTCCCTATCCTTGTTAGTTTATGGTTCCTCCTTATCCTTTTTTGTCTCATAGTCCTCCTCTAGATTTTTACCACTCCTCAAGGTTATGAAGTTGCAATGTTATTTACCTTATCTTCTTGGATTTATAAACATGTCACTTGGGAGGTTACCTTGAGGCTTTTGACTTATGGCCTGGGCAAGTTATCTCATTTGGTTATCTAAATTTTGAATTAAAGCATTTTGAGTGGACAATTTTGTATTTATTGACTCGATGAAGTATTTCATCATCCTTATTAAAGCATTTGTATTATCCTCAGTTGGTGGCTTCTTCTCTTGAGCTTATGATTATTATGGTTGTTGAAAACCAGATGGTGGAAATGATTGATGGTTGAATTGATTACCACCTTGATTGTTGTTATTCCAAGAGAAATTTGGATGTTGTCTCCATCCTGGGTTATATGTGTTTGAGTATGGATTATTGTTTCATTTCACATTACCCACATAGAATGTTGATTCAAGATTATTTGGGTAATTATCAAACAAATGAGCTCTACCACAAAACACACAAGACACCTTTGTTTACACTCGCTAGCGAGTTTGAGCATTCAAAAGATTCACCAAAGATGACACTTGAGTTGTAAGTACTGTGATATCATTTGTCGTATGCACTCCGACTACTCTTCTTGTGGTTATCATTATGTCTATTGGCCATTGATAATTATTGTTGGTCATTTTCTCAAGTAACTAAGCTTGATTTTAATATTTGGCTAGCAGAGCTCCATTAATGTATGCATCGACAATGGTTCTTATTTGAGCATTAAGACCATTATAGAAAGTCTCCATTTGGATTCGATGAGGGATACCATGGTGAGGACACTTCCTTAACAATTCTTTGAATCGTTCCCATGCTTCATATAAATATTCTCCTTCATATTATTGGTATAAAGTAATATCATTACTAAGCTTGGTATTCTTTGTTGGTGGAAAGTATTTCATAAAGAATTTATATGTCAAATCATTCCAAGTTGTAATAGAATTAAACGGCAAAAAGTTTAGCCAAGCTCGAGCACATTCTCTCAAAGAGTAAGGGAATAATCTAAGCCTAAATGCATCTTCGATCACACCATTAAATTTAAATGAATCTCCAAATTCAATAAACAATCTAAGATGTAAGTGAGGATCCTCTGTTGATAATCTACTAAATTTTCTAACTGTTTGTAACATTTGAAACATCATTGGCTTTAGTTCAACTATGTTTCTAATAGCACTAAAAAAAATGTCTAAATTAAAAATTAATTAATTAATTAAAGTTTTGAAAAATAAATAAATTACTAAATAAAAGAAAAATTAAAATTAAAATAAAGAAAAATAACTAAAATAAATTAAAATAAAAAATTAATTTCTAATGTTTATAAATCCCCAACAATGGTATCAAAAATTTGATCAAATACGAATAGTGCACAATGAATATACAACTACATGTATCTCTATAAGTAATATAATAATAAGAAAATATTATTCCCACAGAGATTATGTTATTAGAAAGTAATTTTTACAACTAAAAAATAAAAATAAAGTTTTTTGTGCTTTTATATTTTAAGAAAGCAAAACTAAAAATACATAACAATAATTAATTAACTCAGATTTAACAACTAAGAAAATATATGAGAAAATATCTAGGAATACTTAATCTCCCAATTTTCTAAATATATGAATCACTAAAATCTCCCAATATAATTATCAATCATTTACATGATCAATTGAATCTAACCTAGCATATATTCCTCTCTCAGGTAACTACACATCATATAGTAATTAACCTAATTGCACTCTCATGTCAATTAAATTGTATATTACTCATTAAGTTCATCAATTATGGATATCATATATAAGAATCATACATATCTGCCTAGAAACTATGCATGTCATTTAATCAAGACAAACAATTAAATAATTCTCTCAAATCTATTTAATTGCATCTATAGATCAATTATTGGTCAAATAATTAATAGCATAAAAATCAGATTAAATAATATAATTAAATTACATTTATAATTACGGTAAAATATTATATCATCACATATTAAAAATTTGGTTCATAAGACACATAGATTAATAAATTAGTTAGACATAATTTTGTTCACAAAACTCACATTTCTTATAAAAAAGACATAAAAATTGATAAATAAAATAGAAGAAGAAATACAATCAATATTTTGAATTGAGTACTAATTTCCTCTTAAATCTCCACCAAAATTATATCTCCTGTTGAATATTTCTGTACTTTTCTCTCTTCTTGGCTGTAAAAAATGTTAAAAAATATATGTTAATTTTGGCTCCTTAGGATTTATAGGGCAATTAGGGAGTTATATTAAACATGGGTGAAATCTGAACCGTCAGATCAAGGATTGAGAGGAAAAAAGAGAAAATCAACAACACTAGCTAATAAGAATGCGACATATGACACGATGGATTTTTTGGGTAAATCAACGATCGATGAGTGGCATAGTGGAATGGTATCGATTAACGTATGGTGAGATAGCACCATGTGGCACATTGTGATTCATAGTTATGGATTATGTGGCACCCTGTTGAGAATAATGGACGAAATAGGTGATGACGTGTGGCACACCCGTTGACTCCGCTCTTAGACTCTGAATGAATGCCATATTGACATGTGGCATTACGCTTTATCACACGATACACATTGTGTTGCACGATTGGCTCTATCTACTTGCGTGGTCAGCTCATTTGCTTGTGTTGTTTTCTGATTAGTCTTGGATTAAAAAATTCATAAAAAATCCAAAACAATTCTTAAAATTATATTTTTATCCCTTTTCACTAGAAAGTCTATATTTTATTATTTTTAACTCTAAAAATACTACTTATTGAATAAAACGAGCAAATATTAAGTAAAAAAGTGCATTGATGACTCTACTTTCATAGATTCATCTAGAAGCTAGAGAAGTTCAATGGTTTAAAATTCATGAGGTGGATTAGTTCTTGATATTTTATCTTACACCTTGAATCTAGTTAAATTCTTGATTGAAGAAGCTCACAATCAACTTGAGAGTGGGTAGGATTTTACTCTGCTAGTTCTATTGAAGCATAAAAAAAATTTGATTACATATGTTAGAACTAAGTTATGAATAGCTTAAATGATTCACTCTAATGAATATTGTAAAAAGAAAATGGCTAAAGACTTGTAAGAATCATTGGATCAAAAATATCAAACAAAAAATGACGGTGCCAAAATTTTTGTGGTGACTTGCCTTCTTGATTTGAAGTTGGTGGATTCCAAACTAGTATGCAATCAAGTTCATGAACTTTAGGATATCTTGACTGAGTTACGTGTTGAAGCGATGATACAGAGTCAGACCCTCTAAGTTACAATTATTATTGAGAAGTTGCTTCTTCATAGAGGGAATTCAATGCCTACATTAATCATAAGCGAAAGGAAGTATCCATGAAGGACTTGTTTATTAGGTTTAAGGTGAAAGAAAAGAATAGGCTTCTTCTAAAAAAAGGCATACCCCGTCAACACCCAATGCTAATATGGTGGAGTATGGTCAAAGCTCCATGCAATATAAATACAACAATAAGAACAAGTTGGCTAAATGGTCTAAGTTGGGACCTAAGGAAGCAACTTTTAAGAAGTTAAGCTTAAGTGGAATTTTCTTTAATTAAACACAAGTCTTCAAACTACAAGTTTTTAAAGAGAAACAAAAAATATGAAGTGAACATAGTTGATGACATCGCTGAAGATGTTTATGATCTTGACTTATGTGTAGTCGTTTACAAAGTGAATCCAGTAAAGTGTAATGTAAAGGAATATTGGATTGATACTAGTATAACCAGGTATATTTGCTCATACAAGTAGTTGTTTACCATTATCAAATATCAAGGATGATAAAAAAAACTATCCATAGGAAACTCAATTACTTTTGCTATTAAAAGGCAAGAAAGAATGACATTGAAGATGACCTCTGGGAAGAATCTAACTTTGAACAATTTGTTGTATGTGGATGAGATTGGGAATAAGTTTACGTCTGATTCATTGTTGAATGAACATGGCTTAAGAATTATTTTTAAGTTCGACAAGATCATGTTGAACAAAAGAGGTATGTTTGTGGGAAATATATGTTTGTACTGGAGCTGGTGCTGGTGTGCTGCACTGCTGCTGGTACTGGTGCGTTACGCTGGTGCTGCCACGCTGCGCTGGTGCGCTACACTGGTGCTGGTGCGTTGTGCTGGTGTAGTGCGCTGGTGCTGGTGCTGGTGCTCTGCCCTGGTGCTGGTGCTGGTACTCTGCCCTGGTGCTCTATCCTGCTAATTGTACTCATGTATTTTATTTTATAACAAAAGGGTTATGCTTTTCTTCTTGCTAGGTTTCAGCTTTTGTTATATATTCTGCTATTTTAGTCTTCATTTGAGGTTTCCTATGTTAAATACAAGTTAATGTTATATTGTTGAGTTGTCTTAAGATGAAATGTTTGTTTTTCATTTTTTGTTTTCAACATTTTTTGTTTTCAACCTACAGGTTGTAACATTAGTCAAAATGACTTTTGAAATGTGAGTGATAGCTTTTTTCTCTTGTTGTGAACCTCCCCTGGCTTTTATGTTTGTTTTTAGTTTTTTCCTTGATGTGCAATCTCAAATTTTTAAAATAATTTTTCTCATGACAGATATGCAACATGTGTAATACCAATAAGTGCCTTCTTTGCATCAAGTCTTTGGTAAGCATTAAAACACTTGATTATTGTTATTAAATTGATTTAAATCTCCCTGCTACTAGTGCTGCGTTGTTGGTTCTGCTGGTGCTGGCTCTGTTGCAGGTGCTGCACTGTTGGTGCTGCTGGCGCTGAGTTGGTGTTGCTGATGATGTTGTGCTGGTGCTGTGCTGTGTTGGTGCTGTTGGTGCGCTGTGCGCTGGTGTTGTTGATGGCGTTGTGCTGCAGCACTGGTGCATTGGCGCTGCTGGTGTTGGTAATTAATACTAAGTTTTTTTTTCATGTTTGTAATTAATACTAAAAAGTTAGTTTGTAATATTAAGTTTTTTTTGTGTATAATAAACTGTCAAATGTAATTATACTTTTAATTTTAATATAATATGATTTTTAATATTTAAATTAATAAATTTATTGTAATTTATATTAATTTTTAATATTGTAATTACTAATTACTATATTTTTTTAATTTATGTATACCCTATGAGCTCGGTTATTAGAAAACTGAGGTCATAGGGTGTATCTATGGCTTCGGTTATCTAATAACTGAGGTACATCCTATGATCTCGGTTATCTAATAACCGAGGTCATAGGTCATTATCTATGGTCTCTCTCACTTAGGCCTCGGTTCTTATAACCGTGGTCATAGACCTACGGTCACGGTTAAAAACTGAGATCGTATGCATGTTTTGTAGTAGTGTTATTTTATCTCTGTTATTTATTTTGTCTTCAAACATTATTTAGCATTTTTCTTAATTTAATATTCCTTTTCTCGTTAGTAGGTTTAATTTGGGTTCTTTATCATATTATTTGATTATGTTTTATTATTCCAGTAGCATTAACCTTGCTGCTAGCAATAACATTTTATTACTTTTAATTATTTATCTGAGAGTGTTACGAATAATTGTGTTTTGCTTTATTTTTTTATTAATCATTTTAAGTTTTGCAACTATTGAGGTTTATCTTTTCTAATCACAATGATTATGTATGTTTTATACAGTTCGATTTACTGAATTTAATATCAATTTAATTAGTAATTATTGATTGCTAATAAATAAATAAAAATCTTTTTGTCTATTCTGCTTCATATCTTTAACCATTTATAAACATATTTATTACTTCTTTGATGTTACTTTTTTTGTTTTTTTTTAAATTTAATTTAATTAGTTAATTTTTAGTTTTCCTCCACTATTGATTATAGTTATTATATTTTGCTTTAACATTTTTCATTTATTGATTACAATAATTGCCTACAAATCATGTATATGGTTTCAATTTTTATGACTTGTTTAAGTTATAATTTAATTTTTTATATATCTATGAAATCATGGCATGGTTTATGCTATGGTTTTAATAAAGGGTACATACATCTGGTTGACTATTTTGCTATTTGGTAGGATGAATTTGATTCATAATTTTGGTGATATAAATTACGAGTATGAGCATTAATTTTATATGTAACTTATTTTAAAAAAAATTATTGAATCTTTATGCACAGACATTTAATAACATAGTTGACGCTTTGCCTCTTTTATAACTATTGAATTAAATTATGTGGATATTATTAATTATATTAAATTGTTATTGATATGTATTGGTGTTTTGATGCTTGATTTTGCAAATATAAGTAATATTAAATAGAAATTTAGGTTACTTTCGTATTTACTTAATTAGTTTTATACCTAACACTACTACAAAAAGGGGTATATAAGTCGACGTGTAAAGTCGGTTTTTTCCAAAAACCGACTTTTAATGAATTTAAAGTCGATTGTCCACGTCAACCGACGCTATCCACGTGACGTAGCGTCGGTTGACGTGGGCAACCGATGCTATCCACGTAACGTAGCGTCGGTTATCCACTTAATATATGCCCTCTCGTCTCATTTTGTACGCAGATTTCCAATTTTCTTCTTCCTCTCTCCTTTCCTCACTCCTATTTTCTCCCAAAATCTTAACCGTGCGTCACCTTCGTTCTACATTTCCGGCCACCTCCAACCACCATTTGAACGTCCGTTGTAAGTTATATTTTTCTTCTCACATTATCTGTCAGTTCTTTTTTTTTTAGCAAAATATTAAAATCTGTTTATGGGTATTTTCTGTTATTGCTTATCCAAAATCAATCTGAATCTGTGCTAATTTTATCAGCGTGTAAATGTAATTCGTTAATTAGGAACAACGTATTTTTATTCGTTAATTAAAAACCTAACATCTCGATTTGGGTTTTGCTTGGGCAGTTTCTTTGTGTGGTTAAATAACTTGTTGTACACCTTTAATTAGTTAAGCAGTTAATTAAGGTTTGACAAAATCCAATTCATATTCACAATCACAGAAGAAAAACTTCTTGCATTTTTACATTAAAGAACTTGAATTAATTACTTCAAATGTATTATATATCTTTTGGTTTTATATCCAACGCGTGCGGTTCCATAAGCATTTTTGTTAAAAGTTCATTCAGAGAGCACTTCTGTAAATATATATCAACTTAAGATACATTTACAATTTAGATTGTTGAAAAACAAAAGTAAGTCTATTATCTGCCACTTTATTTGACCACACCTAAAAAATATGTTTGACTTAGTTTATGCAGAATGCATGCAGCTAGCTTATTATTCGATCAATTTGTTTTATATTTTGTATAAATTTTTGATTTAGTTATGTTTTTTTGTTTGCTTGTAATAATAATGTTTGACTTATTACTTGTATGTATTCAATAATATCTGAAATGTTTTGTGGGTTTGCGTGGATAAATTTATTTATACGTATAATTAATATTACTTTGTAATTATGATATAGTAACATGCTTATAAATTAGAATCAACCGCGTGATTAGTTTTTATATATATATTCATGAAACATGAACTGCTTATTTTTTAATTTGTATATAAATGGTTTTGTAAAATGATTAAAATGATAACTATTTTGCATTATGTATGTTTTGATAAATATTCTAATAATTAGGAAATTTATATATAATAATACATAATTAAGTAATATGTTTAATTAATGTCATTAATAGAAAATGGACAAATCTTGGATGTCAAAGTGTAGAATTGAACAAGACTATATTTCTGGAGTTGAAAGTTTCATGGAATTTGCTTGTAGAACTAGTAATACTGGAAGTAGTATGATTCGATGCCCATGCGTTAAATGTAAAAATGAGCGATTTCATGAATTTGATGAGGTTAAGTATCATCTTATCCGTAATGGTATTCTATTGAGATATAAATGTTGGTATTATCATGGAGAAAATATTGATAATACTCATGGAGAAAAGTATAATAAGAATGTGGGTGGATTACATACATCATATCATAATGTACAGACAGAAAATATGTTTCGTGGTGTTGAAGATGAATTACGCGAGGATGATCCCGAAACCTTTAATAAACTTATAGAAGATGCCGAAAAACCGTTGTATCCAAAATGCAAAAAATACACTAAGATGTCAGGATTGGTTCATTTGTACAATGTCAAGGCAAAACATGGTTTTTCTGACAAGGGATTCACAGAATTACTAAATCTACTAGTCGATATGTTTCCTGAGGGTATTGAATTGCCATCTTCAATGTATGAAGTGAAGAAATCTCTTAGTCGATTTGGCATGGAATATCATAAGATTCACGCTTGTCCTAATGATTGCATTCTTTATAGAAACGAATATGAGACATTACATGATTGTCCTATGTGTAAAGAATCGAGATGGAAGCATGGTACAAATGAGAGTACAAAACATAAGAAAGGAGTGTATGCAAAGGTTCTTTGGTACTTTCCTCCGATCCCTCGCTTTCAAAGGTTGTTCAATAGTAAATATACATCAAAGATGTTGACTTGGCATTCAGATAATCGATCTGATGATGGGGTGCTACGTCATCCTTGTGATTCTCCAAATTGGAAAGTAGTAGATAATTTATCTCCTCAATTTTCATCTGATCCACGCAATCTACGTCTTGCCATTGCTGCTGATGGAATTAATCCACATAGTTCCCTCAGTAGTAGATATAGTTGTTGGCCAGTAATTATGGTAACATACAACCTTCCTCCCTGGTTGTGTATGAAAAGAAAATTCATTATGTTAATATTATTGATCTCAGGACTGAAACAACGCGGTGTTGATATTGATGTATATTTGCAGCCTCTGATAGATGATTTAAAGACGTTGTGGAATGATGGTGTAAATGTTTACGATGCATATAAAGAAGAATACTTTAACTTGAAGGGGGTCCTTTTATGGACAATTAATGATTTTCCTGCCTATTGAAACTTATCAGGACATGCAACAAAAGGTTACAAGGGATGTCCTATATGTAGTGATGGAACTTCTGCAGAGTATCTTGTTCACGGACGAAAGATGTCTTATAGAAGACATAGGAGATTTTTTTTAGATACCAAAAGAAACCGTTCGATGGTGAAGAAGATCATGATCATACAACTCGACCTTTGCGAGGTATTGAGATATTAAGGAAATTGAATGGGATGACATTCGAATGATATGGAAAGATGAAAAAAAAAACTCACCAAGTCTGGGAAACGAAGGAGGTCAACTAATGAAATTGGTGAAAATGAAAAAGATTTTGAACCGAATGGTTGTTGGAAAAAAAATCAATATTTTGGGAATTGCCTTATTGGAAAGACCTACACATTCATCACATCTTAGATGTCATGCATATTGAGAAGAATGTATGTGAAAGCTTGATTGGCACTTTACTTAATATACCTGGAAAAACAAAGGATGGCATTAAAGCAAGATTGGATTTAAAGAAACTAGGCATACGACCTGAATTGGAACCAAGGGTGGAAAATGATAAGAATCGAACATACTTGCCACCAGCATCATATACAATGTCAACAAAAGAGAAGGATGTGTTTTGTAAATGTTTGGAAGGTGTGAAAGTTCCTGATGGTTACTCATCCAATTTAAGAAATTTTATGTCTATCACCGATAAGAGACTGTATGGATTGAAATCACATGACTGTCATATCTTAATGCAACAGTTATTACCAGTTGCTATTAGATCAATTCTTCCAAAACATGTTCGAATATCAATAATTCGGCTTTGTTCATTCTTCAATACAATATGCAAGAAATCTATATCAATTGGCGAGTTAAATTCTTTACAGAAAGAAATTGTAGAAACTTTGTGTCTAATTGAAAAATATTTTCCTCCTTCTTTCTTCGATATAATGATTCACTTATGTGTTCATTTAGTTCGAGAGGTTCAATTATGTGGTCCTACTTACTTAAGGTGGATGTATCCTTTTGAGAGATATATGCAAGTCCTTAAAGGATATGTAAATAATAGATATAGACCTGAATGATGCATGGTGGAATGCTACATTGCTGAAGAGGCCATTGAGTTTTGTTCTGAATACTTTAGTGGTTGCACTGAAATTGGGAATCCTACGCATAAGTTGTTCTTAGAACGTCACATGATCCAAATAGGTAACCCTATGCTTGGTGGAAGTAAGAAATTATTTATTGATCGCACTCGATGGGAAAAAGCACACCGAATCATTTTGGTAAATAATAACGAGGCACAACCGTACATAGAGTAAGTGATGTTCATTGTTTCATCTTTTATTTAACTATTAATAATGATATATAACTTAATATATATTTAATAACGTTACAGGATGCATTTAAACTTATTGAAGATCGATCCTCGTTGTATGATGAACATAAGCGAGAGCTTATTAATTGGTTTCGCAACCACGTAAGTGTCACAAACAAAAAATCATGCATGTATCTTCCTATATATATTCAATGTTTTAAAACTTTGCTCTAAACACATTTCGTGTTTTTGTATACATAGATTCGAGATGAAGTCAAGAAACTCAATCATAAAATATCAGAAAGTTTACAATGGCTTGCACATGGCCCAAAATTCGATGTCAAATCATTTCATAGTTTCACAATAAATGGATCGAGGTTTACGACTCAAGCTAGGATCAAAGTCCGAGTAAATCAAAATAGTGGGGTGAAGATGGTTGCACAAACTATGCAATTTTCCAGTTCAAAAGATGCTAATCCTGTACTTTCTGATAGAACATATTATGGTATAATACATGAGATTTGGGAATTGGATTATGAGTTCTTCCATGAGACAGTATTCTTGTGTGATTGGGTCGAAAATGTTATCAATGTTGGATATAAAATAGATGATTTTGGATTTACCCTTGTAAATTTATCCAGGATAAGTCACACAGATGATCCTTTCACGTTAGCACTTCATGCAAAGCAAGTATTTTACGTGAGCGATCAAATTGATCCAATATGGTATGTTGTGTTAACGCCTCCACAAAAAGAGTTTTACCATTGTGATGTTGTAGAAGATGATGACTCTATGCTTGATACATTAACCAATATTAGTAATTTCTCAAATAAATTGCCTAATGTACGTGATGATCTAATTGATGATGATGATTCTTCGACATGGACTCGTAGTGATTGTGAAGGAATATATGTATACGATCAACAACCTAATTAAACATAATGTATGTTCTATATTGTTGTAATAACTCTTGTATATATGTGTGTTCCTAAAATTGTCAATTAATTTATATTTCTCCACTTTTTGCAGATATTTCATGGATATTCAGCTTGTAGATCCAAATGATCCATTTGGGTATTTGAAAAGAAGGGGTTGGGCGAATATACATGATGCTCCACTTAACCCAGATGATAGAATACCCGTTAAATTTGATGCTACTGGTAATCCACTAGGGGAAAATGGTCAACAATTGAAATCTTCTATTGGTCGACTAGCAAAGTCCAGTATACCAATCAATATAAATCATTGGTCTGAGGTTGCCGATGCAGAAAAGTTCAAAATATGGATAACCATTTATGTAAGTCTCTTACATTTTATAATCAATATATATATTATATTAGGTGTATTATATCTAATCTTTTGTACTGTGTTTTTACAGAATCGTTACAAAGTCGATGACAATTGGCAGGGCAAGTGTTATAAGATTGCAAATAAGGCGTGGAAGGAATACAAGACTTCTAGATTGGCGAAAAATTATGTGTTTCCATATTTGGAAACACTTGATGAGAATGTGATATACAAAATCCCTGAAGGACACCCCTAGATTACACCTCAAGTTTGGAAAGACTTTGTGGATTATAGACGTTCAGAAGAATTTCAAATTATTAGAGAAGATCATCAGAATGTCCAAATGCATAACATTCTTCCTAACCGTACTGGGAGGTCTTCAAATCCTGAAGTTAGATTTCGAATGGTATTATTAATTTGTCTTAATTTTATAAATATTTTTATATTAATTTTTCTCAATTTAATTTCATGTCATTGTTAATAAATTTTTCCTAATTTATGTAGGAAGCTGAATTGGGTAGACCTGTTACCCGAATGGAATTGTACATAGAATCAAAGACTCCCAAAACGAAGAATGCAAGACCAATGAGTCAACGAGGAGAAGAACAATTAAATAAGTTGGTTAGTAATTTCGGTTGATAAAAAGTCTAACTGATACTTAATAATTGATGTAATAATGAATGATATGTTTGTGTGCTTTATTATTTGTAGAGAGTTGTTCAAGAAAAAATATGCAGGGGTGAAATAATCGAAGAGCCTGGGAGAGATGCTTTATATCATGCAATCGGACGCGAGCATCCTGGTCGTGTTAGGAGAGGTAGCCAATATGATGGTGCTATGGAGTATTTTAAAATTCCAAAACATAAGCCTCAGACTGTAAGTAAGGAGAAATACACTAAAATTGAAGAAGAATTCAACTCCTTTAAGGCCTCCGTGATGAGTGAGATTTCCACTCTAAAAGAACATCAATCACAACAACTGACAGCCATGGCATCATGCTACAACCAGGGCATGCCATATTGGCCAAGCATGCAACCATCCATGCCAGGCATACCACCTTCCATTCCAGGCATGCCACAATCCATGCCAAGCATGCCACCATCCATGCCATGCATGCCACTACACAATCTTATTGTGCTTAAACTACATCCAGTATGGGATATAACCATCCTATTGGTCCTCATTATATGCCAAGAATGCACATGCAATCAAGTAGTGGTTCATTTTCTCCAATGCAATCTGCACATTCTTACCATAAATCAAGCCAAGATGAACATATTGGTGAGAATGTACATCCAATAGCTACCCCACATGAGAGTCCTCTATTTGATGAATCATATGTGGTAAGATTTTAATTTTTAAATTCTTATTATATGTTTTATTTTTTATATATAACACTTAAAATTTTTACAAAATATGAAATGTTTGTTGAAACATTCTTCGTCAACGGACTATGTTGCTATTGGAACGGTACAACAATTGAGCGATGATCGGATGATTCATAATCAATATTTGCCTAATTATTGGCGAATAGTAATTGATCAATCATTGTTTCATGATTGTTCATTACCTGTGCCTTCTGATGCTACCACAGTCCAAGAGGCGGTTGGACAGTATGTGGCTTGGCCGTCGATTCAAGTTGTTCTAAATTTTGACATGGTACTATTTTTTAACTTAAAAAATAACACTTGTTTACTACTATTATTTAATGTGATCTTATTGTTACTAAAAATACATATATGATACTTTTTTGGTAGTCTATTATACCAGAACTCTTAAATGCGGCACATTTAAGAGATACCAAGCAAGTATCTCGTGCTAAATCTATGACTAGTGGCCAATCATCGTCCACCAAGTCATTCAAGAAGAAGCCTTGGAAAAAGTATAGTCATACTTATGCGTTACAGTTCAGTAGAAATCTTGGCCTTTTGATGACTATTGTTGGGAGGGCATCTAGCATAAATGATGGATGGACTGTGCCACTTCCTATTGAAATTTCTGGTGTAGACATCGGCCAAACTTATATATCGATTGAGTGCTTGTTGCAAATATTTGAATATCAAATGATCGATTTAAGTATAATTCAAGTGTGGACAAGGTGAGTCCTAAATCTAGTTAGTTTTCTTTTATTTATGCAGAACATATATAATTATATTTATATTATCTAATTATATATATACATATATAGGGCTTGCTATTATCGACTTCAACATGATCACTCATCACATTTAGCAATGTTCTATGATTCTTCATATGTCAATCAATATCAAGAGAAGGATGTTAGCATCAGAGCTAAACAATTATGTGATAGAGCATTAACGCTTAGCAAAAATCAAAAGTTGATAATCCCTTGGCCATTAAGGTTCGAACAAGGCCAAGATCATTGGATGTTGGTAATCATTGATATGTTCAATAATCATGCTTGGTACTGTGACTCAGCTTCCATAGAACTGAGTAAAGATACAAAAGCAGTTGTTGAAATGTAAGAGTTATATTTAGTTACATATTAGTTTTTTCTATTATTTTTTGTAATATTTAATAAAAACTAATCGTTTTATACCTTGATAGGGCATGGAAGTTGTGGAACAAGTTTAGGGGCATTGTCCTTAAAAAATCTCATAAGCTTATATGGACAAAAGTTATGGTATGTACAATTCAATATTAATAATTTTATTAATTTTACAATTAAATAATAAGGATGTTCGAATATGAAAATTCATGTACACTTTTTTTTGTAGGTTCCACAACAAAATAATGGAGTCATGTGTGGTTATTATGTCATGAAGTTTATGAGCGAAATCATCACAAATATCAAAATTCCAATTGATGATGTGGTAATATATTTTACCCATATACATACAAGTTTTAACATATTTGAGTTTGTTTTTGTAAATAAATGAAATCATATTCTTATTTTGATTTTGAATACATGTAGTTCTTTGGTTGGAACAAGACGGGTTACGACCAGCAAATTTTTGATGATTTATGAGAGGAATGGGCAGAACACATGGTTCAAATTATATCATCGCAAGAAGAATTAGGAGAAGATTCTGATGATCTTGAATAGCATATGACAACATAACAATAAATTTTTTAATGATTTGGCCTTCTATATCTATTCCTGTGTCTGAAATCACTTGTTTGATGATGATTAATCATATATATGCTCATGTATTTAGGGGAATGCATTGTTTATAAATATGAATTTATCTGGAATCTCTGCTAATATTTTTAATGATATAATTAGTTCTAAATGTACAAATCAGGTGTACGTCGGTCCGATTTGTTTCTTGGTTTGTATGAGTTTTGGTGCATATGAACGTGTTCCATATGTTTAAGGGCACCAAAACTCACACAAGCTTAGCCAAGTAAGAAATCGAAGTTACATGCAATTGATTTCATATTTAGAGTTCATTATATATAGCATTAAAAAATAGTAGTAGAGATTCCAGATAACTTCATATATAGACAAATGATTAATAATGCTAATATGAGTTCATCGAATGTCGTTGTACGTGGTAATCTCTTTTTTATGGTAATATTTATAATGATTTAATTTCTTCATTCGTACGTCTGAAGTTTAGACTACTTTTTTGATGAATGTTTTACGTGCTCATGTATGTAGGAGAATATTTGTTATATGGATCAGCTTTTTTTTTACCATAATGCTTGTGAAGGCCAATCAAGATTCTAAGCCAACCAAGCTTACTCGATGGCATAATTTGACGACATTATTTTATTTGTAATTGAAGTTATTTATATGCATTATTTGTTTTTGTAATAAATTTAATTATTAAGTCATTAAATATATTTATATTGTTAATTATTTGTTGTATTATTATTTATATTTTAGTGTTTTATGTTATTTATATATATTGTTATACGAAAAATAAAATTAAAACAAATAAAATGTAGAGTCGGTTCAGGCCGTGAACCGACTTTACATTTTAAGTCTCTAAATTTAAAGTCGGTTCAGAGAACCGACTTCAAATTTGTTTAAAGTCGATTAAAACCGACTTTTATGCCTATTTATGTAGTAGTGTAACTATTTGATATATACGTAATGGCAATTACATGCATATTTCCATAAGTTAACGAGTTTGACTATAATCAAAATGCATTCTTTCTTTATACATGATTTGATCCGTGCTTCATATAACATTTTGATAAAAATTATGGAGTAAAATTCAGATTCGGTTATTTGTGGAGTAACTATTTACATATTAAAATTATGGATGCCAATTTATTAATTTTAGTATTACGAATATCAAAAGATTTTAAAAATTTATTCACTAAAGATCAATTAATATTTTACAAATTGTTGTTTCACAATTAATGAATTTGATATTTCAAAATTGATGAATTAGGTATTTCGTTACACAGAAAAAAAAATTATATTTATGAAAAAAAAATTACATTGAACAATTTTTTTTTTATTTTGTGTTACTAAATAAGTAAATTTTAGATTTATAAAAATTAGTAAATTCAATTTTCACTAAAAATAAGTATTTTTGTATTTGAGAAATAATGAATTTTGTATTTGTTAATTTAAGTTTACTAAATAAGTGGATTTTGAATTTACGAAATTCTTAGTTTTTGAACGAGTAAAAGTGGCGAATTTTTGATTCACAAAAGAAATAAATTTTGTATTTGCAAAATAGTGAATTTTGTACTCATTATTCTTGAAGTAATTAATTTTAGAATATATGGATATTGATTATTGGATTTTGTATATATTTAAATATGAATCAAAATTGGGATTAAAGAAAATTAAAATTTGTTTGCTGAGTAAATTAATTTTTAAGTTGAATTAATTAATTTTGGACTACTTATACTAAACTAAATTCTCAAAATTATTTAATTCTGATATATTTTAGACATTAATGTGTTTTGAGATGTCAACAAATATGATGTATGATATTATCATGTTGGTAATTATTTTCTGATGTAAATTCATTCGATTTAATTCAAAAGAATGATGGATTGACAATGTTGCTATTAAACATGTATGTTTAAATAAAGAGTTATTCACTTCCTTCAAATCATTTGAGAACTTGTATGTTACAAGGGGAATGAACACTACTACAAAGAAGGGTTTTTACATCGGTTATTAATCGACTTAAAAGAGATTTTAAGTCAGTCCACAGGTAAAAACGACTTTAAATTTTAAGTCGGTCCTACGTGTCAATTGATTTAAAATTTTATATCAATTCTATGTGTTAATCGATTTTAAATTTTAAGTCGGTTCACATGTAGAACTAACTTAAAATTTTAAGTCGGTTCTAGCCTATAATCAACTTAAAATGCTATAACCATTTTTAAACATATTTTGGTTGTTTTTTGCTAGTCTCTTTACATGTTTTCTATCACATAAAAGCAACAAAAAAAATGTTTAAAAGAGTTTTAAAATACATTCTGTTAATTGAAAAATTAAATATTAAATAATTATTTAAGAATTAAATTTATAACAAAAAATAATTTATATACAATACATATATATATATATAACTTAATTACAATATCATTAAATATTATAAGATATATATGCTATTCAATATCATCAAATTATTTTTTTGATTCTTCTTATGATCTTATAATTTTAAGCATGTGTTGTGCCCATTCTTATTATAAATCATCAAAAATTTGCATATCATATTACTCCAACCAAAGAAGTATATGTATTTAAATTCAAAATAAGAATGTAATATCATGAATTCACAAAAAATAACTTATATATGTTAAAAAAAATATATTAGTAAAAGAGATTACCACATCTTTAATTGATATGTTGATATTTGTGATGATTTAACTCGTACATTTCATGACAAAGTAACCACACATACTCCTTCATTTTATTATGGAACCTAAAAAAACAATTGTACATGGTTTATCAATTCAAACATCTTTATTATTCAATAATAAAAATTCATTAAATTATTAATATTCGATTGTATATTTGTACATATCATAACTTTGTCCTATATTAAATTAAGTGATTTTTTAAGAGCAATGCCCTTACTCTTATTCCATAACTTTCATGTCCTATCAATATTTAAAATAGTTAATTTTTTTATTAAATATTACAAAGAATAATAGAAAAAAATAGCTAGTTTTAACTCTTACATTTTCACAACTGTTTTTGTGTCTTTATTTAATTTTATGGAAGTTGAGTTATATTACCAAATATGATTTCCATATAAATCAAGGATTACTAATATCCAATGATCTCGGCCTTGTGTAAACTTTAGTGACCAAAAGATTATCAACTTCTAATTTTTCTCAAGTGTTAATGCACTATCACATAATTTTTTAGTTCTAATGCTAACATCATCATCTTGATATAGATTGGAAAATGATGAATCATAAAACACTGTTAAATGTGATAGGTGATTAGCTTAAAGTCGATAATAACATGTACTATATAAAAGAAATATATATAAATATAGTTATATGCTCTATATAAATGAAAATTATTTACTGATTGAAGACTCACCTTATATACACTTGATAGATCTTTCAACAAATATTTCATATTGTGTAAAACATTTAAGCATTATATATAAAAAATAAAAATAATATACTATCTACATAAGCTTTAAATTTTACCACAAATGATTCATCAAATGGTAGAGGACTCTGATGAGCGAAAATCGGCATCACCGATTCTTACCAATACTTTAGTTTTAATATTTATAAAACTCTCGCAAGTGCACGAATCATTTCGAAGAAAATGATAAGTATACTCCCAAGATCGATCTAAGGAAGGAATGTATGTGGTTTTTAATTTATTATTCAAACTTTTAAAAACGAAATTAAATCCTAAACATCCTGTCACAATATTTTGGGGTTTTGTGTTTTTAATCTATTGACATAAAAATAAACATAGATTCAATAAACATTTATGCAAATTTTATCATTTATAATGGCGGAGTATTTATGGATATAATAACTAAGTTAATTATGCTTGCTCATATTATTTAGGTTATTAAAGATATGAATTGATATTTATTGATTCTCCCTTTTTTGTATGAATACCACCTTTGGTGGGGTTAGATATTCTTTGTTAACTAAACAAATCAATTAACACCTATGGGTGGGGTTGATAACTAATTTGGTTAATTAAATTAATTCATTTTTCTAAGAGATTGAAAATGAACCATTTAAATGCCACCTTTGGTAGGGTTAGACAGTTTAAACTTTATTCAAGGTGTCCAAATTAAACCCAAGAATTTAGTTATCCGAGTACTAACTTTCAAGTTTTAAAACTACTACTAAAAACATGTTGTCAATACATTTTCAGATAATAATTCTTATAAATAGAGCTTCACTCTAACTACCGGGCGATTGTACCATCAAATAAAAGAGCACTACTCTAAATCAGACTGGATAACTAAACCTTAAAATCTAATTTTCAGGTTTAAGTTTGTAATAAAAAATAATATATTTCTCTCTAACATTCTTAATATAAAATCATGAATAAAAATAAAATCAATTCATTTTAGAGATTTTTATCTATTTAATATTTTGCAAGCATAACAACGTCATTATTACATCATGTTTACTAAACAGCCAGCACAGTTAAATTTAACCACAGACAAATTAAATATAACATGTAAGAATAAAACATAAAAATAACTGTAAAGAAAATAAAATCCTTACAGAACTTCGACGCTATTCCCGTTGCTGGAAAAACTCCAAGCGGAATTTGCACTCCAATTTATTGAATCAAAAAGCTAAAAAATTACATAAACATAACTAGTTCTTCCCAAAAAGGGAAGAACTCTAAAACTAAGAGAAATTAACTAAGAAAAGCTAAAAACTAAGAAAACATAAGAAAAACTAAAAATCTAAGAAAAGAGAGAAAGAAAGAAGAGAGAAGTGTGTTTTGAAGGTGGTGAAGGTGTGTTTTGAAGTGAAGGGAAGGGGGTATTTATAGGTGAGGATGGAGAGAAAAAATGAGTAAAAAAATGTAAAAACACGTAATGGAAATGCTGAGGTCATTGATGACGTCAGCATGACGTCATGGGGCGGCTGCACGTGAAAAATGGGGCGAAACGGGAGTCGGCGCGCGCGGAGGCAGCTGGGCGCGCACGGATGAACAGTAGCCGCGCGCAGTTCTGTGCGGATGAACAGTAGCCGCGTGCGCAGTTCTGCGCAGATGAATAGTAGCCGCGCGCAGCTTGGCGCGGGATTGGGCGCTGCTGGGCGGCAGGGCGGCGCGTTTTTATCCTTTTTGATATTTTTGATCTTTTTGACCCATTTTGTCCAATTTTTGCATATTTGTTGACCTTTCCCCATTTATTTATTAATATATTTGTGATGTATTGCTTCAAGTATTCCTCTTTGAGTCTTTAAGTTACGTTTTTAAGCCAAAATACCTGAAAAACAATAAAAATACCCGTGATTCTGAAAAAGACAAATTTATATAAATATATATATTTTTAATCAATTAATGTGCATAAAATCATGGTTATTTTAGTGCTTTTTGAGCACTCATCAGACTCTCATGTGGGGTAGTTATTGGAAAGATGTTCTCATCAAAGTATTCATGTGATGGATGGTAAGAATACATAGATTTCATTGGAGACACTGAACTACTACTTAATTGTATCGACATTCCTGGCATAAATAGGGGACCAATAGGATGACTATATCCTATAGTGGATATAAATTGGCCATGAGATTACATGGGTAACATGCTTATCATAAATTGCGACATGCTTGGTATAGATGGCGGCATGCCTAGACAATAGAGCATATCTTGATGTATTATGGTGGCATGCTTGGCATATGTTATAATTGAGCTCGGAAACTCATGAAATTGTTTTAAACTGGTAATCTCACTTAATATTATGGCCTTAAAGTAGTGAAATTCTTCTTCAACTTTATTCAACTTCTTCTTACTAACCATCTTAGGCCTTTGTTTTAAAATATTGAAAAACTCCTTATAACCATCATATTAGCTTCCTTTCCTAACACGACCAGGATAATCAGGTCCAAATGCATAATAGATGGCATCTTTCCCTCGTTGTTTGATTATTTCACCCTTGTTAAAGTATTCTTAAATTGTTCTCTACAAATAATAAAGCAATAAAGTATAACATACATTATTACATCAATATGAAAAAATCATAACAAAGATTTTGTATTAAGTTAAATTACTAACCAACTTATTGAATTGTTATTCTTATAATTTATTAATTGGTTTTGACTTCTTTGTGTTCGGGAGGTCTTTGTTTTTATATACAATCAGCTCGGGTAATCGGTCAATCTAGTTCAGCTTCCTACATAAATTAAATAAATTCATCAACCAATTTATTAACTTAAATTAGAGGAAAATAAATATAAAAATAATTATAAATTAACAACTTAATATTAATATTCTTTGTCTAACTTCAGGATTTGATGACCTCCTAACGGTTAGAAATAATATTTTGCATTTATATATTTTGATGTTTTTCTATAATGATTTGAAATTCATTCGTACATCTATAATCTACTAAGTCTTTATTAAGTGGTTCTAAATATGAAAACATATAATTTTTGGTCAATTTGAAAGTTTTTTATTCCTTCCATGTCTTATTTGTAATCTTGTAGCACTTATTTATCCAATTATCAGGGATTTTAAAACAATTTTGTAAAAAAATAAATTCTAGAGGAGATATAATACAAAAAAGATATAATATGTAATTAATTACAAAACAAAAGAGACTTACATAAATGGTTTTTCATATTTTGTACTTTTTGGCATCTTCAATCTTAGTCCAATCATTTATATTGATTGGTATACTTGACTTCACAAGTCTACTAATAAAAGATTTCAATTGTTAGTCATTTTCTTTCAATTGTTTACTAGTTACATCGAATTGAATAGATATTTTATCATCTGGATTAAGTGGAGCATTAGGTATATTAGCTCAATCCTTCTTTTGAAATGTCCCAATAAATCATTTGGATCTATAATCTCTAGCACTCCATGATATATACGCAAACAATGATGCAATAGAAATTAATTCATAATTTTAAGTCCAAACATACAAATAAGAGTTATTCGAATATTATAAAACATACATTATGTTTAATTAGGTTGTTGGTCGTATATAAATATTCCTTCATAATCACTTCGAGTCTGTGACGAAGAATCATCATCATTAACTAGATCATCACATACATTAGGCAATTTATTTGAGAAATGACTAATATTGAATAACGTATCAAGCATGTCATCATCTTTTAAAGAATTACAATGGTAGAACTCTTTTTGTGGAGACATTAACAAAACAAACCATCTTGTTTCAATTTAATAGCTCACGTAAAATACTTTTTTCCCATGAAGTGCTAACATGAAATGATCATCAATGTGACCTATCTGGGATAAGTTTATAAGGATAAATACAAAATCATCTATTTTTTATCCAACATTGATAGCATATTAGACTCAATCACATAAGAATATTATTTTATGGAAGACCTTATAATCGAGTTCTTAATCTCTTGAATTATACCATAATATGTTCTATCGGAAAGTAAAAAATTATCATCTTTTGAAGTAGCAAATAACCTAGTTTATGCAACCATCTTCACACCAATATTCTGGTTTACTCGAATTAGTCCCTTGCTTTTGTCTTAAATCTCGAACCATTAATTGTGAAACTAGAATATGATTTGATATCGAGTTTTGGACCATAGGCAAGCCATTCTAAAGTTTCTATTATTATATGATTGGATTTGTTGAGTTCAACTCAAATCTATGCATATAAAAACATGAAACTGTTTAACGCAAAGCTTTAAAACATTATATAGAAGTACTAATGAATTATTGTATGTAACACTTACATGATTGTAAAACCTATTAATAAGTTTTTGCTTATGCTCATCATACAACCATTTTTCTCCTCTCTTTTTTTATAATGAGGATCGGTCTTCAATAAGTTTAAATGCATTCTGTGATATTATGCAAGATATATCAAATATTCATAATTAATAGTTAAATAAATAATAATGTTATTTTATATGAAAAGGTTGAACCTGTCATTACTTACTCTATGTATAGTTATGCATCATTATTATTTACCAAAATGATTCAGTGTGTTTTTTCCCATCGAGTGCGATCGATGAACAATTTTTTACTGCTACCGAGCATCGGGTTACCTACTTGGATCATGTCACGTTCTAAGAATAACTCATGTATATGATTCTCAATTTCAATGCAACCACTAAAGTATTCAGAACAAAACTTAATAACCTCTTCAGCAATGTAATGTTTCACCATGCATCCTTCTGAACAATTTATATTATTTTCCTATATTTTAATGACTTGCATGTATCTCTCAAAAGGATACATCCACCTTAAGTAATTAGGACTACACAATTGAACCTCTCGAACTAAATGAACACACAAGTGAATTATTATATAAAAAAAGAGGAAAATATTTCTCAAGTAGACACAAATTCTCCACAATATCTTTTTGTAAATAATTTAACTCGTCAATTGATATAGATTTCTTGCATATTGCATTGAAGAATGAACAAATACAAATGATTGATAATTAAACATGTTTTGAAATAATTGACCTAATAGTAACTGGATAAAGCTGTTGCATTAAGATATGACAGTAATGTGATTTCAATCTATAAAGTTTCTTATTGATTATAGACACAAAATTTCTTAAGTTGGATGAGTAATCATCAAGAACTTTCACATCTGTTAAACATTTACAAAACACATCCTTCTCTTTTGTTAACCTTGTATATGATGCTAGTGGTAAGTATGTTTGATTCTTATCATTTTCCATCCTTGATACGAATTCAGGTCGTATGCCCAGTTTCTTTAATCCATCTTTCTTTTTTCCAGGTATATTAAGTAATGTACCAATCAAGCTCTAACATACATTTTTCTTAATATGCATGACATCTAAGATGTGACGAATGTGTAAGTATTTTCAATAAGGTAATTCCCAAAATATTGAGTTTTTATTCCAACAATCATGAGCTACTAATTGAGTAACATTTTCATTTTTACCCCTTTTATTAGTTGACCTCTTTCATTTCCTTCCATCAGTGAGTATTTTTTTTCATCTTGCCATATTGTTTGAAAGACATACCATTCAATTACCTTAATATCTCAACACCTCGCAAAGGTCTTGATGTAGAATCATGATTTTCTTTACCAGCAAAAGGTTTATTTTGGTATCTAAACTTGTGTTTAAGTGGCAAAAATATTTTGTCTTCTATAAGACATATTTCGTCCATAAATAAGATAAATTGTAAGTGTGACATCACTACAAATAGAGCATTTCATATAACCTTTTGTTGCATGTACTGATAAGTTCCCATAAGTAGAAAAATCATTAATTGTCCATAAAAAGACCCAATCAAGTTAAAGTAGTCTTCTGTATGTGCATCATAAACATTTACACCATCATTCCACAACGTCTTTAAATAATCTATCAGAGGCTACAAATACACATCAATATCAACTCCAATTTGTTTCGATCCTCAGATGCAATAATGTTAGCATCATGAATTTTCTTTTCATACGCAACAAGGGAGGAATGTTGTATGTTACCATAATTAATAACCAAGAGTTATATCTGCTACTAAAGAAAATGTGTGGATTAATTTCATCAACAACAATGTCAAGATGAAGATTACATAGATCAGATGCACATCGAGTGGATAAATTATTTACTACTTTCCAATTTGGAGAATGAGAAGGATGACATAGCATCCCATCATCATATCGATTCTCTGAATGCCAAGTCAACATCTTTGATGTCTTTTTACTTTTGAACAACCTTTGAAAGTAAGGAATGAGAGGAAAGTATCAAATAACCTTTGCGGGCATACCTTTTCTTAGGTATTATCTCATTTGCAGCATGCTTCCATCTTAATTCTTTACACAACAGACAATAATATAACGTCTCATATTTTTTATATAAAGAATGCAATCATTTGGATAAGCATCAATCTTATGATGTTTTATGCCAAATCGACTAAGAGATTTCTAGACTTCTGATGAGTGCTCAAAAAGCACTAAAATTACCATAATTTTATGCACATTAATTGATTAAAAATATATATATTTATATGATTTTATCATATATTTATATAAATTTGTCTTTTCGGAATTACGGGTATTCTTATTGTTTTTCAAGTATTTTTGCTTAAAAATGTAACTTAAAGACTCAAAAATGAATACTGAAGGAAATACATCACAAATATATTCATAAATAAATGAGAAATACTGAAGACAATACATTCCGCACAAGCCCTTGCTCCTATCCCGCGCGCGTGCCCTTGCTGTTTTCTACGCGTGCCTGTGCACGCAGCTACTACTTCCGCACGCGTATGTACGCGCCTTTGCTCCAGTCCACGCGCGCCACTACCCCATCTGCGCGCTGCTGCCCCACATCATATTGACGTCATTAAATGACATCATCATTCACTACTTCGCATTTCCACCATTTTTTATCATTTTTTCACCTATTTTTTCTTCACATCCTCACCTATAAATACCCTCATTCTCTTCATAACTAAACACACCTCAAAACACATCTTCTCTTCTTTTTCTTTTTCTTTTTCTCATTTCTTAGTTTTTAGTTTTTCTTAGTTAGTTTTTCTTAGTTTTAGAGTTCTTTTCTTTTTGAGAAGAACTAGTTATGTTTTTGTAATTTATTTGCTTTTCGATTCAATAAATGGGAGTACAAATTTTGTTTGGAGGTTTTCCAACAACGGTAATAACAACAAGGTACTGTAATGATTTTATTTTCTTTACAGTTATTTTTTATGCTTTATTCTTACATGTAATTATTTTTTTGTCTGTGATTAAATTTAACTTTGTGGTTGTTTGTAAACATGATATAATAATAACGTTATTATGCTTGCAAAATATTAAATATGTAAAAATCTCTAAAATGAATTGATTTTATTCATAATAATTTCCTTATTACTATTTTTTACGGGCAAATTTCAAGAAAGTTTCAATTCTAGAAATATAATCCTACTCAATTGTACACTTTGATCTTCAAGATTTGTCCATTTTATATTGATAACATTAAAAATATTAATTAAATATATTAATCACCAATATATTTCAGCTATTATTATATATGAATATTATCAGTATAAATTTATTATATATATATATATATAAATGCATATAATAATAATAAATTTAAAATATAAATTAATATGTATATAACATGAAATATATATATATATATATATCATGTTAATAATAATAATTTAAAAACAATTTAAGTTTAAAATAAATTAATATATATATACAACATAAAATACATAAATTAATTAAAATAAATAAATAGAAAATACATTCTTCTCTTTTAAGTTTGAATAAAAATACACAACCTATATAACACAAAAATATATACAAACAATCAAAAACACATAATATACATTAAAAAATTTATAAACATTTATAAAAATGATATAAAAATATTAAATATCAATAATAAGTATAAAATAATTCATAGAAATACTTACAAGAATAAAATAAGTGAGAAAATGAAGGAAATGAGTGTTTGGTAAGTGATAAAATAAAGGAAAACATGTAAGAAAAAATTGAGTATTATGCTTAAAAAATGGTAGATCTAGATCAGAAATTAGAAAATAACAAAATACCCAACTGACGGCACCGAAAATGGTGGTCGAAAATAGAGAAAGAAAATTGAACAACACATATTTTTTTAAGGAAATGAGGAGGAAATTGTCGACAAAGGGGCAAAAGAAGAAGAAAAAGAAAAAAAACATGTTGCATTGGTTCTATGTGGCAACTGACGCTACATGTGGGACGTAGCATCGATTGTACACGTTAATCTTGCGATTTCACGTGTAGTATCGATCATACGTGTCAACCAACTTAAAATAATAGGTCAATGAATGTATACAACCAATGCTATTTATGTACTCGCGTTAGTTGACATGTACAACCGACGATACATACTACGTGTAGTATCTGTTTCCACGCCAACTGATGCTATTTTTTTATTTTTTAAGTCAATTTATAAACATACCGACTTAAAAGTCATTAAAACCAACTTTAAATCCCAACTTAAATACTCTCTATTTTAGTAGTGGAAGTTCATTTAAATAAACTTATGAGACTATGAATAAAGATAGTCAAAACCAAGATGGTTATGTCAAGGACACCGAAGATGATTATATCATCTTGTATCATTACGTTGTTAACATGCTAATTATGGGTAATAATAATCAAATGATCAAATACACTAAGAATATGTTGAATTCAAGGTTTGACATAAAAGACATGGGACATGCTGTGTAATTCTGGGAATAAGATATTGAGGATATTAAGTGGTCTTATTTTAAGTTAATGTTATTATGTTGACATGATACTTAAGAAATTCAATAATGGTGATTCTAAAATTGTTAGAACATGAAGAGATGTAAATCTACACCTATCTAACAAAAGAGGTGAAAACGTATCTCAACTATAATATTCTAGAGTGATAAATTTTTTGATGTACTTGATGAGTTGTACAATACCAGATATAGTATACGTTGTAAGTAAACTAAGTAGATATACCATAAATCCAGGATCTGATTACTAGAAAGATATTATAAGACTACTTAGATACTTAAGATACACAAGTAGCTATGGATTATACTACACAAGATATCCACCTGTATTAGAAGGGTACATTGATGTGAAGTGGATATCTAACATGAAAGACTCAAACTCTACCAGTGGATATGTGTTCACACTATGTGATGCAAGTGTTTCATGGAAGTCCTCTAAATAGATGTTCATTGCTAGATCTACAATGAAATTTGAGTTCAGTGCTTTGGATAAATGTGATGAATAAGCCAAATGGGTACGTAATTTCTTAGAGGATATTCTTTAGAGGGTGAAAAATATGTGCTTGTATAGTCAATCAATTATTGGCATAACATAAAGCAATATGTATAATGATAAATCTCGACATATATGTTATAGACATAATACCATTAGAAAGTTACTATAATTAAAGTTATCTCTATTGACTATATGAAATCAAATGATAACATAGCAGATCTGCTAACCAAAGAGTTAAATCAAGAGTTAGTTGATAAGTCATCAAAGGGGAATGAGACTAAAGCCCATTAATGAATAAGGATTTTCAAAAAAAAAACATAACATAGTTGATTAGAAATCCTAAGAAGTTCAAAAAGATAACTTAGTTGTAAATACTTAGTGAAATCATTGTAAGGGTTTACCATCAAGTCTATTCCTATAATAAAACAAAGATATGTGAAAGATACAAGGTAAGTTTTGTTAATAATTCTTACATAGAGAATACCGAGTAGAGTATATGAGTTACTCTTTGTAAATTACTTTTATAGATAAGAGATCACCTGTGTGAGAAAGAAGTATGGATGCTTCGAAAGTAAATTATGTAGAGCTAATTTTTTTAGACATTCTCATAGAACCAAGTGTATATTCATAGCTAAAACGAACATAACATTGAGAACCAAATTGTACGGGGAAAGACTCACGTGTGACGTATGTCATTGCTAACATAAATGCCATAATAATTCAAAGATATAACGTCTATTGGTCAGTTAATAAGATAAATATACTGTCACAATGGAAGATTCAAAGGGTAAGACCTATCTATCTTATGTAGGTTTCGAATTGTTGAACTTTATATCCGTATCAAATTTAATTTAAATTATTCTTTCTAAAAACTCTATCATTTTTTATTCATGTGAAAAATTGTTAGAATTTAATTGAAAGAAAATTGTAACGGTGGGAAAAAAGTAAATTCAAATGGTTTGTAACAGTGATAGAATTTTTTTTAACTCAATCTGTTCATTTGTTAATTGTGTTTTGTCTAGGGCTGTTCAATGGATCAAAACCGGTGATTTTATACTCATCCGATCCGATTATCTTTCACATCCGATCAAATCAATCTGTAAACTATTCGGATGACATCTGATCAATCCGACTAATAAACTTAATTAACTCTATTTTTTGTATTTTTAAATAAATTTTTTAAATTTTCACATAAATCATAACATAAAATTATTTGACTTAAAAGAAACATTAGAAAATCAAATAAATATATATTAATTAAATATATATATATATATATATATAATTAATTTTATTGCATCTGATCCGATAAATCATAGTGAAATCCGTCATTTAATCCGTACTTAACGGATAAAAAAATTACCATCCGATCAGACCATTAAATTGTATCGAATCATATGAAAAATCAATAAATCGAATCAGATTTATCGAATGATAAAATTTTATGCACACTCCTAGTTTTGTACATTTGAGTATTTAAGCATTTCTTTTATTTCTTTGAGTAAAGCTTTATCTATTTATTTGGATAGAAGCTATTGTTTAATTAAGTTACCATTAAAGTCACATTGTACACAATGTTATCATTAAAGTCATCAACAATAAGATCAATTACGTGAACTTTAAAAAAATTGTTAGCACGTGTTATTTTTGGTGTACTAATTTACCTATCACTATATACCGCCGAAAAGTGGCCACAGTCACTTAAAAGTATCAATTACATGTAAAATTTAAAGTGATATATTAATTTATCTAATTTTCTTTTTAACATTCATTTCAAAATATATTTTTGATTTATTTGATAAAAAATATATGCAAATCTATTATATCTTTTATAGTTAAAAATATATGAAAATCTATTATATCTTTTATAGTTTATGATTATGCACGATGTTACCAACAAAAAGATAGACACAAAAAGACACTTTTTAAAGAAAAAATATTATCAAGAAAATAAAAATTATATATAAGTGACATATTTATTATATAATATTTATATAGCTATATATTTGGTTTGGTTGTAAGTAAGATCATATTAATTAAAATAAAATTATAAGATTTTGTAAAAATTTAATACTAATAGTAAGTATGGGTCTAAATTATACTTAATACTTTATTTAATTTATCTAAAATTTTAATTATAAAATTATATGTCTAAATTTTTTTATTTATTTTAAATTAAAAATAAATTTTATTTTTAAATAAGAAAATATAAAAATAAATTAAATATCAATTAAAATAATTTGTTATAATTTGATTGGTAAAAAATAAATAAATAAAATAAAATAATTTAAATATAAATTATATATACTATATCATATAAAATTTCACTAAATATAATACATAATAATTATGATATAATTTAAAATTATAATTATTATTAACCTAATCTTATATTTTTCAACAAACAGATTAGTAAATATATTTGATTGGTTGAAATTGAATGAAATGAAATTAGTATTGATTTATTCTAATTTTATGTTTAATTGAGCTTAAAAGTGATAATAGAAATAAAATTGATTATTAAAAGAGAAGAAATCATGATTCTATTCTCATCTTAATTTTTTTTCCAATTTTATCTTAACTCCAAATATAAACTTAAACCATAAATTCTAAATTCTAAACAATAAATCCAAAATCCTAAAATCTAAAAACCCTAAACTCCAAATCCTAAAACCCTATTTAGAAAAATAATAATTTTAACCCTAAACCTTAACCCACAAATATAACCCTAAATCCTAAATTTCAAAATCTAAAACCATATTTAGAAAAACAATAATTTTAACACTAAACCTTAATCCATAAATATAACCCTAAACACTAAACCTTAAATCCCAAAATCTTAAACCTTATTTAAAATAATAATAATTTTAATCATAAATCTTAACCTACAAATATAACTTGAGGTTAACCCACAAATATAACTATAAACCCAAAATTCCAAATCCCAAAACCCAAAATCTTATTTAAAAAAAAATTAACACTAAATTTTAACCCACAAATATAACCATAAACCCTAAACCCCAAATTCCTAAATCTCAATTCCTAAATCTTAAAACCCTAAATCTTATTTAGAAAAAATAATAATTTTAATAATATATTTTATTTTAAGTAAATATTATTTAAAAAAAATAATGATTTCAATAATATATATTTTGTCTGACGAAAAATAATAATTAAATGATATTATTTAAATTTTATTGAATATAGGAATATTAAAGTAATATACAATATTTTTCATTCTATTCCAACTATAAATCAAATATTGTAATTTATGAATTTTGAAGTGTCGATATTCTCTCTCTTTTTGTTTTTTTTCTTCCTCGGTTTCTTATTGTACTATTTATAACAAGTGTGTCTTGTAATAAAAATTATTATTTTATAATTTTTATATAATTAAATATTTGATTATTACATAAGATTATATTATATAAAATAAAAATGATATAATTATATAAAAATTTCATACTATTAACAAATATAAAATCTAAATTATATTTAATATTTTATTTAATCTTTATGAAATTTATATACATAAACTTTAAAATATAAGAAAAATATAAAAAATGAAATAATCATTTAAATAATTTTTTATAATAAAATTTTAATAAATAAAAAATACTTAAAATAAATTAAATATTATTTATAACATAAATTATTTTAAAAAAATAATATAAATTATTATTATAAAATAATCATAATATAATATAATATAATATAATATAATATAATATAGTTATATTTAATTTGTTCAATAACGTGCATCGATGTTAAACAAGGTATAATGGCATTATTGGAATTTGGAAGTTTAAAACAGCTCTGCTTAAATAGATACGCTCGAAACACAATAACCCTATCAGTATCACTTATTAGTGCCCTCTCTGTCCCTCCCACTTTGGTCGAGGCCTCACAGCAATCTCCCAAGGTCCTAGCTTGGAATACCCTTGTTTATTTTCAACTAACCTTTTTCATTTGCAGAATCTCCATAGCCCTTGTTCCCATTCATTCTTCGCAAATTCCAGAACAGGTAATTACTGTTTTTTCATTTTCTAAAACCCTAATCGATTATCTCCAGCAAAATCAGATTCGGAAACCCTAATATTTTAGTGATTTTTTTGCCTTCGTATTTATAACCCCTAATTCGAATTTCTAATTTGTCTTTGGTTCCAGAATATGGGCGAAACAAAGGACAACGATGTCTACGATGAGGAGCTCGTTGACTATGAAGAAGAAGAAGAGAAGGCTCCCGACTCTGGGACCAAAGTCAATGGCGAGGCCGCCAAAAAGTAATTATCTTTTGTACTTTTTACACTTATTACCTGTTTGGTTTTATGGAAAGCGTGTAAATATTGTCCTTTCCATGATATTCATAGTTGCATTTACTTATAGCTTCTTTGTTGGTAGACAAAGCGGATTTGGAATTTTCTTTAACGAAGGCAGAACTTGTATCCATGCGTTCATATCCGCCTGGAGTCCATATATATATATATATATTTCAATTATCATATTCATATTTCTATTAGATGTAAAGTGAGATATCATTTAGTATTTTAATGGGTTTATGATATAATATTATTCATTTTATTTAAATACAATCTTATCTCATTAAAATTGTAGTTTTAATATGTCTAATTTTAAATATATATTGTATAATTTTTCTTATTAAACTTATTTTTATAAATAATCATGTATCATATTTTCTATTATTTTTGTGTTCTTAATTGTCTCATTTAGGTCCATTAGGAACAAATGCTATATCTCAATTAGTACCATCTCATTACCATCTTATCTTATTAAAAATTAAGTCCGACTATATGATATGATTTTGAAAATTAATGGATTGTATCATGAATTTCATTATAATCTCTCCATTTCCATCTCTACTTATTATAATTGTTAAATGTTGATAGTACTATTAACTGTTTATAACAATATATAAAATATTTCAGTATTCAATGAAATCAACAGGGATTTGGAAGAAGTTGAAGGAAGAATTATTATTATTTATTATTATTATTATTATTGTTTTTTGTAATTTCCCGGTAACATTGGGTTTTTGGGCTTGTGGAACATGATATAACATAATTTGATCATTGCCTTGCTACTTTATCAGTTGATTTTCTCTTCTGTGCATTTACATGACCTAAATGTTTGTTCTTTGTTGTCTCGCTGTAGGGGCTATGTGGGTATACACAGTTCAGGGTTCAGAGATTTTCTCTTGAAGCCAGAGCTTCTTCGAGCTATTGTGGACTCTGGGTTTGAGCATCCATCCGAAGGTAAACTACTAAACTTTTAATTTTGTGATTTCGTTTTGGTTTTCGATTATAGTGAACTCCAAATGTTCTAAGCGGTTTGTTTACTTTTTCTCCTGAAGTAACCAGTTGTGTAACGGTGCTGTAGTATCAGGAGAATAAACTAACATATTGTTAATTATCATTTCTCTTCTACACCGTACTGGTTTCTACCTTTTCTTGTGGAACCCTTTCTTCATGTGTCATGAAGCGAGCATTCAATAGATGTTAGCTTTTCTTTTTTATTACTTTCCAGTTATATTGTTTCATCTAGTATTCTCTCTCTATCTAATCATTACATTTAATGCTTTTCAGGTAACATCCTACTATCATTATGTTGATTTCAAAGAATTGGTATGGTTTGGTAGAGCCTTTCAATGAAAAGAGGCCAACATATGTTTTATTTTTCAATGGTTCCTTCTATCCGGTTTTCTTTGGTTCTTCATCAGTGCAACATGAATGTATTCCGCAAGCTATTCTCGGGATGGATGTCATATGCCAAGCCAAATCGGGGATGGGAAAAACAGCAGTTTTCGTTCTTTCAACTCTGCAGCAGATTGACCCTGTTGCTGGTCAAGTTTCTGCTCTGGTTCTTTGTCATACAAGGGAGTTGGCTTATCAGGTATTTTCAAGATATTATTTCCATATTCATTTACGGGTTATTTTCATCTTTCTTTTCACTGCTGCTCACTTGGATCCAACTATGTTGTAGATTTGTCACGAGTTTGAGAGGTTCAGCACATACTTGCCTGATCTTAGGGTTGCTGTTTTTTATGGTGGTGTCAATATCAAGATCCACAAAGATTTAATGAAAAACGAATGCCCTCATATTGTTGTTGGAACACCTGGAAGAGTATTGGCTCTAGCAAGAGACAAGGATCTCTCTTTGAAAAATGTGAGACATTTTATCCTTGATGAATGTGACAAGATGCTTGAATCCCTAGGTATCTTCTTTTTCCTTAGATTGATTTTTAGATTCATAATGTTTTTCTTTCAATGATCACTTTTAGTCTGTGGTTTATCTTCTTCTTTTTCCCCCCCAAATGTTCTGCTTCATCTACAGACATGAGGAGAGACGTGCAAGAGATATTCAAGATGACACCCCATGATAAGCAAGTTATGATGTTCTCAGCAACGCTCAGCAAAGAAATCCGTCCGGTTTGCAAGAAATTTATGCAAGATGTAATGTTCCATGGCCAGTACTCAATTTTAAAGTCTCATTTTCATAATCCAACGTTCTTCCAGAGTATTGTGGCTATTGTAGGATGTGATGGTCCATTTACTGTTTGCTTGCCTCTTGGGGGTTTTCTTAGGCTGTTGTCTCTTTGTTAACTCTTTTCATGGAATTGTTGCGTCATGGGGGCACTCTTCAGGATGAAAGTGGAACATACGGAAATCTCAAAGTTGCATGTGGTCAATTTGTTGTTTCATTTTAATTTCATTGCATTCCTTTCTTTTAGGATCATTTATCAAGGCCTATGTTGGGTTTGGTGTTGGTTTTGAAATTTCATTTTAGGGTATTCTGTGGTTGGGCGGGGAAGGGATGAAGGAGTGGGTAGATTGGCATCATCCTGGGTATTGCTGTCGGTTATCTATTTGATTGGGTTGAGCTTCAGTGGTGCTTGGTGTGACTTAGAAAAATATTGCCAAGGAAGCAAAACAGATGGACCAGAGTCTTGATACAAGGGATGTGCATCATCATTCATATCATTCTGGATTCTTAGCATGTGGAAGCTCCCTAATATGGTTTACTGTGACATTTGTTCCTTTCAGCCTATGGAAATTTATGTTGATGACGAGGCAAAGTTGACCTTGCATGGACTTGTACAGGTATTTATTTTTAGTGGTTTATGTGTAATATACTGGGAATCTGATCTGAAATCTCATCTTTTTGGTTAAAGATGTTAATCTTGATGAATAAAATGCAGCATTACATCAAGTTGACCGAGTTGGAGAAAAACCGGAAATTGAATGATCTACTGGATGCTTTAGATTTCAATCAAGTTGTTATTTTTGTGAAAAGTGTGAGCAGAGCTGCGGAGCTGAACAAATTGCTTGCTGAATGTAACTTCCCTTCAATATGCATTCATTCTGGCATGTCACAGGAAGAAAGGTATCTTGTTGCTTGTATATTTGTACCTCATATTGAACAATTTTATTGTTTGAATGTTGTCTGTTTCTCATTCATACCATATAATGTACTGTCATATTTCCCTAGTGGGATATTTCGTCTATTTAGCTATTATTGTTCGGGTTCTTGAGATCACTCTTGCAGCAAATAATAATTGCATTGATTTGTTTTCTTTGTTTTTCATGGTCATGGTTTCATTTTGAGGATTTAAGAAAACAAAGGAAAGCTACAAATTCGGATGTTTGAACTTATAGGCACTTGATATTTTTGTGCATGTGAAAGAGGTTTTAATCTGGCATACTATTATGCTGTATCTTGCCTCATTTTTTAGACCTTTTATTTAATTAGTGAAAGAGTGTTACATCTTACTGATTCTTACTGGTCACATTCCTCTAAGACTTTCCTTTGATTATCAACTATCAAATAATTGCTTTAAATGGCACTGTCTTTTGCTTTGCCAATTTCATGATGTCGTGAATTCCTTTTCTCGTTTTTCAGGCTCAAGCGTTACAAAGGTTTCAAGGAGGGACAGAATAGGATTCTGGTTGCCACAGATTTGGTTGGTAGAGGAATTGACATAGAACGTGTTAACATTGTCATCAATTATGACATGCCAGAGTCAGCTGATACATACCTGCATAGGGTGAGTTTTTAGTAGATAAAATCAGAAATATTGATAAATTTAAGAAGTATCATCCATTTGGGCCTCAGATGGGTAAGTGTAGGTATCTCTGAAATAAATTTGTTAATTTACTAATTCATTGGCTACATCGATCTTCTATGATCCCCACCCTCTCTTCGGACTTGAATTCACCCGTAAAACTTTTGGTGTGCCAATTTTTGTGCCATCAATAGTTGGCAAACACAAAACAGAAGGGTCACCTTTTATACAAAAAGGCTCACCTTTTTTTAGCCAGTTTTGCTCATGCGCTTGCCGTGTATTGGTGGTACACCAAAAGTAAGTGGTGCATGAGAATTATATTTCTCTCTTTGCTTGCACCATCGACATTTAAACCCTTTGCCTTAGCATTTTGACCCAGACAAATAATAGTTACTATGATTACACGATCTTTCTGTAGAATTATGATCCTTGGCTAAATCTATTACCCTAAGATTTGTATCCCATGATTTAGTACATTTAATTGAACATAATCTAATTTTCTCCTCCATTGTTGTGCGACATTTGACAGGTCGGTAGAGCTGGTAGGTTTGGAACAAAAGGGCTTGCTATCACATTTGTTTCCTCAGCTGCTGACTCTGAAGTTCTCAATGATGTATAAACTTTATTTTTTTTGTTTTCTGCGTTTTTATGCCGCGTGAAATATTTTGCTTTTAAGTTTTTATTTCTGGATGCAGGTTCAGGAGAGGTTCGAGGTAGATATAAAGGAGCTACCTGAGCAGATTGATACATCTACCTACAGTATGTTATCCTTGTTATTTGTAATTTCTGTGCAATGTTGATCTTTTAAATTCTGTTTATGCTTAATGTTCTGCATCCATGTGTTTTCAGTGCCATCTTAATGCTGGAGTTTCATCCACTGTTGCTGGAGTTGATTTTTTTACACAAAAGCCTGAGGGTAACAGTGGGCTTAAAAGGGATTTATTGTGGTTTTTTTGTCTTGAAGAAGAGCCGTTGATTTAACATTAAGAAAGTAGATTCTCCTCTGTTATGCACTGTGTGGCATAGACAACCAGTGTTATGTATTAATAGTTTTGTTTCTAGATGGCAATCATTACCCTTTACTTTGAATCACTTGTGACAATTTATTTTGGAGTCTGAAAAGAAATTCTAGGCAAATCTATTAAAGACAGGAGGCCTGCTTGGGAGGTTCTTTCACGTGATGTTTTTATCAGGGAAGCTAAAGCATTCACAGGTTACTTATAGCTAAATTTGAGATTTTAACCACTTATTTCTTTGCTGTGGGAATTTTCTTGAAGATGGGTCATGGCTTGCTGTGCTCTGTTGGTTTTAATATTTGAAAGAGTTAATTTGATGGTGGCATATTGGAGTTCAGAGATCCAAGCTTGATTTCTTTCTCTGAGAAAGGAGGTTTCTTTTACACCCGTTAGAATGTTGGATAGTTAAATTAAAATTGTGTACAGCGAGTAAAAGATGTCATTTTCGAGGAAACTAAAGTTCCTGCCGTGCCAACGTAAGCATGCACACACAATATTTCAGAAATCCAAGTTGATTTTTTTAGCAGTTATACTTATCAAGTATGATGAACTTTTTTTTTCTGTACTTATCATTGATTAAAAAAAGAATGGTTTGTACCTTGGATGTGCAGTACGACAAGAGATGGATGTTTGGCCCAATTGTTTGGGGGCCATGGATACCTGACCTGTTCGGTGTAAAAATGGGTTGGTTTGCGTTATCGTTTGGGTATCTATATTTTTTCTGTATATTTCTTTTAGGCTAACTGCTTAATTATTCGTTAAACAATTTACTCACTTTGTAGTTATAGGTATTTCATAATTTACATGCATATCAGTATTTATTTTTAGAATTGTTTACTATATAAATTATTGATGAATCATTTAGTGGATTTTTTATTGATAAAATGTATTTTGTGGTTTGATTTTATATTATATATTATTGATTATACATATGTTTGAAATCTTTTATAAATTTAAAGAGTTGTAATAAAAAATAGTATTGATAAGTATTTGTAATTCATAATATATAATATAAATTCGTAGTTGAAAATATGTGTTGTTTTTTCATTTAGGAAAAGGTATATATTTGTCATATTTTAAACAATAAAATATTATTTTATTAACTATAGTTTTGTCCTATTAAGTATATATTAAAGAATTTTATTAATAAAATAATATTTTATTATTTAAAAAGTAATGAACATGTCACATTTTTATTAAGAAAATGACCTAATTGTCCTTTATGAAAGCAAAATAATTAAAATGTTCACTTGACAGTAAAATAACTCTTAAAGTACTTAATCTTATGATGTGTAGCTTCATTTTTCACACAAATTCAATCACAATTTTCATATCATTAAAATTGAGTAGTACATTATTATAATAAAAATTTATAAAATGTTTATTTTATTTTTAGCATTAATAACACCTTAATGTCATAATCATTATACCATTTTATCCTTACAATTTAACTAAATTTAATGGTATAATATCTATTTTTCATTATGCATTAACATAGCATTTAGTGCATTTCTACGACATTCCATGGCGTTAAATTTTAATTTAGATACTACTACCAAATGCATTTTTTTTAATATATAAATGTTATTTAAAAATATCATATACTATTAGTTCTTAATTAAGTCTTCTTTGATGAGTTGCAATCAAGGGATGTCAACGAATCAAGCAAGAATTAACAAGTAGACTATCCCATACTCGTTTAAGTAATCGAGGGGACAAAGTTGGGATTCTCTTAAAGACCAAATTATATTTTAAATAATAGCTAAATCAATGTAAAATCTAAATATATTATTTTCTATGCAATTAAATAAAATAAGTTTAAATTAAGCTGTTAAATTCAAATTATTTTTATATTTTCAACTTAACAATTTAATACTTTTAAATATAATTTTTAATCATGATCATAATCCTATAATCATAATTAAAAAAAATCATGATCAAAGATGTAATGATCATTGAGTATTTTTTTTTTGAATACTTTCTTTGTACACGAATTTTTTTACCGTGATCATAATTTATCATTATTTTTAATATAAATCGTGATCAATAGAGTATCGTGATTATAGTAAAAGTTTTTTATTTTAAATAATGACTAAAAATATATATATGATTACAATTATTACAAAAATTATAGTTAAAAGGATATTTATAACCACGATCATAATTTTAATAAAAATTTTGGTTATCCGTGTATAAAAAATTGGTACATCATATAATCTTATATAAAACATAAGCATATATAAAAAACCACTTTTATTATAAATATATGTTTCTCCATAATTTGTATTTTTGTTACTATTTTTATTTATAAATATTTAAATAAGATATTTCCTATTTAAAAATTATAAAAAAAGGATTAGATTCAGAGAGTTTCAATTACAGTCATATTTTATTGTGAGTTTAACCAGGTCACATAAGCTGACAAGCCATACCGCATAAAACTCAAGTTTCTACTTCAAATAGAGGCAATGGACTTCCATTAAAACACCCAAAGAGGTAACATATTGTCTTGATTGTAGATGACCAGCTGTATTGTTGCCCAAAAGATTTGTACAATGTATCTAGCTGTTCAATTTGTTCGGGTGAATAGTGGGCATTTTCTGAATAGAGCTTGACATATTTTTGCAGCCCTTCATAGTATCTAAACATTGACAGACCTAAAAACATTAGTTCAGTTTCAATGAAACATCAAATGTGCATTTAAACACATGCACATACATTAGAGAAAAAGAGATTACATATATTTACATGATAATATTGCTACTGATATGTGTGTTGCCTATTTCGGGTTTCAAAAAACCCAAATAGATTAATAAATAATAATAAATAAACAAAACTACAAGATATAGTGTTGATCAAACAAAAGAATTTTGAAAGTGATCTTGAATAGCATATAAATAAATTTTACCTGTATTATTAGACACATAAGAAAATAATACAAGAATTTTTAATATAAGTGCAATTTATCAGCAGGCTGATAGACATAGAAGTTTGTTATTCACTCGGACGAAGAGACTGACCAAATAAACTTTCATGTAAGAGCATGAAAACAAGCATAACTTTATGCAACCAATTCTTAATTTCTGAAAAGACAAGTAAAAATTCAGAAAATTTGACTTAGAAACGGTTGATGTAATGAAAGAAGAGCACAAGATGGAAGATTATGTGACCAAATCTCCAATCATTCAAGACAAGCAAATTAATCCAACATCTTTGTAGATTCATTTAATTTTTACATATAATTACTACAAATCACTTGTAATTATCAAAGATTTATGGAAAACGAAGCATAAAAAATTGTATAAATTGAGATTAGATGTTAATTAAATTCATAATACAATTTATTAATTTTAAAACTTATCTCATCTTATATTACTTAATTTTTAATAAGATGAAATGATATTAATTAAGATATCTAATTTATTCCTAATGAGATTAAATAAAACAAGTAATAATAAAAAAATAATAGAAAATATATTAAATAATAATTTATAATGTAAATTTAATAAAAAAAATGATATAATTTATATTTAAAATTAGATCCATTAAAAATCAATATAAATGAGATAAATAAGATGAGATAATATTTAAATATAATAAGATATTAAATAAAATATGAAATGAGACGAGAAGACAAACTTTACTTGTATGAATAAATACCTTATTCACGGCAACCAAGCTTTACCAAAAAGAGAAGACTCCTATTCTTTATTAATTAGTCAGCTTATTAACCTAAACGTGCAAAGAATTGTTAAGTACTTAGATTATTATCTTCAAACCAATTGATTGCTGTTTTACTTGTTACCAGGAAATTGCAAAACTACTTACTATTTTTGACTCTTTTTTATGCAGCTCCTCAATAGCGCTCTCAAAGGAGCCACACTCCTCAAACAGTGCAATCTGAACAAGTAAAAGACAACCATCAGAACTATGATAATTCTTTTACATCTTGAGATAATTCAATAGAACAATTCAGAACTACGATAAGCTATTTCTAAGTGCCAGAAATGTCATCGCCAAGGGTATCAAAAGCTTTAACACATTTATCCCTAACAGATAAAGCTTTGGGGTCGTTTACGACACAAATTCAGTTATAATATTCATAAGAAAAACATCAATATTCTCAACTCGATATAAATGTAAACTTTATTTGTGACAGTGAAAAAAGTATAGCAATACTTTGTTATGGTCGTGAGCAAAATAACATATTTTTAGTATATTTAAATTCAATTTGATTTGATAATATAATTAATCTAAATTTATTTGAATTTGAATAGGTTGAATTTTTCGGATGAAATAAGTTAAGATTAATTTTCAAATTAATTTATAAATTTAAATCATATATAAAACAAGACATACACAATATTTAAATTTTAAATTGATGTATTTATAATAACATCTAAAAAAATCAAAATAATAAATCATAAGTATCTTATAAAATGCTGCTATGAATCATAGTACATGACTAGAAAATAAATCCAACTAAGTTAAGAAAGGCCTGATGATTTAAAAAAAGAAATATAAAAGATCATCATCAACAAGTAGGGCTCAAAATGAAAGCTATTGACCGGAATACCTTATACAAGAGCATTTCTCCATGCTCACAGCGCTCGTTATCTGAAGGATAGTACTTTTCAAGTGTCCCTTCATATGCTTCCAGAATTTCAACTGCTTGGGGAGGATTAATAAAAAATAAAATGATAATAGTGTGTTTAGTTTAACACAAGATAAACAACTGTCAACAGTATCAATAAAATAACCAGAAACAATGTCACATGATTCTACAAAGACGACTTTAAGAAAGCAGTGCACTTATGTGTTATCGAGTAGCAAATAATAAGTGGCGATCTTAAATAACAAAAACTTATAAAAGAATGAAAATGAGAAGGTAATCGGAGATTAAATCTTCCAAATTTGGTGAATGTGTAATACTCAACAAGAAGGTTGCATATTACCCAACACAGTTATTAAACTCAAAATGTTGTGAAATATATATATATATATACACACACACGTAGATTTACTAATCTAAAATTTCAAAATCATGTTTACAAACTCAACAAAGTTCTTAATGGTTCGAAATAAGCTCTTCGAGTCTGATATGATAAACTTACTAACTATATTTTGAATAAAAGATTTATTCGAAGGAGAATTAATAAGATTTTATTCATCAAAAGGAGTAATAATGAGATCTTTGTTACTCAAATTTATGTGGATGACATGATTTTTGGATCTACATCTAATATACTAGTGGATGATTTTGTACATTTTATGATAAATGAATTTGAAATATCCATGGTAGATAAAATAGTTTTCTTTCTTGGTTTGCAAATCAAACAATCTCATGATAATATATCTATTTCTCAAATCAAGTATGCAACCTTGCTAAAAGATTTGACCTTAAAACTAATAGGTCATTAAGGACTCCTTTAGGTACCAGCACAAAAAAATTATAAAAGGCACTCAATGTAAAAGTATTGACCAAACCCTTTATAGAAGTATGATAGGTAGTTTACTTTAACTCATTGCAAGTAGGCTTGAAATATGTTTTAGCGTTGGTGTGTGTACCCGTTATCAAGTTGAGTGTTCAATTTGACACTACTTGTTAAATAAGGCCAATAGTATCTTAGAAGTTCCTTGGGAATCCATATCTCAAATTGAATTCCAAATTTTATTTCAAAAAGAGAGAGAAGTAGAATCTTTATCTGGCTAACACAATATTGGCCTTATTTAACACTTACATAAATATAATCTAACATTACTCATTTTGATATTTATTGTACAAATTATTCTACAATTTTGACTTATGCATACACATATTATTTTACATGTGATGATTGATGTTGATATGAACTTATTAACATATTCTCGAATACACATATAAGTTATGCTTAAAGTTTATGAATTTTCTTGAAAGACTTTATGATTTCAATTAATCTTGACTGTAAAATTGTGTTGAGTTCTATTTCTTGTTTTCTAAAATTTTACTGTATGGAGGCACCTAGTATTAAGAATATTACCTATTGTGATGTGTGGAGCTACTTCAATGATCGAAGATGACTACCTCATTACTAGTGTGAAAGTTTGCTAGGTTTATGGCTCGTGCAAAAAGAAAATAATTGTGCAAAAAACGAATGCTTATAAAACTTGCACTTGACATGCACAAAAGAAAGGACCAATAGAGATTAAAAATAAAAAAAATAAAAACATTTAAGTTCTCGTTTGGTAGATATATTTTATTTTGTTAGATTAAAGACTCAATTATAATTTTACATGAGATAATATTTTTTTTCTTTTGATTCTTTCTTGATTGATCATAAATGACTTAATTGGTATATTTATGGAGTTTAAATATATATAATGCTTTAAAGTAAATACAATATGTCATTGTATGTGCTCGTTTGTGATTAAATGAGTTTAATAACTTATGTGGTTATTTATGAAAATTTAAAAAAATTTAGATTTTTGTTTATTTACATATTCTTCTTATTTATTAACTTTTTACACTTTTGCATTAGTCTATTTTTACAATGCTCTTTTGTCTTTAGGGAGACTTTAGTTCCATTGCTTTGTCCTTCTCATATGTCAAAAAGAGGGAGAGTGTGTTTCACTTTCATATTTTATTTTGTTATGTATATAGAGGAAGAACATACTTAGGGTAAGAATTATTTCCATCATTTTGTTTTATGTTAAGCTTCATTAGTATGAATGTGTGCACTACATAATTATTCTTTACACTTTGTTTATTTTTATGTAAATAAAACTAATGTACAAGGAAGATTTCAAGCCAAATTGTTGTATGCTTTGTTTATGTCTTTTCAGTTACTTATAAGCATATCAAGATGCAAACACGATGAATTTATCGGACCATAGAATAGTTCAACTATAGAGTCTAGGGCATAATCGTATTTTTATCTTATTCTTATAAGTATCATGTAGTGAGATAGATGTTTTGGAACACGAAGATGTCAAAAGAGAAATTTGTAAGGATTATAAGTGTTAATTATTTTCTTTGACAAAATATTTGTATGTAAACTTGATATTAAGTTCGTTATCAAGTCTATCAAGTAAAATTAAAAAAATATCAAAATTTTAAATAATCGTACTTCAAATATATCTTTTATAAGTATCACACATAAGATTGCACTCATTTATTCATTAATATATGTTCACAATACTTGAAATTATTTTTGTTACTAAAATATTTATTTAAATTTGAATTAATTTATAAAATTATCTATTAGTTTTTTTTAAGTGTTCTAAAAAATGATTTATTATTTTTAAGTTTTTTTTAATAGGCTTAAGGTAATTAAGTCTAAAAGATTGAATAGGTTAATCTGCTGAAACAGTCGAAACTGCAGAAACAGATAGAGTAGAGTGGCGGCAGCCATCAAAAAGATAGTCTAACAAGTTGATTCGGTAATTGTGGTTAACAGGAGTGGATATTGGATACAAAGTAACGTGTATATATATATATATAAGTGAATTGCCATAACGAGGAAATCAATTTGAGTACATAATTAATGCATAGCTAAGAAAATTAATTAATATTCTTACAACGGATATTCGGCTAATGGGCATGAATTCAAGGTGAATTAGAAAATAGAGTTTAACATTTTTGCAATAATTAATATCATATAAGGGATTCAAGTTTTGTTTTGGACCAATTTTTGGTGTAATTCATAGTAGGTATTCAAAAGGTAAAGATAGGAAATTAGTTTATGATATTTGATTATCTATATTTTCATAATTTATTTCATTTTTTTTAATTTTGATATAGTTTTTCTTAATTAGAATCTTTTATATTCAAATCATATAATTATGATAACTTATATAATTATTTGAAGTTTATTGAAATTATTAAATTTTAAATAAACTATATAATTATTAAATTTTAAATAAATTATTTTTTATTGAACTTGTGTTTAATCTTTTTGTTCTAGAATTTATTAATTGATTTGATTTAAGTGACATATATTATAAATAATCTAGTTAAGATTATTTATTATTAAATCTATTTTAAAACATAAACGAACATTTGTGTTTTTGTGTTAACTATTTTACAATTGATTCGTGAAACATATCTAATTAGTATGAAGTTTATTAGAGTGTTGGTCTGGATAATGTTCACATTATTACTAAAATTTATAAAAATAGAATAGAGGTTCATAAGTAAGATACATTTGAGTAATATCTTAAAAAAGGGTAACATAAAACCGAATTTGTACTTAAATATTTGATTTTTATAGTGAAAAGTTAGATGATATGTTAAATTAGTTATTTTTCTCTTAGGTCGTAGTTATTAACTAAATTGTTTTCACCTAAAAATATTATAACTTATTAATTTATTTTTGTATTTTATTTTTTCACGCGATTACATGTTTGATCGTTTTGTTTAGTTTATTAAAATATAAATTGATAAAAAATAAAAATAATATCTTTACTCTATCTAGATTAATTAGTTTCGTATTTTATAAATTTTTAAGTTATTTAAACTCAAAATTTCGTGAAATATGAAAGGGATGCGACAAGTAATATGTATATCTATGGGAATCTTTTTTTTTGGCATGACAGTGAGGAAAAGTAATAAGCTTGCTTACTTCAACACCATGGCTGCTATTTCTGCTGTTTCTGTAGTGGAAAACCTAGAGTTGAAAAGAAATGTCGCGAGTCAGTATATGTTGTTGGGGGTTTCTGTTTTGTTTTCTGCTTTTTTTGTTTTTAATTGAAACTGTTTTTATTTATTTATTAATGTTACCTATTGCCACGGTTTAATTAACAACCGTGGTTATATAACCTACGAAAAAAAAAACTGTGGATATAACTGGGAAGGTTTTTATAAAAGTCCTCGCTAAAGTTGCCTCAAATTAGCTCCCTCTTGTTCTAATGCATTCATTCGAAAGGTTATTGTTTCATATATATATATATATATATAATAATATATTATTTTCATAATTAAAGTATTTATTTTAATGTTAAATATTTTTAATTTAAATTTATTCAATTTAACTATAAACTTTTATATATATATTGAAAGATATTATGAATTATGAATAATTCTAGATAAGTTGTGTTAAGGAAGCAAGGGTACTTATGAAGCAACACCATAAGTTTAATCTTCAAAGGTATAAAATGTGGTTCTCTAAAGGATTTTGTAACGATGTCACCTACTTGCTCAGCTGCAAAAGTGTACCTCACATCTAGCTTGTTAGCTACGACAAAATCTCTAATAAAATAGAAATTTATTTCAACATGTTTCATTCAACTATGCATGACAAGGTTGGCTGCAAGGTACTTGATACTAATATTGTCTATAAATAGGATTGATATATTTGCCTCAATCACCTGCAACGCAACTAACGGAGGAGGAATTTCAATCAAATAACTTCACTTGTAGTAAGAGAAAAGGATCTATATTTAACTTTTGCACTTGATTTTGCAACAATTTTGTGCTTGGAAGACATCCATGACACAAGATTATCTCCAAAGTAAATGCTATGATTACATGTGATTCTTCTATCATCGGGGGCAACTAGCTCAATCAGAGTCACTAAAACCTATTATCCTTAAGGCATCAAATTTCTAAAGTAGCAGACCATGATTCAATATATTTTTTAAATACTTGAGTATTCTCCTGGATGCTTTCAGTGATGATTTGTTAGTTGACGAAGGAATTGACATAACTTATTTACAACATTAAAAATTTAAGGCACAATGATTACACAATACTTTAAGACACCAACCAAGCTTCAATACAAGTTGTCATCTTCTAATGGTTCACTAGAAAACTTGGAAAGAATAGATGTGGAACATATAGGTGTTTTAAGTGCCTTTTTTTTTGGTTCAAGACCATCTTTAGTGACAAGAGACTTGATATACTTTTATTAGCTAAAATGAAAATGATCATCCTTTGTCTATACTTTGATGCCTAAGAAAAAATGTAAATCCTCCAAATCCTTGACAGGGAATTTGGCATTTAAAAATTGAGTTAACTCCTCAATATATGTAGCACTACTCCTTGTCACTATAATTTCATCAACATAAACCAACACTATAGTGATATGGTTGGATGTATGTTGAATAAACATTGAAGTATTAGATTTGTCATTCACTAAGCCAATATCAATCAGACTAGAGCTTAATTTCTAGAACCATGTTAGAGGTGCTTGCTTTAGGACATAAATGAATTTTTTTAGCTTTCAAACCCAATTGTAATGATATTTCTCTCCAAACCCCTTGGGATGTGTCATGTAGAAAATTTCTTGAAGATCACCATTGAGAAAGATATTTTCACACCAAGCTTCTTTAGAGACCAATCCATCGTAATGGTAATGGTGAGAATAACTCTTATGGTTTATGGCTTGACAACTGGTAGAAAGGTCTCAGAGCAATCAATTCTCTCAACTTGATCATAACCCTTAGCTATAACTTTGGCTTTGTATTTATCAAGTAATAGCTTGGTTATGTAAACCCATTTATTTCTAATGAGATTATTATCATGAGAGCAAGGCACTAGCTGTCAAGTACCACTCAATAATGCCATGAGCTTCTACATAATTTTGGGGCTTAGGTAAAATAATTGAAGACCTTAGGATTTAAGAAACATTTCTTCCCTCTTGTAATCATGGATAAGTTACTAATAGGCATTTGCATATGAGGTAAAGTAATAACAATGTTACAAGGAGGATGAGATACATTTTCAATGTAAAGAGGTAAGTCTTGAATATAAGGAATGAAGGAATGATTAGTGGATGATGAAAAGAGTAAGGAAGATGACTCAATGTAAACATTATTATAGGACTCAGGTGAAATAGATAAGAGAGGTAGTTACGATAAATTTCAATCTAAGGAGAGTTGGAAGAAGGAAAAATATAAACTGTATTAGAGACATAAGATGAAGAAAAATTACCATCACTTGGAATAGGATGCAAGGTACAAAACTAGGCACAAAAGTGCCAGAATAGGCAAATAAAGGTTCAGTTAAAGCATGTGAAACTAAGTTGGATGGTGACAAGCCAGTAGGTGAGTAAAATCTTGAATAGACTTTTCATTAATAATATGAGAGGAACTTATGAGACTAGGAAAAGAAGTTTCATCAAAGGAGACATGTCTGCTAGTGCAAAAGTGAATGGTGCAAGCGTTAAGACACAAATGCCCTTTTTCTGAAGGGTATAACCTAAGAAAATGAAAGGCAATGAATGTGGTCGCAATTTATGAGTGTTATATTGTCTAAGATAAAGATAGCATAGGGGTCCAAAGGCTCGTTAAAAATTTAAATCTATCACACATTTGTATAACATGCTATATGGTATATCACCTTTAAGAGATTTTACAGGTAATCTGTTTAAAACAAGCATAGTAAAAAGTATATAGCTAATAGTTCATTTTTAAATTAGATTGAAGAAGTAAAGCTCTTACATGCTCAAAACTCATCTATTGCATGTTTCAACTACCCTATTTTGTTCAAATGTATGGGGATAAGTCTTCCTATGAACAATACCTAAGGAATTCAGCTTCTTGGTAATGAAATTTTTACCACCATCAATCAATTTATATAGCTTTGATCTTAAAATCAAAGCTTATTTCTATCATGTGAACAAAGTTAATAAACATAAATTTAGCCTCGTCTTTGGTTTTCAAAAAATAAACCCATAATAATGTGTGTGATCATCAATAATGAGCATAAAATACTTAGCACCAATAGTATTCACAATAAGAGCAGTCCATAAATCAAGATAGGCTAAAGAAAAAGGCATATCAAACGGAACAAATTTGAATGGAAATTTGTGTGACTTAGACATAACACAAGCATAACATAAACGAGAAGGCAAAGACTTATCACATTATATAAAATCTGGGGTCATAAGCCTAGTAAGCAAGTTATGAGAAGGATGTTCAAGTATACTATACCACACATACGACTATGTTATAAGAAAAACATATTTAGGAACAGAAATAGATAAGCAAGTAGAAAGAGTAGAAGAAAAATAAGTAAGCTCAACAAAGGACTTAAGAACTTCACCTTATAGTCTATAAAGACCAACATCAACTACACATTAAGCCAACACTCTCAAAGTGTGTGCCTTCTTCACAAAGAAGTTAGAGGTATGAAATTATACGATGACATTATTACCAAGATATAGTTTATGCATTGAGACCAAATTGTGAGAAACCAAAGGTGTATGCAAAACATCAATGAGACTCAAGATTGTATGAGAATGAGAAAAAGGTTTCATAGAAGTAACACTATAACCTTGTATAATAAGAGAAAAGCCATTACCTATAGAAACTTTATCATTACTAGAGTAAGGTGTTGAATGAGTAAGATTATCAAAATTATTTGGTAAGGTGATGTGTGGCTTCAGAATTCATGAGCCAACCAATGGTAACCTCATTGGATCCATGAGAAAGCATTATAGTTGGAGAGGAATTAAACACCTTTCTAGCCAAAAGACCACTCAACTTAAATCATTTATTGGTAAGATGGCTAGATTTGTCATAGATTTGGCATTGCACTCGATTACCACTATCAAATCCTCTAGATTCAATAGACTTTTATATTTATTGTTGTCATTGTGCTCATATTAAAAAGAATTGCTCTTTTGAAGAAAGTATTGAACATTCCAGCTATTACCACTATAAGAGTCTTAAGGATTGCCAAAAGAAGGCACATAACCTCCATGGTTAGGACATGAATTTCCAAAACGAGCAATATTAGCCTAAAGTGCATGATGAATATCGAAATCTGACTACTGAATACCAAAATGAGATTGATTAATATCATAATGAGACTTTTGTGAAACCAGATGCCTATTATATGACATCAATTCACTCTAAAAGTCTTCAAAGATCACTTTGTTAGACCTCAGACATGGATGTGACAAAAGAATTGTAATGACTATCTAGATTTCCAAGACTATAAATATTGAGATATATGGAAGTAAACAACCTTACCAATTTTAACAAGATTATTAGCCACAAACTTCAACCTCAAAGTGAAGGCTTTTGCTATAAGATCATGCTTGTGGAAGATTTTCAATTCAAGCCTTAAAACTATAATGTGTGCCTAAGAATTAGTCTAAAACACTTGCTTAAGTAACTACCTTTGTTTTGCAATTGATGCTCCCCTAGGTAGGTATGGATGCATCAATGATGAAACAAATATATAAAACCAAGATTTAACAAGATTATTGAGTTTGTTCCATTATGAACATTGAGGATTTACACCAAAAGTTCCAATAAATAATTGAGAGAGAGGCACGATTGAGGCATTGCCTTCTAGGTCATAGCTTCAAATGAGAAAATTTGTATTATCCAACTTGATAAAAAAAATTGAGATTAATTGAAGGTAATGAAACTGAAGAAATGAAAGATGATGATGCAAAAAGATCATCATGAATAGAAATAGAATAAGTATAGTTGTTTGGGGATGGAGAAGAAATTGATATTCTCATCATTGTTGAATTTTTCAAGATATCAAGATATATTGGTTATGATACCATGAAAGAGATTGTGAATTGTAAATAATACTCAATACATTCTATTGATGAAGCAAAGGTACTTATACAAGTGTTGCCAAGGTTGTTAAGCCCTTGTGCATTGATTGTGAAATCGCAACAGATTATCAATTAAAAAAAAAGAGAAATGTTATATACTACACTACAAATTACACTACTTAGAAAAGAAAATGAAAGGGAAATTGGGAATGAGAATAGATGAGATGAGAAAAAATGATATTAACACACCTAGGGATATTATCTCAAATACTAAATCCCAAAAATTTCTAACAATTACTCCCATATAATAAATTCATATTTTTAATCATATTAAATTTGTTTGTAGCTTGAAAATGTTTCTTATATATAATTTACTAAATAAAATTTAAGTTTAAGAAAAAATTAACAATATATGTATAAGTATAATTCATTAATAATAATAATATTAAGATATAATTAATATTATAAATAAAATAAATTTTTATATATTTTTATTCTGATAGTAATAAAAATTATTATTATAATATTATTACATATTTATCCTCCAACTCCTTCCCTTTATATTTGGTGTGTTTATATTTATTTAAATAAAAATTTAAGTATCGAGAGACACGTGCTATAAAGAAAATATTTTGATTTTTTGATGATTGTGCATGGCAAATCAATTAATATACCAAGTTCAATAGCCCTTACATCACAAATTCAGGTTTAGCATTAATTTCTATTCACAAGTTGACTTCAAATGATGACAAACAAACATTAGTCATGTTTCTAGTTATTTGTTATAGACACTTAGCCGTTTAAAAGTTTAAAAATAAAAAATTGTAGTTATCTTACCTTACACATATTCTTTTAAAACAAAAATACTTAATGTTTAGATACATGTTATATATACTCAATTTTTTAAATTTAATGTAAATTTACATTAAATTAAAATACAAAAATATATAAAAATATTTAATGTCATGTCTATATTATAAAAATTCTTTAGATTATATCATTTGTATCGTTTATTTTTTTAGAACAAAAATGATATAATTTAGTTTCTTACCTATACAAAAAAGAATCAATTAAGAATAAATGATTATCTAATAATTTTTTTTATCTTCTATCAAGTGTTAAATGTGATTAAAATACAGGTATTTAACAATAGTAAAGTGACAATTAATACAGAAAAATTACACAAAATATATTTTATTAATTTTTAATTTTTATTAAAAATTAATAAATAATTTAAATAATTTTTTGTTTGAATATTATTATTACTGATTTTAAGTAAAAAATTCATATTAAATTTTATTTTTATTCTTGTTAAAGACTCTTATTTTAATCATTTAATAAAAAATAATAATATTTTAATAAAAAATCGTTTATCTTTTATTGATCTTTGATATCATTTATAATCTAAAAAATTAAATAATATAAATAAATTGATATAAGAGATGAATATGGCACTCCATTCTACATTATATTGACTTGATAGAAATAAAGGGTGCAAATAATTCAGATATTATCATGCAATCAGGAAGTCAGCTATTTTTTTCATTTAATGACATAAGACGTAACCTCTTATTTGAATATGGGGAAAAAAATGTGCCTTCACATTTGAGGCAGAAACAGTTAATTGCTTAATATATTGATTTGAAATCATTTTGAGTTCTTCAAATTATTTCATTTTTATAAATTCTGACATATTAAAAGAATTGTGACTTTTTGCAATTAGGAGATATATAAATGTAATGTTAAGTAAACTTCTTTCAAGCTTAAATTCTTTTTAGATAATATATATATGATAAATAGATTTTGAGATCGAATTTCTATAATAATCTTTAAAATTAATTAAAAAATTTAAGTTTCATGAGTTTTATAAAAGGAAAAGTAAATTCACTCTTTAAAAAAATTAAGTATTGTATCTTTACAAAGATAAAATAACCCACAAAGTGTTAATATGTATAATATTAGATCCATCTTCAATAAATTTAAATTTTTAAATTTTTTTATGAACAATATCTTTAAACACATGTCACCTTAATTTAAAAATCATATTTCAATGACTGAAAATTGAAAACTATTAAACTTGTTCGTTTCAGTCCCTGGCACAGCAAAGGGAGTCTTGGAATTATAGAATATGATTATATCTGAAGATGTTGTGCATAAAATTATACATTGAAACACATAATACTTGGCAAGAGTAAACAATACTGGACAAACTTATAATTTATGCTTAAAATTATAAATATATCATAATATAATCTGAATTATGTTTATTTTACAATGTTTATTAATTCGGTTGTATAAATGTGTAACTGAATTAAAAATGACATAACATGAGCTTTTATTGGGAAATAGATGTAATATACATAATTTCTGCTTATATATATACTTTAATTCATATATAATTTATTTATTCACGTTATTTTATTTTTAACATTCTTAAAAAAAAAAACATATATGTTGTTTATCAGGATATATTTGTCATTTGAAAGGTGATATTTCAGTTTATTAAGAAAGGAAAAGCATGATTAATTAGGAGGCCGTTACGTCAAAGTCTCAAAAGCCGGAGGCTTGGAATGGTTAAGAATTAATTAAGAGATAAAATGGAAGGTTACTAAGTGCCAAAGAAGTCTGGGTTGTCGATGTATATTTCTTTATATTATTTTTTATTTTTTATTAAATATTAAATATTTATAGTTTTAAAAAAATTAATTATATTAATTTATATTTTATTAATAAAAATATTAAATTACTTACCTTAAAAGGAATGAATAACTTTTAATTAAATCTACTTTGTTTTAAATTTGTTTAAATTAAATAATATTTTTGTATAATTTAAATCCGTCGTTTATAAAAATGATTAAACTTACTATTATACCACGTGAATCTACTCTTGCTATAAATAATATGCTGTCCTATACACCATCAACATCGAGTATATCAACTAAGCATATCTGCAGAAATGCACAATTAATGTTCTTAAATATGGTAACAGACTACCATATAAATCTTGAAGTTTTTTTTCACATTAATATGTTTATAACTTGATATATTAATAATTACATTAAAACGGTTTTTTTATATATACAAATTAAAACGGGTAAAATAAAGAAAAATGTAATCATTTTTAACTCATTGTTTACATAATTTCTTCTCTCTACTTGCAAAAGTAAATATATTAATTTAATAAAAATAATTTCTTCTTTATAAATCTTAGTCACTTGTGTGAGAAATAAAAATAAAGTATAATTGATAATAATGTTCTTCTCCTTATTTATATGTATCATTTTTTTTGTTAGAACAAAATTGACATGTCATTAAAATTTCATTCAATAATAAATCAAGAAAAAAAAAGATTAATTGACTCTAAAAAAGACATTTGACAAAAATAAAATTAAAATATAATAAGAAAAGTATAAAATAATATCCAACCAATTATAGTAGAAATTTAATGGGGATGTTATAGATAAAAATAAGAGTTTTTTTTTTTAAATGAAACTAATATGATGTTTATATCTATAATTAATCTTTTAAGTTAATCTTTTGAGATTAAAGAGTAAATGATGCTTATAGAGTAAAATAATAATAATAATAAATATAATGAGTGCCCCCACTGGTTCTAATCCCTCCCTCCCAATTTTTATTTTATTTTATTTTACAAAAGGTTATACTACAATTAATTCTCTAAACTTATTTATTTAAGACACCTTAGTTCTTAAATTTTTCAATTATTACATTTAATTTTATACTTTAAAAAAATACACTTAGGTCTCTAAAGTGTACTCTTTTGTACAATATAGTATTAACATTTTAAAATAAAATAATTAAAGTATATCAGTTGAAAGTTTTGGGGATTTAAGTATTTGGTTAGATACCACATGTATGCTTTTTTTTTCTTTTTCTTTTTTAAATCTTAGTCTTTTTCTTAAATTAAATAGTATAACAAATAACAAATAACAAGAATAAATAATTAACTGATAATAAAGTGAAACTCGGGCTATATATATAGTGCAATGTCTTAGCATAGTTCTGCTTTTGTCATTCACTACTACTACTTCTTCTTATTCTTGCCCACGAACCCATCTTCATTATGGCCACCATTAGCATTAGCCTAGAAGAACTCCACCTTTTCCACAAAATAGATAGAGAAATTTTCTCTCGACTTGTCTTGAAACTCATGAGAGACCCAGCTCAGTCCTTACTAGTCATGGCTCTTTGGCTATGGTTAGAAGAAAAGGGCTACCTTAACATCATTGTCAAGATGGTGCCTTTTCCTGATGCTATTGTGAATGCCTTAGCAGAAGAAGTTGTCTTATGTCTCAAGTGCTTAGAAGACATAACTACTACTCCTTCTCATGGTTTAGTACTTCCTCTTACTACAAGAGTTTTAGGACAAGAAATTTCCCTCCAAACATTTGCTCAAAATAGGTTTACAATCATTAGAAGGATCAAAACCATTCTTAAAAATGTTTGTTCTCGTGTCTTTACCGATATTTTACAACTTGTTTTGCCTGGAAGTTCTCAGACGATTAACTTTGGACACTCTCTTGTAGTACCCGGATTTCCACACCCAGTGTTTGGTAGTTTGAATATAGTAAACCAGCCCATGGATTATGATATTCCTACAGGTGGATTATGGGGTTGGGACCAAGTTGAACATGAAGGAACTGAAGATGATAGGACTATGTTTTTGACTTTTTCAAGGGGGTTTCCTGTTTTTGAAGAAGAAGTGAAAGAATTGTTTACAAATATGTTTGGTGATTGTGTGAGAAGTGTTCATATGGGACAAGGTACTTTTGAAGATGTTGATCAACCTTTGTTTGCTAAAATGGTTTTGAGTTCTGTCACTTTTGTTGATAGGATTTTACATGGAAGACGTATATCAAAGTTTAAAATTCATGGTAAACACATTTGGGCTCGTAAGTATGAACGTAGAGAGTAGATCAATCAATGGAACTTATCATGTACTAGCCATGAGTCTCCTCTTCTATTATCTAGTAATTGTCTTACTTGTGTTGTTCTTGATGTAATACTGCATGTGTCAATGGATATAATAATGTAGACCACTTTATGCTTTCAATAAATGAGCTAGCTAGTTAGCTATTAGAGTAAATGTCACTAGCATGGACTTAGTTTTTATTTCTTCCTGGTAAAGTTTAATTTTAGGTATTTGTTTATAATTAAAGAGTAATTTTATCATTTACTATATAACATTATTGAAATAAAGAAGATTTGTGAGATTTTGACAACTAAGTAACTTTGAGTAGAATAGTTAAAAAAAAAACACATTTTCCTTTATACCATGAAATTGACTAATGAAATTAAAAATTATATGGTAATTCTTTTTTTATATATAAACAAATCATTAAGAAAAACACAATAAAAGTCTCTTAATTAAGTCATATGTTTCATTTAATTCTTTAAATTAGAAACGATACGATTTATTTTCTTAGTTTTGTAAAATTAATCAATTAAGAATAGATTATATAATTTTAATAATTTTTATATTAAAATATTATTATTTTTCTATCAAATCATTAAATACTATTAAAACATGAGTTTTTAACTATGGTTAATTCACAATTAATATAAAAAAATCTCAAAATATTTGTTAATTTTCACTATTTTATTTTTTTAATTTTTGTTAAAAATTAAAATATATATTTAAATAATTTTTTGTTTGAATTTTATAATTGTTTATTTTTTCTTAAAATATTTCATATTAAATTTCACTTTTATCGTTGTTAAAGATTCGTATTTTAATCGTGTTTTAATTACTTGATCGAATATAATAATATTTTAAATGAAAAATCATTAAAATAATATAAGTTTTACATAATTGATATTTTTACAAAACTAAGGAACTAAATAACACAATTTCTAATTTGAGAGATTAAACGATATAAATAACTTAATTTAAGGTATTTCTATAGTATCTGAACTTAAATTATATGGTACTTTTATCAACTATTAAAATAAATTGAATAGGATTGAATTTCATAAAAAAAAAATTAAGAATGAACATTTTAACTACGGATAACCAAAACTATAATTAATTGAATAAATTTGACATTTTTTTTCAAAAATAACCCTAAACGATAAGGTGTGAGAGAATGGTTATTACAATATCAAAACTGTAGTTACGAAAACCGAACATATAAGAATATTATTTTTTATATACATATAATAACATATAAAATACACTTATAATAATAAAATACACAATACTTTAAATATTTAGAGAGAATTTATTCATTATTACTTATATATTTTTATTTTACTTAAACACATGTACTAAATTAGTTAAAAAATAAAAATTAGTGTTAAAATTTTAAATAATATAATAGAATAAGAATGATGTTAAGATTTAATTTTCTAAAATTAAATTTATTTTTAAATAAATATTTAAAAATAAAAAATGTAGTTAAACTGTATGAAAATTTATATTTACTCATAATCAACTGTTATTATCTAAATATACTCAAAATTGATATAAAATATTTATATTTATTAGCATTATTATCCATAAAAACAGTGCCCTTCCCCTCTCTCCGACCCTAAATGGGAACAAATTAAATTAATTTACTTGGACAGGGGTGAGCAATTAGGGTGGGCCACAACTCCTTTGACTTTTATTAATTTATGTAATTAATTTTATATTTAATAGAATAAAAATGACATTTGGTTTCTTGTTGTAATAAAATTTAATTAATATATAATTTATTTATTCAAATGTTTCTACTTGTAAGTTGTAACACACGTTAAAAAACCATATATTATTTATGTATGAAAAAAACATAGAAAACATATATTTTTTTTATGTAAACACATGTTCTTTTGCAAAAAAATCTAAGTTATTTTACATTATAAAAAAATAAATTTTTTTTAGGGATTAAAAATGAAACTCTACTTATGAAGTGATTATGTAATGCAATTAAATCATAAAATTATTCATCTTTGTATAAAAAATAATAAAAATATAACAACTTATCATATAATTTTTTTTATCTTTTTGGAAAAACTTTAAAATTTTGTAATCTCTTTCTTTGCTATTTTCCTACTAGCTAGCTATATAATTTAACATTCCTAAATAATCAATATCACATCTTTTATTTATGTTATTGTTCTATATTTGGTAGGAATTCTTTTTATTCTTTATTTAAAACAAAGTAATGATAACATTAACAAATTTAATTTTAATTATACTTTAATAAAAAAAATATCTAATTATACTTGCACATTATTTATAATTTTATATTTTTTTTATTCTTACACAAACATCTTTCTTCATCGTTCTAGTAATAATACTTGTAATAATGTTTCTTTGATAAACATCCAATTCATTTAAAAGTAAATTGAATTAAACTTATCTCACATAAATTTAGATAAATTGAATTGAATTATACTTCATTTCATATGATCTAAACTTAAACGAATTAAATCAATAAACATTACTTTGTTAGGACGCTATCAACTTATGTTTTTTTATTTTTTTTTTATAAGATGAAATGATATTGGTTTGATGGGAACACTTAACAAATCTCATCAAAAGATCGCAAAATAAACCACTTAATATTATGGGATCAAACTTCCTTAAATATGTGTATGTGTGAAATTTGACTTTAAAAAAAATGAAATTTAAATCCCATATTTAATAGTGTTTTATTCCAACAAAACTATAATACAATTTTTTATCCTGTAATCTATAAAATTTAGGTAAAGGATACTAAATATCCTATAATTTTTAATAAAATTGCATAAAAATCATATAGTTATTAAGTGATGCACAAGAGATTTTGTTTTCTGAAAGTAGTCATGTACAAGCACGTGACTATATTTTAATAGATATATTTTGAATTATAAACTCATAAAAAATCAACTAATTCTTAATCTCAATAAAACTCAAATGTTAATAGTCAACTTAGGATCAATATGTACATTTTTTGAAAGTTATAGGACTTTTGTGAATCATTTGATAACTATAGAACTTTGGATATACTATTTACTTCTTTAGAAAATATGGGAATATTATTATATTCACAAAGAATGTGATTAACCATAAGGTGAAGTGTCTAGATGATTTCTTTGTTTAGTATTCAAACTTAGAAAATATATTTTTAAGTCTATTTATTTGTAAAAAAAAAGTGTCATTTAAATCCCTTTATTTGTGAAAAATATATTAGGCAGGAGAAAAATTAACTTTACATCTATTTTTCCTTTAAATATAAAGGAATAACATACAATTTATTCAAAGACACCTTATTTTGGATTAGACTTATTTTTTTAACAAAATTGATTGAAGATAAGGTTTATCATTATTGTATAATTGTATTGTCTTGTTGAGGTAAGTCTTATTACAACTATGATAAGAGTAGTATAGGTTTCCTATTTTTTTCCACACTGAGTCAATACCTTCCCACATATTTCATTTTTTTTATCTAAATTTCTCGAAGGAAAGGCCTATCACTTTTATAGTAAATTATTGTTTTGTCTTTGTAAGTTTTACCACAATATTAGATGTATTTGTGGTAAGGTATTGTCTTGTGGTAGTAAACCTTACCATGACACTGGATGCCTTCCCAATGCCTATCCATATTAGGTTAATGACTTTCCACACTAGGTCAATGTCATTTCATACTCACCTAAAAGTTCATTGTAGGTTGGTAATGGTCATCAGAGCTCCATTCATAACTCTATAGTATAAGGGTATTTTGATATTAATATTATATATGTAAGACATATGAGAGGTGATTTTGGTAAAAAATGGATTTAGTTGCAAAATCCCTACTAGTTTGTAAATCACTCCAGAATAGTATATGTATCACATGTATATTTATATTTTAGAATAGATATATACCTAAAATAATTAATATTTGTTTAAAATTAGTATTCACATTTTTTAAGAAAAAAGTTTCTTTCAAATTTTGACAAAATTTGAAATAAAACTTAAGTGAAATTTTCATTGTCTAACACACAAAGTAACATATTAGATTATGAAAATTTTATTCAAGTTTGATCAAAATAATTTGTTAATATATTTCAGTAGTTTTTTAATTAAAAATTACTTCATTAGATATATGTATATATAAAAAATAAACATGCATGGGTCACATATGCTATTACGTTATATTTAATGAAAAATAGGATGAAAAATTAACTTTATCCTTTCATGACACATTTTTCGTTAATAAATGGACTTAAAAACATCTATTATAAACAAATGAGCTAAACAACATACGAAATCTAAGCAAAAGAACTTGCATTACACTTTTTCCTTAATTCTATTACTTAATTGCATTTTTTCCAACAATATGTTACTATATAATATGTGACGGCACACTTATGGAACTAAATCCTTATTTTTCTCAACTGCAAAAATGTTCCTTGGTAAGCCCATACCATTAGAAAATTAATTAAAATAAAAACATGGTCTTTTATGAATCTTAACATAACATCTACAACTCTACAGAGTTTACTAAATTATAGACTTCCTTCATAAATTGTATTATATTGTATATTGTTTCTATATACTCCAAGGTAGCAAATTAAGTCCAATTGTTTGTTAGTAAGTTAGTTACGTGGTTAGCATCACTAATCATTTAGGAGCATAGCTTATTGATATAAATATATTGGTTCTTTGTATAGTTAGTTTGTAAATCAAGATTATTTTCGTTCATTCTATTCCAACTCTCAAACTCTCTCAATCTTAATTTCTACTATGATATCAGAGCTTCAAGATCATGTGGATCTTTAATCTTCAATGGCTTTCGATGGTAGTGGAAAAGGAAAGTCAATTGTCATTCCTTCTCTAGATCAATAATCAATCTTCTCTTTTATTGGTGTTCCACCAATCAATCTCAGTTTTGTGATCTAGTTTGATTGTACAAATTTCTTTATTTAGAAAGAACAAATGCTTTTTTGCTCTTATTGGTTATGGCCTTGAACTTGTGATTGATCTATATATCATTCCTCCTTCAAAATTCTTGCAAATTCATTTGTTGTGAATCCTATATTTTTTTCATTGAATGGACTTAATAGTCTAATTAAGAATTGGTTTTATGCATTGGTTACACCTAACATGCACTTATATTTGAAATGTAGAGATATTATAGCTCAACAATGGAGTTCCTTAGAGCAAATGTTTTCTTCTTCCTCTTATGCTAGGATCATGGACTAATGCTTTCAATTACAAACCATCAATAAGGATGGTTCAATAGTAGAGAAATATATTATGCATCTTAAAACTATGGTTGATCATCTTTGTGTTATTGGTGAAACAATCTTAAATAGAGATTTGATTCTATATGGTTTAGGAGTATTAGACTGAAATTATAATCCTTTTGTGTCATCATATGAGAACATAATATATTAATTTTGATATCTTACATAGCAAGTTGTTAGCTCATGAAATACATTTAGATCGAAAGCATTCAAGGGATTTTAATGATCTTTTTCAAGCAAACTTTCTTAGTTTGCAAATCAAAGGTCCTTCTTCTGGTCATTCAATAATAAATCTCCAGGTAACTCAAATTGTGCTCCTTAAAATCTTCATGATTTTCTTCAACATAGTTCATCTTATCAACCTAAAAAGCAAAATCATGCAAGCATATTTTATGGTTACAAGAATAAGAAAAGGGGAGGTGGTTCTAAAATTATGTGCCAAGTCTGTAGAAAGATTAGTCGTGGTACAAATAAGTGTTATTAGCTTTTTGATTTTCATCAAAGCAAGAAATTTGGTCCATTTGCTATGATAACATAATGAGGTAGTAATAGTGATGGGTTTGAAAAGAGTGTGAACTGGTTGATTCTGAAGCTACTTACCACATTATAAATTATTAGAGTAATGTTGTTGAGAACAATAGTCTTTTCCTTGGTGATGACACCATTACACTAGGTAATGACTCATATTTAATCATTAAAAGTCATGGATATGCTTGTATTAAATCTTCCAATTCTGCATCTATTTTTTAATTGCATGATTTGTTACATGTTCCACTTGTTTCTCACAATCTAATGTTTGTTCATAAACTATGTAGTGATAATAATGTCACTATTGAGTTTAATGTAGCTTTTGTTTTTGTTAAGGATGCCTTGCACAAAATATTTTGGCCAAGGGAAAGGTTAGCAATGGCTTCTACTCCTTGGATGGATTTATCCTTCAACATTCTCAAGCTTATTCTAGTAATGTTGTCCATAGTATTAATACTAAGCTTTCTAGTACTAATACTAGTTTATTGTTTGTTTCTTCAATAAAGTCATATGTGTGGCATTATAGACTTACTCATCCTTCAGTAGATGTTCTAAATAAACTTTCTCCTTTTATTTCTTGTACTAAACTACCTAAAGACACATTGTCGATTCCTAGGGTGTTGCTAAATCTTACAAATTTTCTTTCCAACATGAAAGTTCTATTTAATTATAGATCAAATTAGCTAGAATGGATGAATAGATAATCAATAGAATTAAGAAAAAAATAACATTTTCACAGATGGTTAGGCATGCAATTACGTGTAAATAAAGTAATGCAAAAAATATAAAATAACACATGAGATTTTTAGGTGGAAAAACATAGGTCACACCCTGGCCTAAGAGGAAAACCATTGGTCGATCGGACAACCTAACTATCCACTATGAAAATAATGTTTAATTATAAAGTTTAGACTCAAACTATCCACCAAAGTAATACCTCTAAGTAATCTACTTAGAAGCTTCTGCTTTATTTCACAATCTCTATAAGCAAGGTATTCAGATTCAGACCAATCAACAACTTAAGTCACACAAGTAATCAAACTCGTTCAACTAGTACCTAAAATGTTAGCACAATAACCAAGTGCAAATATGCATCCTAGATTAGATTTCATAATGAATAAACCTAACTAGATGATTTAATAATATATCAGATAAATCAAAATCAACTAGCAATTATATAACAATTAGTTTAAGCACAAAATCAAAAATATTGTAGGTTTGTTAATTAATCAAATACAACCATAAAATATTCGATAAGTTAACTAAATGAAAAAAAAAACTACTTGAATAGTTTTTTTGCAAAACAAGGTAGAGAGATTAAGATAAAGAGAATAATGCTCTTATATGGTTAATAAATTTGTGTGATTTGGGTTTTTTAAATAGAATATTTTAAATCAATAGGTCAAAGCAGTATTACTATTATGTCTATAAAGTCAGTTAAAAGAGTTTTAAATAATGAGTATAATATAATAATAAACCAACTTCATTCGAGTTAGAAATGAGTTTTTAAATTGAAGCCCTGACTACTTGATCGATATGATATTTGCTCGATTGATTGAATACATAGTTTGATTTATCAAAACCCTTATTGGTCGATTTAATACTATGATCAAAACATGCTTGATCGATCTAGTCAATTAAAAAAATTATTTCAGGACTTTTTAAACTAAGTAGATCGATTCTAGATTGATTTTTAAACCTTAATCGATTGAGTATCTTAAATTCAAAATGTTTCTATATGTCTAATATGAAATCTAATGTGCCTAAGAACAAAGATATATCTAATATATATTCATTGGAGCTTGATAATTTCTTTAACTTGAAATATTCTCAAAATACACACATAAAAACCTCACGCAACACACTTATGTAAATCTTTATATCCATCTGATATATTGTATGTTGACTTTTGGACATCACCTGTAGTTTCTAATACTAGTGCAAAGTTTTTTTTTACTTTTGGTAAATGATTGTACTAAGTACATGTTATTATTCTTTTAAAAAAACACGAGGCTCAATCTTATTTTACCAACTTTATGAAAATGGTAGAAAGGAAGTGTGAAGTCAAAATCAATGTAGTTCAGTTTGATGGTAGGAAATATTTTTCTTTTCTTATAACCACACTTGGTGTTTTAAGGCTTACACATAGAATAATTTGTCCATATAACTCATTTCAAAATGGTGCAATGGAGTCTAGAAATCACAAAGTAGTAAAGAAGGGATTAGTCTTACCTTTTCATGCTAAGATGCTTTTAAAATTTTGGATTTATGCTTTTGCATAGATGTATATGCTTTCAATAGATCACCCTTAAAGGCACTGAACTTTGAGATTCCTTATTAGTTTCTTTATGGAAAAGCACCATTTTTTTTTATTTTCCTTAGGCTTTTTGGTTGTTTGTACTATCCATGTCTTAGGCCTTTTAGTAAGCATAAACTCCTACACATGTCTTTATCCTATGTATTTTTGCATTATGCTCTACATCAACATAGATATTTGTGTCTTGATAATGATTTTGGTAAATTGTACACAAGCATGCATGTAGTTTTTGATGAGAAATCTTTTCATTATTTGTTTTCCCACTTCGAGTTTAAAAATTCTATTTATGATCGTCTACTTTCTAATGAGTAGGTCAATTAATACCTTTTTCCAATTTTTTTAAATTATCTTCAACGATTACTTCTCTTTCTCAACCACCTTCATAATTACCTCATTATCTTGATTTTTATCATTATGTTAATGGTAATCAATCCTCATCAGTTTCTACTTTTCTTCATCATAATAGTCATGGTTCATCTTATTTTCCTTACTCTTCTTATAGTACATTTAGTTCCTCACCTACTTCTGTTCATTCTCTAAATAAGTCACCTTCTGTACTACCTCTAGTATCCTCTTAAGTTGGGACTCTATCAGGTGAACTATTTATTGACTTACTTGTTGTTGCTTACACTATACTAGCCTCTTTAGCATCTTCTGGCTCTACATATCTAATGGTTACTCATTCTAAGAAAAGGTCTCTAAAACTTAGGATTTATTCAGCTTTACACTCGCCTTGAAAAAACGTTATACTTGTTAAGCCACATAGTTTTTCTAACCCAAGGTATTGTTGAATGGGAAGCAGTTATGTCAAAAGAATTTCAAGCTTTACTTGATAATGCCACCTTAAAGTTTGTGCCTTATCTAATTGAGATAGATCATATTGGATGTAAATGGGTTTATAGAACCACATTAAAGAGTGATGGATGTCTAGACAAGTACAAGGCTAGACTTTTTACCAAAAGGTATATACAGGTAGAAGGCATTGATTATACATAAAATTTCCCTCCTATTATTAAGTCTCGGACTATTAGGCTGATGCTTTCCTTGGCTCTTGCTCTTGGATGGGAATCGAAATAGTTAGATATGAATAATGTCGTCTTAAATGATAAATTAGAGAAGAAAATGTACATGAAGCAACCAGCTAGTTTTGAGAACATAAAACATCCTAATTGGTTGTGTAAACTAACCAAAGCTTTGTATGGCCTAAAATAAGCTAAACGAGTTTGGTGTCAAAAGTTGAGTTCTAATCTTTTGGAATTGGTGTTTCTTAATTCAAAGGCTGACACCTTCATGCTCTCATGTTTACAAGTGGTCACAAAATCATTGTATTGGTTTATATATATGGAATTATTGTCATAGATAGTGACAAAGCCTATTTTAGGGAGTTGATTTCTCTTGAACACTAAGTTCTCCTTACAAGACCTTTGTGATTTGAGTTTTTCTTAAAGATTAAAGTCAAGAAATATGCAGATACCTTTCATCTTTGTCAACAAAAAACATGTAAAGCAACTCTTTACAAAGGTTGGTTTAGATTCTTCTAAGCCATTCAAGACACCTATAGCTTTAGGCTTTAAGTTGTCTAAGTATGATGGTGTTCTTCTAGTAGATCCTCCTCTTTTTAGAAGAATTATTGATGCTCTCCAATACTATGTTGTTACTAGGCCTAGGATATATTTTACAATTAACAAGTTATATCAATTTTTCTTATTGATGTCCAATGGGCTGTAGCTAAATGTTTTCTTAGATACCTCAAAAGTACCCTAAATCATGGCTTGTAATTTCATAAATCATATGTTTTGAGGGTGGTTGTTTTCTCAGATGCAAACTTAGCAAGTTTTAGTGATGATAGAAAAAGCATTGATGCTTATTGCATCTACTCTGGTGATAATCTCATCTCTCCAATGTCTTCAAAATAGATGGTGGTTGCTAGATAGAGTGTAGAATCAAAGTATAGAGCTATTACTCTAGCTTTATTTGAGATTGTATGGTTGAGATCTTTGTTGAAAGAGTTGGAAGCAAGAAGCTCATGTACATTTTTTTCACTGATATTTCAAGTGCAAAACATTTATCAATCAATCCAATCAAGCATGTATAAATTGACCTCCATTTCATTCAGGATTTAGTGTTTTCACAACAATTAGAGTTCTTGTTTACTCATTCACATGAACAAGTAATAGATACCTTAACTAAATCTTACCTGAGGTAAAATTCACTTCCTTAAAAACCAAACTCATGGTGCTGCTTCAACCTCCATAAGTTTGAGAAGGGCTATTGTATTGTGTTAGGTTGTACATTGTTTGTGTATACACTTTAGTGTAAAGGATTAGCTCCAATTGCTTGTTAGTGAGTTAGTTACATGGTTAGCTTCACTAACTATTTAGGAGCTTAGCTTATTGATATATATGTATTGGTTCTTTGTATAATCAATCAATAAATCAAAATTATTTTCTCTCATTTTATTCTAGTTCTAAATCACCCTCAATCTTAGTTTCTATTACATTACTCCAGGAACTAATATTGATGAACTCCATTAGTTCCATTTACTCCTTCACGTGAACAAGTAGTAGATGCCTTGACTAAACCTTACCTAAGGCAAGATTCACTTCCTTAAAAACCAAACTCATGGTGCTACCTCAACCTCCATGAGTTTGAGAGGAACTATTAGATTGTATTAGGTTGTACATTGTTTCTATACACTCTAGTGTAAAGGATTAGCTCAAATTACTTTTTAGTAAGTTAGTTACATGGTTAGCTTCACTAACTATTCAAGAGCTTTGCTCATTGATATTTATATATATGTATTGGTTCTTTGTATAATCAATTAGTAAATCATGATTATTTTAGTTTATTCTATTCTAGCTCTCAACCACTCTCAATTTTGGTTTCTATTAGATTTCCCTAGAAAATATTACTAATGAACTTCACTAGTTCCATTTATCCAACTCACTATACCTCTGAGTTATTGGTCTCGAATTGAACATTAATCCATACACAATTCAACGCAATATACACTCTCAAATTGTTATTGCATAAGTGCATTATTTTTTAATAGAGAAATGTTGTATATATTAACTTATTATATATCAAGTGATGTCGTAGTTTATTATATTGTATGTTATGGATGTGAGATTTGATTCATTGTGAGACTGCTTATCAACAAATGGTAAATTCTATTATGACATGTATTGTTTTTTATAGTTCAAATTTGACATATAGCTTTTTTTTTATAGTTCAAATGTTGAAATAAGAAAGGGACACGTTTTATCACCATATCAGTGGTAGATCTAGCACACTAACTTAGGTAGAGCACCATATAAGTAGTAAAACAATATTTTTTTCTTTTTATTTCCTAAAATATTCAATTTAAATATTATATTAATAACAATCATAATAAAAAGTTAATGTAATTATAAACATTGTTTTATTTTTTATTTAATGAAAAAAGATATTATATGTATCTCATTTAAACATAAACATGTTGTTAAATTTGTAATAATTTCTTATATAATAAAAGACTAAATTGTAATTCAGGGGCATAATCCCAATTTATGCATTTAATTTATCAACAATTTCATAGATAATGAGAATTCTAAAATGCATACTAATAACCTAGAGGGAGGTGAATAGATTATTTTCATATTTTATCAATTTATAATTTAATAACCTCAACAAAACAATCAAATATATAATCGCATGTAAAAGTAAAGTACAAAAATTAAAAAACAACACACGATATTTTTAAGTGGAAACAACCTAGATCACAATTATGAACTAAGAAGAAAACCATCGGTCTACCAGACTACCTAATTTTTCACTGTGAAAACCAAATGTTGAAATACAAAATCAGTCTTATGTTACCCTACTTATGATATGCCCCAACATGCCTAACTTATGAGCCTTGTTCTATTTTCACATTTTCCAAGATTAACGTGAATGATTTCCAAACTAACGTTTTAATCAACTCCTCGCCAATCAGAAATGTTCATAGAATAATTGTAACCAAGGTTAGCACATAAAAATACAAGTTCCTATGTATGTTCTAGAATCGATTTAATAATGAATAATCCTAACTAGAGCTTTAAATCATATATCAATTAAATCAAATCAACTACTAACGTTTTAATCAACTCCTCGCCAATCAGAAATGTTCATAGAATAATTGTAACCAAGGTTAGCACATAAAAATACAAGTTCCTATGTATGTTCTAGAATCGATTTAATAATGAATAATCCTAACTAGAGCTTCAAATCATATATCAATTAAATCAAATCAACTACTAACGTTTTAATCAACTCCTCGCCAATCAGAAATGTTCATAGAATAATTGTAACCAAGGTTAGCACATAAAAATACAAGTTCCTATGTATGTTCTAGAATCGATTTAATAATGAATAATCCTAACTAGAGCTTCAAATCATATATCAATTAAATCAAATCAACTTGCAAATCTTAGAACAAGTAGATTAATTACAAGTTCAATAAAAATAACTTCTTTGAAATTTAATAATTAAATTCAAATAATCATGATTACTCATATAATTATTTGATTTAAACATAAAATATTCTACTAAAAAAATCTATATAAACGAGAAAAATATGAAACAAATAGGTTTAGATTTATACCAACATAATTATATATATAAATATACGAAGAGATGAAACTTAGCCTAATTAAAAAGGAGTAAAAGAGAAAAGAAACCTAACTATTAAACCTTGTGCTCCTAAAATATGCTATGTAGTTGTGTGTATAATTGTGAGAGAAGAGTGACGTATATATAGTAAACTTAAAGAGCCAAAAAGTCATACACTTGATGTGGTACAATTCTATAGGTAATTGGTTGCTAATTGGGATAAAAAAACAAATTAAAATGGATGAAATACATTAGTTCCCAAAAACGGGATCAATCCCTCTATGAGATGGATGGATCTCTCCCAAAAATAAGTTACGCTTACGTAACATAGGTGATCGATCTATCTATGTATGGAGGTGTGCTAAAAAAATTATGTAGAGAGTGAAGGATTGAAATGTGATTGATTACAGATATATCCATAGTGAGATTGATCCATGTACTACGTGGATCGATCTCTCTATCTTAAAAGGTTAATATCTTTATTATACAATATTAAAATTGATCAAATCAAGAAAATACTTAAATATGTATGTAATTCTATGTATGATAGTTATGAAATATATACATGAATTATGACTACCCAAAATCTATGGGTTTTTTAATTTTTCTGGAGATATTTTATTTTTGAGAAACTTGTAGCAAATTTAAAGATAAAATTATATGTAAATATTTTATTCATAAAAATAACCAATACTTATAATCCTTACAAATATTATATTAAAAAAATTATTTGTTAAAAGTATGATATCATTGCTCCATCCAATTAAATCTTTCCAATGTAATTCTATTAATAACTCTTTTGACATATATTTCACATGTAAATTAATTAATATTATTAATCTCTACATCAGGAGAGTATATAGCTAAACAATCAAAATTTATTATAATATTATATGCATAAGTTTATTATATATATTAAATATGTGTTAATATTAGATTAAATATTAAATTTAAAAAATAAAAGTAAGTAATTGTGAGTCTACTCTACTAGCAAGGAACCAATTGTTTTTTACATGTAAATTTATGTTTACCTTAAGTTTTTATTTTTTTACTAAGTGAACTTTTCATCTACAGATAAGACTTAAGCTTGCCACTTTTATCTTGTCACGAGACTTTTTATGTTATTTGGGTTATTAGATCATTGGTTGTTATATATTACGTTACGATAAAAAAATATTTTTCTATAAATTATATATCTGTCAGTTGTAATTTTCCCCCCTTTGGGCCGTAGATTCCAGTTCTTATTTACTTGCAGTGGTTAAGGCTGGTTTCAGAAACTTGGCAAGTAATTTGGACCTCCAAAAACCATTAAGGAAATATGTCGGGCCTTTAGGACCTTTACTACTTCTGGGCTTACTTCTTTACACTCAACTAAGTTAACCCCCGAGTTCTGAGCTAAGGTTTGTTTACTGAACACCTGCACAGTTTCTGCTTTTCGTGCACGACACAGCAGGATTAAATAATTCAAAAGGAGCGGTTGACCAATAAACAATCGAAGAAAATTATGGCTGTGTATTCTATTTATATTTTAAATTAATTTTATATTTAATACATATATTTTTAAATATTTATATTAATTAATAAATTAATAAATTAATTAAAATATTATATAATAAAATATATTTTTTTACAAAATAATTATAGAATAAATAGTTAAAATATTTGAAATAATTAAATAGATTATCGAATTGTATTAACTATTATGAATATATAAATTTCGACAATATAAAAAATAATTTATCGATATTTTTGATATTTTTAATTTCTTTCGACATTTAACTACAATATCTATAATATCTAAGATACTTTAACAAAAAAAAGATATATAAATAATAATTTAACGATATAATATTTAATAATAATTTATCATTATTTATGATAATTAAGCTAAAAGATATGAATATCACGTTTGGATATTATAATTGTATTACACTAAATCTGTATAGTATTTAATGATAAGATGTATAATATAATCAAACAAAATTAATTATAAATATTTTAATAAAATAATTTATATTTAAAATATTTTATTATTATAAAATTTATTTTTATTTTTTTATTATATTTTAAAATAAAAAATATTATTTTTACTTTAAAATGAAAAAAAATCAAGATATATAATTTTATAATTAAAAATTCATACAATGTAAGTTATATATTTAAATCTACATCCCTTAATCGTATTAAATTTATATAAATATACTATTTTTATATTATGCATATATCTGATTTCACAATCAAACACATATTTATAAAAATTATACAGTCACGTGTTTAATACTATATAACAAGTCACGTGTTTAATACTATATAACAAATGTACCGTAATGATTTTATTTTTAATTTTTATGTTATAAAAAATGTGTAGTATATTTTGAATATGAATTAAACATATTTTTTTTATGTTATAGAAAAATATTTGTACACCACATAAATAGAATTAAAAATAAAACTCCTTAAAATGAATTATGATGTGTACTTAAATTTTTTAACATTTCAAGGCCAATTAGTGTGATGAGACCTCTATTACGTGTTTAAATCATAATAATGTTTTGCATGTATTTTTTACTTGTAAGGTATAATTCATATATTATTTATACAAGTTTTTAAATAATGTATAATTTTTTTAACAATAATATGAAATTCATTACATTATTAAATATAATTATAAAAATATACAGTTTAGATTTAAAAACCAGGAGATGATGGTGATATGTTCGTACTTCTCTTTTATTAGGATGCAAGAGGGAAGAGTCTCCATTGAGAACTATAGTTATAGAAAAAAAATGTTACATTTTTTATTGGATAGAAGTTATATATAGTTTAAAATCCTAAAATTTAATCTACTATTTTGCTTATGGCTTTGAGGGCATAGAAAACTTTTAGAACTTCCAAAGAAAGGTGAAAAATAAAGAACAAATATAATTTTGATTTTCAAATAATATATTAAAATATTATACAAAAATTGTATAAATGTATTTTTTTAATTACAATTTAATATTAAATTTTTTTTATTCTCTCGAAATATGTATAATGATATTTTCCAAACTGGGCAATTGCTTTCTCTCTTCATCATTGCTTCACTAAAATTTAAAAAATCTCTCAAATATCAAAGACCAATTAATTTAAGCCTATTACCACTTTTTGGGGGGAAGATTCATATATGCACAAGGATCGATTGGACACTAGTGATTGGAAAGATAAGAATGAGGTGCACTATTTAATTAACAATAGAAATATAAATTAAATGAAACCATCCTAATCAAAAATATAAAAAGAATAATTACACTTTGAATTATTTTCATTTACACTTTTTTTTTTCAAATAATGCTTATAAATTTTATTAGTTTTTGGATTTTTTTTTATATTTTTTAAAGAAAAGTAATATATAAAACAAAATAAATTTTATGCATATTGAATATATATAAGTGAAAATTAGAGTGTAAAATAAAAAATCCTTATTTTATGGCAAAGGCTAATTTCTGTAATGCTGGTTTCTTTAAGTAGACTTTAATTTTGTTTGTTAAAGCTCCGTAGGAAGTGTTTGATTCTTAAAAGAATCTCACCGACGTACACAAACAAAATGAGAGAAGAGATTATATATTATATGTGAAAATATGTTAAATGTAAACAAAAAATTTCTCCAATGTTATATCAAAAGAAATTTTCTTTTTTAAAACAAATAATTTTATTATTTTTAAAATTATTTTGCTATGTATCATACTATAACTTATATAAGGTAAATATTTAAGTATAAATTTATGTGATATGTAAATATACAAGATCAATGTTATTTAAAATAAAATATCATAAATTTGTGAGTTATAACGTAACATTATATCTTAATCATACACCATTTTGTGATTAAATATTACAATTGATTTATAAAATTTTATTCTATTAACTTTTTTCCATGTTGATTATTTTTATGATAATTAGATTTGTCATTAAATTAATAATTTTTACAATATTATTTTACTAAAAATTAATATTAAATAATTATAATTAGGTTGGATTTATTAAAAAAAATGTCACGAATCATAAAATTCATTAAAATATGATACTTCAATTTTAGCGAGAAGAAAAAATTAATGTGATAAAAAGGATGTCAGAAAAGAAGAAGAATTATACAGACATAAAAAGAGTTCACGTTAAGTAGTTATTAAATTTTAAAAAATTCACCATTAATCGCTACAATTTTTTTCCTGCACTTTTCTTGTCTCTTATTAGTATTTTTGTTCTCCTTTATTTTCGTACAGAGCTTCACAATCTCCTAAATTCTAATTATATATTAAATGCTTTGATATTAATCAACAACAAATACATTAATAGTTTAATCTATTAGTATTATCAGTAATTTAAATTTATTAATTTTTTCTTATTTAAAAAAATATATAGAATGTTTTATCATTAAATTTTAAATTTATTATAAAAATATCATCTTATTTTATTAAGTTTATAATATTAAACATTTCAAATATTATAAATTTCCTATTAACCTAAAATAAGTAACATAGTTAACACCAAAGCAAACATGCTTTGCATATGTAACTCTAAAACACACGTTGTTAATCTCAAATATATCTCACATGTGATTCTATAGTTTCAAATATATCACTAGTATATTCTAAAAACATATTAGTCTCAAATATATCTAAATTAAATCTATCTTAATTCTAATCACATTTTTGTTAGTAAATTTGTATCAAATGGTATAATCACAAATTTTTCTTCTTAACATTCTGCTTAACAGAATATAAAATAATAGAGAAATAAAAAATACACAACAAAAAATTATAGTAGAAGCTTAAAATTAGAAAAAAAAAATCACTTTCGTTGTCAAAAGACAACCAGAGAAAAATTTATTATGTGGAAAATTATTACAGTCACACTCTCAATAATTTTCTCAAACACCCAAAAGACAAGAACAATTACAAGCCAATAAAATTTTCTCACAAAATTTTCTCACTCAAAAACTTCTCATATAAGTTTTTCTCTATTTTTGGGATGATTAACAATAAAGAAATAAAACCATATTTATAGCCTTCAAGTTTCCATTTCATATGTCAAACATTTTTTTATTCAACAAAATTAGGTTACCTAATTTTGTTATTCTTTATTCAAACAAGATTAGTTAACTCTATCTTTGATAATATAGTAAACCATTTTTCATGATTTTTTTTTAAATTAGACACCTCTTAATTTGACTAATAAACATTATATTATTTTTAATCAATCGTAACAATTTCAATTACTCTCGTCTCATTCAAAATCATCCTCAATGTCACTCGAATTATCTTGATGAATTAATTACGACCCTAAACCAAGAAGTAAAAAAAAGAAGAAGGAAGACTAAAGCGGAGGAATTAAAGAAGGAAATTAAAACTGCCTGAAATGCAGTATAAGAAGTAGAGGGAGAAGCTCAGAGTATTTCTAGAAGAAGCTGAAAAAGCAAAAGTAGCAAAAGCCAAATGACCATTCGCCAAATTAACAAATTAGGTGAATTGAAAGTAGCTTCGGCCATGACTTAGATGAAATACATTTTTTCTGTTTTTACCAAAAATATCATCTATAAACATTTAAATATTTATTTTTTATTCACAATTATATCATAATAATTTTAATAATATATAATTTTTTATTTACTTATTATTTTAAATTATAAATTATTTATTTTGAAAAAAAGTGAAATTTATATTTTATTATTTTTTGTAAAAGATTTTTTTTATTGATAAAATTTCAATTTTATCCCATAAAATTTAACCTCAATCTTTCACGGGGATTTTAATAAACCTTTAAAAAAAATAATAGATTATATTATCTCAATAATAATTAGTAAATTAAAGTATATTTTTATCAAAAATAACGAAATTATGTTCCTCTTTTAAAGTATATATATATTTGATAAGTATACATTTTATGTTAGACTATTAAAAATTGTGTCTTAAAGACTCTCAACTCTTAACCCTAATTTTTTTTTAATTTTTTTCCTTTGAACAAATATTTATATAAAGTTACAAATCAAATTTTTTATTTATTGCATGCTTTTTAATGAGCATGGTATACACTCAATAAATACTAGCTCGTTAATTAAAAGGACAACTCATTACTTACGTTATTACAATAATTTAGTAGTAGTAAGGCGTGAGATTTTTTATATGTGTCTAATTAGCTATTAATTATAAGTTGAATTAATTTATTTTATGATTTGCGATTAGCTATAGCTATCCCAGCTTACAAAAACAACTCATGAATTCTTTAATAAATATTATTTTTAAAATACAATTACTATGCAACAAATTAAAAATTAGTTAAAGATAATATTTTTATTTCTGTATTTTATAAAATTATAATTGAAATATATTATATATTTTATTTATCATATTTAAAATATAAATAATATAGTTTTAAGTTGATTACCTTAATTTATTTAAAAGGTAAATATTAATTATGTTAATTAGAGTAATTTATTTTTATTATTATTTTTTAAATTTAATCTTTTTATTATGAAAGGGCGACAACATAAAAATAAATAAATTTTAAAAATTTTATTTTTATTTTCATTGATGTCTATTATTAAAATATATATATATATATAAATAATATTTTAATAACAATTTAAAAATAAAAATATAAAAATATAATGAAAAAAATAATTTTTTATTCTGTTGATGTCATTTTTAAAAAAAATTAACTGTTAAAAAAATTAAAGTATCATTCTTAACATGTTATAATTTCATTCAAAGTTATGTCGAGTCCAACATAAACTTTAAACAAGCAAAGTCTAACGGTCAACTCAAATAAACACCCTTCTATCTATGCACTCAACCAACACCTCAAAGACACATTAGCAATCAAATCTTGTTGCTTAGTTTTCCGGCATGCCATTCATTAAAAATAAATATTAATTATATCAATCAAAATAATTTCGTTCTTTTATTATTTTATATATAGTAATTTAATTTTTTTTATTAATAAAAAATAATAACATAAAAATAAATAATTAAATTTTAAAAATTTTATTTTTATCGATTTTGTTGTTATTGTTGTCTATTATTAAAGATAATATATAAAAACAATAACTTAATAACAATTAAAAAATATGAAAAAAAATAAAAAATTTACAGTTTTTTCGTTTAATATCACTTTTTTAAAACAAATACAAAAAATAAATAAATTATTATGTAAGTCCAACGTAAACTTCTAACAAGGAAAGTCTAACGATTAAGTGAAATTAACACCCCTCTATGCACTCAACAAACAGTTCAAAAGACACATTATGTCAAGTCCAACATAAACTTCTAACAAGCAAGGTCTAACGGTTAACTCAAATTAACACCCCTCTATGCACTCAATAAACAGTTCAAAAGGCACATTGTTGCTCAGTTTTTCAGCATGCCATTCATCAATGAATATTCAAATTTATAAAAATATATAAATTTGTATATATTTTTATAAATATTATTTATAAAAAATGAGAATTTAAGTCCGCTATCTTCATAAAAGTGTATAATCTACTACCTATTATAAAATAGATTTATACGATTTTTTTTTTGTAAAAATACATATTTATATTGTCTCACTTAATAGGTACAATCTAAAATTTAATTTCATTAAAGATAACGAAATTAAATGACTTATATATTGTGATACATGATAGAGTTATTTTAAAAATTCAAAAAATGATTAATTTTAAATAATTATGATAAGTGCAAAACATAAATAATACGAGCATAAAAATGTATGCAAATTTATATACACATATAATTTACCTTCACAGTTTTTATTTATTATTTCATTCTTTTCGATTTTGGGAAGGGAGGTGGAAATAATTGATTTATAATATAAATTTATTTGAAAAACAACAAAAACATTATTCTTTAAATTTAAAATTATAAAAATACTATTTTTTATGTACAAGATCTACATCAATTTATAAATTTTTACTATTAAATGATGTTTAATTAGACGTTATTCAAATTGAACTGCGGTTATTTTGATCAATTTAATTATATCTCGTTCAATGTTATTAGGATACTATTTTTATTGTTATAAATTTAAAGAGAGTTATTTTTTTTTTGTAATTTTTCAATTTCTTTTTAGTTTTCCAAGACTCAATATAAAAATTCCAAGCGATATTCATATGTAATATCACTTAATTTTGTATACACTTTTGCACATATTCTTTATGTTATGTTATGTGTCATGATTATTTTAAAATTGAAAAAATTATTTAATTTTTTAGATAATATTGATACATAACAAAATCTAAATTGTATGGATGCAAATTATATATTTATAGCATTCATCTTTTACCTAAACCCCTCGAAAAACTCTATACATTCTCGATAAAATTGCATTTCCACCGTACTAGTTTTCCAAAATAAACTACATGCTTTATAAATGCTAGTAGGTTTCATATGTTTAAATAGTAAAGAGAAAAATTTGTATTTAAAAATGTTAGGTTTATGTTAATATTGTCGATATTCATGAAACAAAACTTTTAATTATAATTTTAATTTCTAGATGTTTCTTAAAAGAATATTTCAAGCTGTAGAAACTATTGTGCCCGAACGATCACATATTAGGTATATTTATATGCTTATGCACGTTAGATTGCGTATTAGACACAATAGAAAAAAAATATGAATTTAAGACATTTGATCGACCGAGTGTATATTGGATCGATTTAGCAAGAAATCCGATTAATTTGATTTTAATACATGACTAGATTGATCGAAGGATATACTCGATGGATTGATCAAGTGGATGTTCGATCGATCAAACACTTGTTTAGATTGATCGAGTAACCAGTTATCTTATTTTAAAACATATTTTTAATACGAATTAGATTGGTTTTTTTTATAGTATTGTCATTAATACTTAAAAGCATTTTAACTTATTTATGGACAATATGATAATTCCACTTTAACTGAATGTGCTTCAAAGTATTCTTTAAATACAAACCTAAGCACACATTTGAAACTAATCAAACAAGTGTTATTGTGCTTTCTCTTCATCTTTTATTCTTTCTCTCTTATTTTGCTAAAAGTTTTCAAGTAAGCTTTTTTATTAAGTTAATTCACCAAACATTTATGGTTGTGTTTGATGGATTAACAAGCCTATAATAATAATTGTATTATAATGTTTTTAACTGATTATTCTAGAGTTATTAGTTATTTTTCTTTTATCTGATATATTGCTTATATCAACTAGTTAGGATTTTTGTTATTATTGAATCTATTCTAAGACGCACACTTACACTTGTATTTATGTGTTAACTTTTCAGGTGACAACGGTGCTGATCAATTTACTCGGGACACGAGTTTGTCAGAACATTGGTCTGGATTTGAACACCTATCTTATAGAGACTGCGTTCAAAGTAGCAGCTTGTAAATAGGTTACTTAGACGCATTACTTGAGTGGGTAATTTGAGTCATAACCTTATAACTGAATACTTTTTTTATAGTGGGTTGTTAGATATTCCGATGGATCGATGATTTTCTTCTTAGATCATTAATGTAGCCTAGGTTGGTTCCACCTAAAAATTTTGTATGTTGATTTTTTTATTTTTATATTACTTTATATATACGTGATTGATTGTTTGACCACTTATAAAATTTTAATTTACTATAATTCTACTCACTAGATATTTAGATCCATAATTAAATGAACTTTAAAATAATAATACAAAATTAACACATTAGTAAGTTTTATGCTCTAATTGGTAAGTATAGAATTTCTCAAACAATACATATGATGTCACATGGTAGAAGTTTTAAAATAATAAATAACTTTTTTCATTTATCAAAATAATTGTAATATTATAATAATATAAATAAATTAAGTTCAAAAATAAATATAATTTCAAGTTCTCTCAAAATATCTTTGAGAATTTTCTTTACCAACAACAATATTTTATGTGTTATAATTTTTAAAGAGCATTAAGGGAATCTTATATGCTACCACAGATATTTAAATAGCTAATAAATAACAATTTTAAATATTAAACATATAATATCTCTCTTAAATATTATCTAGATGTGTTAAATGAGTTGAATTGATTTATCTCACTTAAGCTCGTCTTATCTTAGGTGAACTATAGCTCAACTCTACATGTCTATATTTTATGTGAGATAATTTATCTCAATTTGTTTTTAAATAAATTAAGTTGAATAACTCTTAATCGGACTCAATTATATTTTTGAAAAATTAAACAAAAAAAATTAAAAGCATTTATAATTTTCTTACAAACAAAAAGTGTTTGTATAAATATTCTCTTGATTATATTTTGCTAAACATTAGAAAAAATAGTATATTTTAAATGTGAAAATGTATTTTAAATCGATATATATTAGGTGGGGGCAGTACAACTCCAATATCATTACAAAAAAAGATCGTATAAGTTTATTTTATAAATATAATATATTCATATTGTCCTACTTTTTATAAATGTAATGAACATATATTTTCTTTTTAGACTTATGGTGTCCCACCTAATATGTACGAAACTAAGATATATTTTCATTTACAACAAAATTGGCTACTCTTTTTCCTATTAATTAATACATAAATTATTGAATTAGATTATATGTATAAATACATTGATAGTTATAGTACAATTTACCACTCAAATTTTGACGTGTAATTTTTAGGGCCAGAATTTTGTATAAAACCGTAAATTCATTCCTTTATAATAGTTATAAGATAAAAAAAATACTAATGTCATAGTAATTCATGCCTACTTTTGTGCCAATCTTTTTTTCATTATGTTATTTGTTAAAAAAAATTTAAAAATTAAAAGGTGACATATTTTTATATATATATATTTTAATGCATGTTATTATATAAAAGATATGAGAAATAATAAATATAAATTTACGTGTTCATACTATTCTTTATGTACATATAGTATAGTATATAGGAAGATTTTGTGACCTCAAAATTTTACCCTAAAAGCCACAAATTTGTGTATAAATGTGCTTAGAAATTTGATGTTATGAAACTTATATAGATAATATTTTTTTAATATAAGATAACACACACTCTTATAATTAAAATTTGAACTAAAATCATCAATATATTTTAAAAAAAGTTATATTGTTGAGTTAGAAGCCCCTTGACAACCCTTATAGTATAAACCTAATAAATTCACGTTATGGAAAATAAAAATAATTAAAGGAAACCAATTTAGCACAATGGTGTAGTATATAAAATTAATATATATATTAAGACATTTAAATTAGATTATTTATATCATTTAATATCTTAAATTATAAATTGTGTTAATTAATCTATTAGTGTGAAAAATGAATCAAGGATAAAATGTATTATTTTAATGATTTTTCTATTAAGTGATTACACGTAATTAAAATACAAATTTTAACAACGTTAAAGTGACAATTAATATAAAAAATAAAATTTAATTAATTGTGACTATTTTATTTTAATGTTATTAACAAATTAAAGTATATATTTAAATAACCTTATATTTGAATATTATTGTTTTTTTATTTTTTCAATAATTTTATATTAAATTTTATTTTTATTTTTATTAAAAGTTCATATTTTAATGACGTTTTAATCATTTGACTTAAACTAATAATATTTTAATATAAAAATTGTTAAAATAATATAATTAGTTTATTAAATTTTTATTATTTTTCTATTAAATGATTACACCCGATTAAAATAAGAATCTTTAATAATGTTAAAGTGACAATTAATATTAAAAAAATTAATTAATTTTTACTATTTTATTTTAGTGTTTTATTATTTTTAATGTTTTTAACAAATTAAAGTATATATTTAAATAACCTTCTAATTGAATATTTTTTTATTTTTTCAATAATTTTATATTAAATTTCACTTTTATTTGTTTTGTTAAAAACTCATATTTTAATCCCTTGACATAAAATGATAATATTTTAATATAAAATTATTAAAATAATATAATTAGCTTATTAAATTATTATTATTTTCTAACAGGTGATTACTCGCTATTAAAACACGAATCTTGAACAATGTTAAAGTGATAATTAATATGAAAAAAAATTAATTTTTAAATTTAATTCATTATCACTGTTTTATCCTATTATTTTATTGTTTTTAATTTTATTAACAAAGTATATATTTAAATAACCTTATTTTTGAAAATTATTGTTTTTTATTTTTTTCAATAATATCATATTAAATTTTACTTTTAGTTTTATTAAAAACATATATTTTAATCACATTTTAATAAGTTGATATAAAATAATAATATTATAATATAAAAATTATTAAAATAATATAATTGTTTTATTTTTTATAACTAATGAACTAAATAATTGTATTTCTAATTTAAGAAATTAAAAGAAAAATAATATGAAAGTTTACGTCACTTCACCTTATATAATATACCATCAATTTATCACCAATGAGTAATATAATTTAATGATCCTTTCATAAAAAAAAATCCCAATTATATAAACCAAGGCTACTGACTACATACCAAGTCAATTTCATACAGCAAAAAACAAAACATGCTAGATGCACAATAATTTCGTATGTTTGGGTTAATTGATCTCAACGGAATTGGAATATGCTTTTTTCCATTATTCTCCGTAAGAAAAAGTCTTGATGATTAATTTAAAAAAAACAATTGCACATTTTAAGGATTGTAATATTATCAAATCTTTATTTTTTATTTTCATAACATTAAATTTTATAATTGTAATAAAAATATCATTAATTTTTTTTTCATACTATTAAACTTTATAAAATGTTAAAAAATATCATCGACGTCAATAAATTAACAGTAAATTACATGTATATTGAGAATATTTTATTACATTTGTAAAGTTTAGTGATATAAAAGTAACAAAAAAATTGATTATATTTTTGTAATATTTTTAAAATTTAATAATATGTAAGGAACAAATCAAAGTTAAATAATATTTTATAACAACTATCAAAATTTGTTAGTAAAAACAATCTATATACTCAATATATAATCCAAAAAATAAACTTTAAAGTTGTTATATTATTTAATATTTACAAATAAAATAAAATATTTTAGTTACATATATTATGATCCAAGAAAAACAAGAATTGAACTTATAATTTAATTTATATAATTTATTTTTGGATAATTATTTAATAAAATTAATTTATATTTGTATTATACTCATAATTTTACAGTGATGTGAAAAGTATAAGATACTCTATAGAAAACGTAAGTTCAAATTTTAGTATTGTCATTATACATACTACATTTAAACATTTAATTTTTAAATTCATAATATATATTTAAAATTCTTGATATTATTATTATTATTATTATTATTATGTATAAATAATACTTAAAAAATATAATTTTTAAGATTTATTAATTTAAAAAAGAAGAGGAGGACAACGAAACCTAACAATTATAATAAAGCTAGTCACATTATAACAATTGATATTATCGTAAAATATGCTTCAAAAAGGTTAGATTGATCTCATATAACATCGCCCAACTCGTTAATTAATATAGTATGCTTGCTTGTGACACATACACAAGTTGTGTTTGGCCTATTGGATCATATGTGATAGGTCGACACAACCCATAACCTGTTTAATCTATTATTTTGATAAAAATTGCTTCTTTTAGGTATATTGAACTCCTTACTTTAAGATTATAGGTATAATGCATATCCACTAGGTTAATCTCACATATAGTAATATATGAACACATTTATATATTTAGCATTCGTTTTAACATATTTCAATTTTGAGAATAAAAGAGTAGCATGTTAGCTCGCCCAAGTATGGCCCAACCCATTGTGAGCCATGGTTCACGAGACGTGCTATACTTTTCTTTTAAACTTACATATTGTGCCATGCATGTTGTGTCAGAATTCTATTGGATTGTGCTGTGTTGGCCATGTAAGCTATATAGGTAAGGGGTTAATAGGTTATCCTATGCCATGGGGCCGTTTGACACCCATAATTTGTAGAATATATATTGACACAATAAAAAAAAGAATTACTCAAAAAATACAGTTAAAACAACAAAAAATATCAACCTTAAAATTTATAACTATAAAATAACATATCTTATGTTCAACTAATACATTTTCACTATTAAAAAAAGTTTGATATGTTATTTCATATTGAACATCATCTAATTGGATACCGTTCAAATTAAAATATGATCATTTTGACCCATTTAATGTTAAATGTCATTCAATTGGACATCGATCAATATTATTGGGTGTTATTTTTATTGTTATTAGTTTTAAAGGTGTTACCTTTTGTAATTTTTCAAAAATTCAAGAATTTCTTACACTAATCAATTTTTCTTTTAGGAGCAAGTACACTACATTGTTTAGAAGGAAAAAATCTTAACTTTTTTAAGAATGAGGTTATTGGAAAATAAGGTTTTAAACTCTTGGTTAATTGTTATTGTGGGGCATTATTTTGAATGAGACTCACTTGATATAAATGTTTGATCTTGATTGATATATGTTCTCTTGTATAAAGGCTTCAAAACCATATATTTACATTATCAAAATAATATTGGATTGAATGAGAAATTGAGTCTTAAAGTTCACTCACTTAGAAGAAAAAAATGTGTTTTTTAAGGCTTGTCCCACATTAGAAAGCTAACAACACATTTAAAGTTTTATATAACATTGGTTTACTAAGAGTGGTAAGTTAATGTGGTAAAAAATACTCTTTTTATGTACGCATGCATAATGTAGTAAGAAGACACTTTTTTATATACGCATGCATGGGTGCAAATCCTTGAATGATAAACCTAAAAATTTGAAATTAATTTGTGGAGCATTATTCGTGGTGTTCAACTATTGCATACTTGATTGTTTTATCTAATGAGATATTTTTTTCTTGGATTAAATATCCTAAAAATCACTTTGTTTGTGTCAATAGGACACTTAGGTCACTCTCTATAAAGTTGGAACACTTTAATCACTTCTTAAATAGTAAAATATTATTATATTAATAAATTTTTTAACATTATAATAAAAGTGAATTTAATGGGGTAAAATAAGTTTAAAAATGAATTTAAATAGTAAATTATGTATTTTTTAATTTTTTTGGTAAATTATTTTTGTAAATTATTTATTTTATTAATATTTTATGTATTTTTGTGCATTTTATATATTGCATTATACATAAGTATTGTGCCTGGATTGAAACCGAAGACTTTACAATATCTAAAGTAAGGGCTAAATAGGTTATAAAGTTATAAGATTAGGGATGTTTAAACAATATGGATGAGCTCTTTAATGTCAATTGTCTTTGAATATTAGTACCAGAAGTTGAATGGCACACCTTCATTGTGTTGCTCGGAGATAGGTAGTGGTTGCACTATCTGTGTGGTCTTGGATGATAGTAGATTGGAGAGAGCATATCCGTGTGGTTCCAATGCAATTGATTTTGTAATTTTTGACCTATTTAACCCCTATTTATAATATATTAAAGTCTACAATTTCAATTTAAATACAATACTTACAGAACATACGAAAACAAAAAATACCAAAACAAATATTGAAAAATACTATAAAATATAAAATTAAAAGAACAATTGACTAAAAAAACTTATTCAATTGTTCAAATTCAATTTTAAACTATTAAAATAAAATAAAAAATTTATTCTCATTAAATTTACTTTATTATTATGTCAAAAAAATTTATTGACAACATAATATTATACTATTTAAAATTCACTAAAGTGTCCCATTTTTACATAGATAGTGACCTAAATATGGGTTGGATTTAAAAAGAAAATAAAAGGGAAAAATACACTAAATAGAAATTAGTTTGAATTTAGCTATACATGCATGGTATACGATCCATTGTTCCAATGTATATAAGATTAGATTGATAAATATTATAGTCGGATCATATTTGAATTAAAAATTATACAATCTGTTCGAATTTGGATTGGATTCTGATGAATAGATCTTATAATCCACTGTATACGATCCAAACCAAATTACTATTAAATTATAAATATATACATATTTTATTTTATATTATGTTATATTTAAATATTATTCATACCATAATTATATTTTATCATTATTTCAACTTAAAAATAAAAATAAATATTTATAATAATTTAATAATTATATAAACATATTTCTTATTCTTTTGATTTTTTAATTGTAATTATAAATAATAATATTTTTTATCAAAATATAAATTTTAAATTTTTATAAATTGTATTTTATATATGACAATAATTTATAAAAAAACATTCAATGTTAATATGTCCCCATTTGATCCGAAAAAATCCGATCTGTTCGGATTCAGATTGATTCGAATTGATTATATCATTGGATCAGATTAGATTTGGATCGACAAAGAATAGGCAATTTTAATCCGTTGTTCACCTATAACAATAACAATAAAATTTATTAAACATCCTTTAAATTAATTTTCTTTTTTCCTCCCTTTCTTCTCCTACTGTTTCTATTCTTAATTTTCTTTTGTCCAATTACCTGTTATTCTTAATTTAAAAAAAAACTTTTATTATTTCTTGTTTCAAACTGTTTATAGTTATAAATATAATTTCTTCTTGCTGAAACGGTTTTGCTACTTTTTTATTTTTTGTATCAATTTGTGATACAAATTACTTATAAAACGTTTTCGTGTTTCTTTGAAAAAAGAATAATAATGATAATTTGTTATCTGATTATATTTATACTTGTTAATTGACTTGTTATTTATATTAAATTTGTTGATTGCTTTGGTTTTTGTATACTTAATTGCATCTAAAAGTATTAATTTATTTTTCAATGATATCGAATATGACGGAGTACATTACATGCTGGTTCTGATATGAATATATTAACATTTATTTTCTAATCTGAATTTAGTAAGGTCTAATTTGAAAGAGTGATAGATCGACAATAGTGATATTAGGTACATATAATCGGATAATGAGTTATTTACTTTCATTTAATCATTTAAGATTTGGGAGAAGTTGTGACAACTCTACAATCATTATGATCGAGGATATGCAAAGTAATCCTAAATATGATCTCTAGAAAATAGATGACTCTAAACAGTGTATTGTACGTGCTAGACATTTAGAAGTATAGATTATAAATGGATGTTGAGTTGATCATATTGGCCAAGAATAGAATGTTTGTATTAAAGGGCTATATAATTGAGGGATTGTCCGAGCTCAATGTAATGACCTTTAAGCAAGAGATTAACTATGTTATTAATTCGTATATTTATTTTTTTGTCTTTCAAATTATGGAATAGAAGACTAGGTTAACTATACAGGTTAAATAACATAGATTATATACTTTTTTATAAATTTGTTCTAAACATAAGTGTGAAACTTATGTAGAGGTAAAATGATTATGTCATCTTTTCAATCAATTGAGAAGAACATAATTGATTTGATCCATAATGCTCTAGAAATTTGTTTAAATAAAGAGCAACAATAAATATTTCATTACTTTTGTCGATAATAACATGAAGTATTGATATATATATTTTTGTAGAAGTAAATATGAAGCTATAGTTGAGAATCAATTCAATAAAAAAATCAAGGTTTTGTGATGTGAGCTTGGTAGTAAGTATGAAGCATTGTTTGATGAACTCCATACACTACATGAAATCATACATGAGACTATAACTTTATTATTAAATGGTAAAGATTGTGCCTTGATTTAAATGATGAATGCAATACTATTAAGTTCTAGATTACCTCATAACTTGTGGGAGGAGTCATGTTGTTGGCTAACTATCTTTTAATAAAGTATTCCAAAAGAAGGCACATGAGATACTATATGAGTTATTTAAAAGAATGGTGGATTTTTACGAATACTTACGAGTGTAGGGAAGTATTACAAAAATGACGGTACCTACACCTAGGAAAATGAAGATAGGTCTTGAAACAATAAATTTCATTTTATTTGATATGAATATCATATCAGTGCTTATCGATTTCTGGTGCATACATCAAATATCACACAAGATATTGATAATGGAATCAAGAAATTTGTTGTTCTTTTAACATGAAATTGCTTGTATTTCATAAGGGGAGTGAATTTCAATTAATTGAGCTTGGACCAAGATGGTTATTTCCATGATACTAAATATGATCATATCATTTTGTGTTTTTACTTTGATGACTACTAATTGAGGATAGCAATGATCAAATGATCAATTCCTCCAAGAAAGTGTTTGATGACTCTATGAAAGTAAAGTTATTAGTGCATTTTTTTGCTTATAGTAAAGTACATTGGGGCAGTATTATAAGAAGGTAACAAAAGACCGAGTTTGTACTTCAACATTTAATTTTCATAGTGAAAAGTTAGGTGGTCTGATGAACCGTTGGTTTTCCTCTTAGGTCATTGTGTGGCTTAGGTTGTTTCCACCTAAAATTATCGTGTGTAATTATTTTATTTCCTTACTTTATTCTTACATGCGATTGCATCCCTAGCTTCTTTTTTACGTTATCAAATTATAAATTGATAAAAATTATAAATAACTTATTCACCCCCTCTAGATTAATCAGATCCATATCTTATAAACTTTCACATTCAAATTCATTGGTGTGATCGAGAAGACATTTAGGCTTATATTGTTCCCTTACTCTTTGTGAGACTGTGCCCGAGCTTAGTTAAACTCTTTGACACTTGATTCTATTACAACTTAGAATGATTTAGCAGAGAATTTCTTAATGAAATACTTCATACCAACAAAGAATTCCAAGCTTAATAATGATATTACCTCCTACCAATAATATAAATTAAGGAGAATCTTTATATGAAGCATGAGAAATATTCAAAGAATTAATAAAGAAGTATACTCACCATGATATCCCTTATTGGATCCAAATGGTGACTTTCTACAATGGTCTCAATGATCAAACAAGAATAATTATTGATGTATATGCTAATGGAGCTTAGCTATCCAAATATTACAATCAAGCTTATGATTTACTTGAGAAAATGATTAGCAATAATTATCAATGTCCAATAGACAAAATTACATCCATAAGAAAAGTAGCTAGAGTACATGAGGTAAACGATATCACGTCACTTACAGGTCAAATGTCATCTTTAGTGAATTTTCTAAAGGCTTAAAACTCACCATTGGATATAAACCAAGTTTAAGATTTGGAAGTGTCCTGTGTATTTTATGGTATAGCTCACTTATTTGATAATTGTCCAAATAATCATGCATTAGGATGCTATATGAGTTATATGAATTGAAACAACAATCCATACTCAAACACATATAACCCAAGATAGAGACAACATCCAAATTTCTATTGGATTAATAACAACAATCAAGGTGGTAATCAATTTAACCGTCAATCATTTCCACTACGTGATTTTCAACAACCATAACAATCTCAAGCCCAAGAAAAGAAGCCACTACTGAGGATAATACAAATGCTTTAATAGGGATAATGAAAGATTTCATCCAATTAGTAATACAAATGTCCCCACTCAAGAAGATTGAATCCAAAATTTAGAAACCCTAATAGGGTAACTTTCCTAGGCTATAAGTAAAAGGCCTTAAGGTAACCTTCCAAGTGACATGCTTATAAAATTAAGAAGAAAAGGTAAGGAGAATTGTAAAGTTATAACCTTAAGGAGTGATAAAACTTTAGAGCAAGAACATAAGACTCAAAATAATAAGGAGAAACATAAAATTAACCAATATGAAGAGGAACTAGTGGATAAAGATAGCACTAAAAATGGAATAATTCAGCTAAAGAAAAGCAACCTTTACAAACCCACTATTTCGTTCCCTCAAATATTGCAAAAGCTAAAGTTAGACACGCAATTTTAAAAATTCTTGGAAATCTTTAAGAAGCTGTACGTAAATATACCATTTGTAGATGAATTTGAATATATGTCATCTTAAAGTAAATTCATGAAAGATATATTGTAAAAGAAAATGAGGCTTAGAGATCATTAAACAATAATCTTGACTAAATGTTGTAGAGCCATATTTGACAAAAAAATTACCACAAAAACTGAAAGATCTAGGTATTTTTGACAACCCTTGCACTATTAGGAACATCTTTTTTGGCAAGGTATTGTGTGACTTGGGTTTCAATATTAACCTCATGTTATTATAAATTTTCAAAGGCTTAGAGGTTGGTAATGCAAAACTCACCTCAGTAACATTATATATATATATATATATATATATATATATATATATATATATATATGGCAAACAAGTCAATCAAAAGACCTCGAGGAATGGTAGAAGATGTGCTTATAAAAGTAGATAAATTTAACTTTTTGACATATTTTATTGTACTGGACATGCAGGAGGAATGTGACATTCTTATCATACTTGGTCATCCATTATCAACAACTAGAAGAACACTCATTGATGTACAAAAATGTGAGCTTACAATAAGAGTGCAAGATGAACAAGTAACATTTAATACGTTCATAGCAAATAAATTTTGTGATGTTGATAATGCTAATGATTGCTTTCAAATAGATAGTACTAATAAGCTAACTACTAATGTGCTTTATGACATATGCCATAGTGATGCTTTAGAGTATGTTCTTATTAAATCTGGGAATACACATGCTAGTGAATACCATGACACTCACTTAGGCATACACATTTATACCAGTAGCTTAACAAAACTTGTTAAATTGTCCCCACTTAAAATTTTAATACATAATTCTATGAACAATGACATAAAGTCACAAGAAAAAAAATCGACCTATTTTAACGTTGAAAGTATAGAATCAAATGTTGATATTGTGAACTATGTGAACTTTTTGGAGCACACGCCTCTCGTGTGTGTATCAAATGCATTTGTGGAATGCCCTGAGACAAGCTCAAGGCTCAAACCATCCATTGAGAAACCACCCAAATTAGAGCTTAAACCTTTTCCACCTCCTATTCATTATGCATTTTTGGGTGATAACGAGACACTTCCTATCATAATATCTACTATTCTAAGTATAGAGCAAGTAGAAGCACTGTTGAAGGTGCTAAGGAATTTCAAAAGAGATATCTGTTGGTATATTACTAACATCAAAGGCATAAGCCTATCCATATGCATGCATAAAATATTAGGGTTCACTAAAATATCAAGTAAAAGCTATATTTTAGTTAAAAAAAACTGCATGATGAATAAAAGGAAAGTTAAGGTGTGGAAATAGCCTAAATGTCCTCATTTATCGACCCCTACCTAAGCATTACATTACAAGTATGTAAAGTCCTTATTGATCTTTAGCTAAATGTCTATTTATATTAGTATAGAGTAATTTTAAAAATTGACTTATAAGACTTATTTTAAGATTGAATTGATTAGCATTCTCACAAAGGTTGATTTCATGAGTGTATCGTATGATATCATGTGCAACATACACACATACAAATTAATTCATCAAAAACCTTACACATCCTTTTATTGATGAAATGTTGATTGATGAATATGTGAACATCAAGATATAGAATTGTATAACTTTTGAGGATGATTTTTGCTAAATATACATATACTAATAGATATATATTTATAAATATACTATCCACGTCATTTTTCTAGTTCGACTTCCCTTTACTTAAAGACAAGAAAAGAGTTAAGTTTGAGTGTGTAATGATTTTATGAAAGTAGAGTCATTGTACACTTTTTTGCTTAATATTTGTAGGCTTTATTCAATATGTAGTATTGTTAGGTTAAAAATATTAAAATATAAACTTTTTATTGAAAAAGATGAAAATATATTTTTCGAGAATGTTTTGTAATTTTTTATAATTTTTATAATTTTTTTAATGTAATACCAATAAAAAGATGCCATGTGGACTCCATGCAAGTATAGGAGTTGGCCAATCATCACCACGTGGATGCCACACAAACAAGGGGAGCCAATCGAAGTGCACCGTATGAACCAAGTGATGTAGAGTTTGCCATGTGTCGATTGATAAGTGCTCAAAAAGTACTAAAATTACCATAATTTTATGCACGTTAATTGATTAAAAATATATATATTTATATGATTTTATTATATATTTATATAAATATTTTTTTAGAATCACGGGTATTTTTATTATTTTTCAGGTATTTTTGCTTAAAAAATGTAACTTAAAGACTTAAAGAAAATATCGGAGGCAATACATCACAAATATATTCATATAGTAAATGAGGAAAAGTCAAATAAAGATGTAAAAATTGGACAAAATGGGTCAAAAATATCAAAAAGGAGGAAATCGCATACCTAGTCGTCCAACGCGCACGCATCGCCCAGTCCACGCGCACCACATCGACTAGTCCGCGCACACTTGCTCTCCATTCTGCGCGCGCCGTCACCCCTCTACGCCTCATTCCACGCACGCCGCCGCACCCCACCTACCATGATGTCAACAATGATGTCATCATTCACTACTCCGCGTTTCCTCCATTTTTAATCATTTTTCCACCCATTGTTTTTTCCTCTCCTCACCTATAAATACCCTCATTCTCTACACTTTAAAACACACCTAAAAACACATCTTCTTCTTTCTTTCTTTCTCTCCATTTCTTAGTTTTTAGCCTTTCTAGTTAGTTTTTCTTAGTTTTAGAGTTATTCTCTTTTTGAGAAGAACTAATTATGTTTTTGTAATTTATTTGCTTTTTGATTCAATAAATGGAAGTGGAAATTCTATTTAGAGGTTTTCTAGCAACAGAAATAGCATCAAAGTACTGTAAGGATTTTATTTTCTTTACAGTTATTTTTTATGTTTTATTCTTATATGTTATATTTAATTTGTCTTTGATTAAATTTAACATTGCTGGATATTTGTAAATATGATATAATAATAACATTTTTATGCTTGCGAAATATTAAATAGGTAAAAATCTCTAAAATGAATTGATTTTGTTTTTATTCAAGATTTTATATTAAAAATGTTAAAGAGAAATATATTATTTTTAATTACAAACTTAAATCTGAAAATTAGATTTTAAGGTTTAGTTATCCGGTCTGATTTAGAGTAGTGCTATTTTATTTGTTGGTACAATCGCCCGGTAGTTAGAGTGAAACTCTATTTCAAAGGTTTTTATAAGAATTATTATCTGAAAATGTATTGATAACATGTTTTCAGTAGTGGTTTTAAAACTTGAAAGTTAGTACTGAGATAATTAAATTCTTAGGTTTAATTTGGACACCTTGAATAAAGTTTAAACTGTCTAACCCCACCAAATGTGGCATTTAAATTGTTCATTTTCAATCTCTTAGAAAAAAGGAATTAATTTAATTAACCAAATTAGTTATCAACTTCACCCATATGTGTTAATTGATTTTTTTAGTTAACAAAGAATATCTAACCCCACCAAATGTGGTATTCATATAAAAAAGAGAGAATCAATAAATATCAATTTATATCTTTAATAACCTAAATAATATGAGCAAGTATAATTAACTTAGTTATTATATCCATAAATACTCAACTATTAGAAATGATATAATTTGCATAAATATTTATTGAATCTGTATCTATGTTTATTTTTATGTCATTAGATTAGAAACACAAAAACCCAAAATATTGTGAGAGGATGTTTAAGATTTAATTTCATTTTTAAAAGTTTGAATAATAAATTAAAAACCACATATATTCTTTTCTTAGATCGACAATTAGAGTATATTTATCATTTTCTATGAAATAATTTGTGCACTTCTGAGAGTTTTATAAATATAAAACCAAAGTATTGGTAGGATCGACGATGCCGATTTTACTCATCAAGTTTTTGATGCTGTTGACGGGGAAGGAATAACAGTTTTTAAATTATTTATCAAAATTTTAAAAACTATTTGTTCTATAAATAATTTTGATTTTTTTAGTTAAAAAACAAATAAACAAATAAACAAATAAAAAATTTAAATTTTGTAAAAACAAATAAAAAATTTAAATTTTGTAAAAACAAATAAAAAAATAATAAGTAAATAAATAAATAAAATGTTGTTCGTGAATACTTAAAAAAATACACTTACCGTTAATGAATAGTAAAAACAAAAAAACATTCACATTTCAAATTTCATAGCAAATAAAAAAACTAAAATTTTAAATTTCATAAATATATATATTTATAGCGTGAATAGTAAAATAATTTTGAAATTTGAAGTAAAAAAAATTAATACATTTTAAATAAAAATTTATTTAATTATTTTCTTTTAAAAAAAATAACTTAGGGTTTAAATTGTTTTGTATTAAATACTATGTAAATTTTCTTTAAATATTTGTGTGATTATTTTATAATTTTTCTTTACAGGTATTTTAAATATATGCTTTCAAAAGTGTATGCATGGTAGGAAATCCTTAGGAAACCTCCTTACACATTTCTAAATATTATTCATAAATTTAAACAACTGTCCATAAGGTTAGATTCTAACCATGCACTTATTTTTTAGCAAACATAGAACCAAGCCTGAATCCTTTACTGGAACAGAAAGAAATGGGAGAAAACCAAGATGTTAGGGAAACCACCATGAAAGAGTTTGCAAGACTAGTGATTGACACAACAACTGTCGTTATCCAGCTGGGTAAGACTGCTCGGAATTATGAACTGAAAAATATTCATTTTTCTATGCTTCCTTTCTTTTATGGGCTGCCTAATGAAGATTCTATTTCCTTCATTAGAGACTTCTATGCTTCAGTCTAAACCTTCCCCCTCTGTATTCTAAACGAAGATCAACTAAGAATGAGATGTTTCCCCTACACCTTAAAGGACAAGGCAAAACTTGGTTGATGTAACTTCCCCCAGGTTCTCTAATGACATGGGAGAACATTTATAATAAATTCATGGGAAAATTCTATTCCCACCAAAAAACATCAGAGTTGAGAGGAAAGATTGCTACTTTTTCTCAGATGGAAGGAGAACCATTCCATGAAGCTTGGGATAGGTTCAAAATGTTTCTCACTCAATGCCCTCATCACAGATTTCCCCTGGAGTTGCAGAACCAATTCTTTTACGATGGACTTACTCAACAATGTCAGTTCATTGTCGACAACGCTGGAGAAAGAGCAATGGGAGAAAAGAATGCCTTAGAGACGTACAACCTCTTTGAGATGTTAGATGCTAATTCCCAACAAAAAATCTCACAAGTGAGAAAACCTAGAGTTTATGAAATCGATTCCAGCAATGAAGTTCAACAATAACTTGTTCAATTGACCAAGCAAGTTTCCCTTCTCACTACGCAAACCGACACCAATAAGGAACATTATGGTTTGTATAGCAACATGGGACATGGTACTGAAGCCTGTCTATATCAAGGAGAAACAACAGTTGAACCTGAACAAGTTAATGTATTGGGAGAATATCAATAGAGACCAAGGTTCGACCCCAATTCAAATACCTACAATCCTGGGT